>CM055069.1:32635090-32683058 GCA_029204045.2 Tillandsia leiboldiana
TTCTTCGACTTTACGAAGATGAGTTTTGCTTGAGTTATCCCTTCGAAGTTTCGGCGAAATCTTCTTGTCAGAGAGCGAGCTGCTTCTCAAAGTCCTCCATAGATAGGTTACGTCATCGTCTGAGGAGGATGAATCCGCGTCTTCTTCTTTTGTTGTTTTCAATGTAAACCTGAAGACTTAGAAGGATGCTTGCTCCGAAGATATAGTTAGTAGAAATGTCATTTCATATGTTTGTAAAGAACCAACTAATTCTTCTACACGGATTTCGTCCGGGTGTTTAATAGTTTCAATGGCCGTACCTTGGAATCGAAATCTTTCAGGAAGAGTTTTAATATTTTCTTACAACTTTAAATTCTGGAATCTTCTCTCCTAAGTTAGCACATGAGTTTACGATGTCTTGCAATCGTGTGTAATAGTCTGTGAAAGATTCATTTTCTGCCATGAAAATAGAGTCAAACTTGCTCGTAAAAATTTGCAGTTTCTGAATCTTCACAAGATTAGTTCCCTCATGTGTAACTTGAAGAACATCCCAGATTTCTTTCGCGTCTCACATGCCGAGACGCGAGAGAACTCAGTTTGAGACAAAGCATTAAATAGAGCATTAATCCCTTTGCCATTGTAGAAGAAAATCTATATCTCTTCCTTGGTCTATTCGACCTAGGTTTGATGGTGCGAACATCAGCAATAATTTCAGTTGATTAGACCATCCTAATTCAATTGATTGCCACACCCACGTCGTTCGTCGATGGAAATTAAAAAGGCTTTCACATCCGTACTTTCCAGTAGGCATAATTTGTTCCATCGAAAACGGGGGTCTGTTGATGTTTCCACCTTCAACCATTGTTTACAACCCTATTCCCGCTCTGATACCACTTGTTGGGTATATATAATTAGATCTAAATAGGAGAAAAAAACACATAGAGGGGGGTGAATAGGTGTAAACAATAAACACTCAAAAATCTTTGCGATATAAAACCCAATGCGGAAAAATAAATAACACGCAGAGATTTTTACGTGGAAAACTCCAAACCGGAGTAAAAAACCACGGGACCGATAACACGGTGAAATCCACTAGAATTATAACACGTACAAAGGTGATATACCGTACTCACAGACGACTCAACCTTTTTCATACGCTCCTAGTTGATCTTCTCCGCTCGCTCCGCAACGCTTCTTGAATCCACGATCTGCGTCCAACGCCGAATCCACGGCGTCCAACGTCGACTCCACGACGTCCGACCGATCCACGGTCTTCACCTAGTAGCACGCTTCGAATCCACGAATGTACCTCGCTCTGAATCCACGAGAGCGGTTGCACCTTGAATCCACAAGGCCACGCGAGTCCACGCGCCGATTTTGGGAAATCGTTGTTTTTTGGGTGGTGATGATCCGCCGAATACTTAGATTAGAAATAGATCGGAAATACCATCTAAGTATTCATTAATTTGATTCTACTCAAAATCTGAGTTTGGAAAACCTAGAATCAAATTAATATATAGATGAAGAAACATAGAATTAAATCTAGTATTTCCTTTCTTCTCTATATATGGATTTTTCTATTTCGGTCGTATTTTTTGCTTTTTGCGTCGTACCCTAAAAGATGAATTAAGTGTCTATATATAGGTTAGAAACCGTTGGAAGAGGATAAGAATAAAAAACTAACCTTTTCTGGAATTTTTCAGGACGGCGATCCGGATCGGATTTCGGCGATCCGGATTGCAGTAACGAGACAGGCAGTTTCCAGAAAGACAAAGGTTCGGGATCCGGATCGAAGTGCCTGATCCATTTCGTTCATACAATTCACCAAACACCAATGTTTGGGATCCGGATTGAAATGCCTGATCCGGATCGTTCATATATTTTGGTAAAAACTAGTGTTCGGGATCCGGATCAAAAGAGGCTACGATCCGGATTGAATTTGCGTATGAACTAACACCCTTCGGGATCCGGATCGAAGTGCCTGATCCGGATCCTGAACATGTCCCATGTCCAGTTTTTGATTTTTAAGCAATTAAAATTCATCCAAGTGTTTCTACACTATAAGAAGTATTCGGATCACCAAAAATAATTAGTTAAACATACCTGATCCTTTTGAATTCTTCTTTCTTGAGATTGAGTTATATGATCCAACCTTCTTTATCTTCAATCTTCAAGACTTAACCGAATTCACGAAATACGCCAACTCAAATTCTGTAACACCTTCAAAGTTCAAAGTTCAAAACCATTTAGTGATGATCATTGTTGATCATTGTTCATTTCTCTCTCCCCCTTTTTGTCACAAAAGTTAGCCAAAATTACAAAAGAAGAAAGAGTTAAAAAGTTCCAAAAAATGTGAGAAACCTGAGAACTAAACAAAAATACTAAAAGCCTGCAAAAGAAAAATGAAAGTTAGAGCAGAAATCAATCATCTGAGTCTGATTCATCTGAGGCGCTGCATCCCATTTTCGACAACATTTTCTTCATCAACTTCTTCATCGAAGAGACTGATTTGGTCAATGTGATTTAGGATGCAGTGATGATTTCAAGTTCTTCTGAAATACGCCTCTGTTCTTTCGTGATTTTTTCTTGTTCAAAGGATAAGCGTTGTTGCTGTTTATAAATTGAGGTGACCGACGCTTCATCATCTGGTGCGGGTGTTTGCCGGGACGGAGACGCAGAAGTGCCGACACAAGGTTTCTTTCCGGATGAGGGAGCCGTAGTGACATGTGGCAGTTTATGAAGAGACTTAACAATGGTGGATTCATTTATCATGCCTAGGCAATGTTGATAAGATGTTGAGCTGACGTCAATCTGGAACTTCTTCAAGATCCTCATAATGATCAATGGAAAAGGAAGTCTTTCGGTAGGATGAGGATGCTCAACATATCTAGACATCCTGTTCCAGATAATGTATGGGATATTCATGTTCAATCCCATTGCTTCAGATGGGTGTCCTAGAAGGTACAAAAATAGCATTCGATCCCATCTCACCACCTTTGTCTGCATGTTTGGGAGAATGTTATAACAAGTGATGAAATTGAGAAACCGGTATTCAAGCCGAAGTTGTTTGGATTTAACAGATTTCTCCGTTGATTCAGTGCCTTCCAAACATATTCCTTTTATAACTGTTTGCCACAAAGCATTCGTCAAACTTCTTCCAGTAAGTAGTTAATCCCCGATCTGCTCGATTGCATTCCTAAGACTTCCCCGATTAACTGCGGACTTATCTTGAGTCTTGTCCCTTGGATGTTTGTATAGAACTGCATAGAGTCGTGATCATCTTCCTGAAGATGTCTTGAATTTGTGTAAAAAGTTCTCACTCGGTGCAGACAATATCCAAGCAATTCAGGGAATCTGCAAACTTGAATAAGATTGGCTTGTTCTATTAAAGTCCCGAATTTCGGTGAGTGATCACGAAGAGCACCAATATTGACATGTCTCTCGCCGATGCATTCTTGATGTTCAAATGCTTTAAGACAGTCAGTATTAACGAACACTTCTTCCAAGCGAGGTGGAGAATCAGGAGCCACTGGTTCATTAATTTCAATACCTCGCGCTCGTCCAAGCCGTCTAGCAAGTCTTTCTCTTTTTATCGAGATGGATGAAGAGGTCATTGGTGTTTTTCCTTTATCCGTGGCAGTTTTTCTTTTTGATGAGACATGTGTCATCTTAGCAGGCGTCGCTTCCTCATTCATCAATTCGTCCCAATTCACTTCATCCTTTTTCTGATTCCGTCTCTGAATCTTCAACAAGAAGACATTCTCCCTCTTTAAAAGGTTTCTTTGCTCTCTTCAATTTATTACTCGCTCTCGTGTGCACCATTGCAACCAAAAGGAAGATTATCAATGCAAACGCCATTTTGCTACTAGTGCGTTAGTGATTTAGAAACCTGCGAGCAAAACTCAAGAACACGAAAAATTGTTTATTTTCAAAAATTTTTTAAAAATGTACCTAAACAATCATTATCGTGTAGAGAGACTAGATATCAAATTAGTTTTGCCAGAAGAATTTTAAAAATAGATTAATCTCATGATTTTCAAAAATTCCTATTATATGCCCTAAAACTGAAATTTTAGAAATCGAAGCCTAAAAATCCGTTAATCAGGAGAATGCCTAGCATATAATCAAAACTAGTCTACTCAGAATTCTTATTTCAAAAGAAATTTGATCAAAAAACAATCCAAAAACGAAAAAGATACAAAAATTTCATCACGTTTTGAGGAGAAATATGAAAAACTGTGAAAAAACTGAGATTTTAATCAAGAAAACTTACTTAGAATCGAAGAACTTGAGTTGGAAGCCTCCAAAATGGATGAATTCTAGAGAGAGAAGCTCTGGAGACTAAGGAACAAAAGATTGAAGTAAAAAGAAATCAAAACCCTTTTGTTCTATATAAAACCCTAGCCGCGATCCGGATCAGTTCGTGAATCCATTACGGATCGGCTACCCGCAGGAAATACCTGCATTCGGGATCCGGATCGGCTTGTCCAATCCGGATCAGCTCCAACTTTTTCTTCAGAATAATTCAGAAAAAATTCCACAAAATCCAGAAAAAGTATGTAAGCACTTTTGTGTATCAACTTTAAATGAAAATCATCGTTTCATACAACAAGAAATAGATTATGCAAAATCTATCAATAATATCCAACAAATGAAACGAAAATTTATAAAAATTAAATCCCTTAAAGTTGAACAACTTCAATCACATCTAACATGATTTATGAGTAATGCCTTTATCAAATCATCAATTTGGTAAAGAAAATGAAATACCAAGATCAATAGATGTTTGAAATCCCAGATAAGTTAGATAATTTATCTAGTCGAATTTTAGTAAGGAGTGGCTCTTTGAGCATCTTTCAATAAAATTTCCACCTTATACCAACCTTGGAATTTGACAGAGTCAAGTATTCCAAAAGGCATTTTATCTAATCAATCATGAAAACCATGCATGGTATACATGTGGTAGCTGCACACAGTACTCGGACGACCGAGGTGGTAGCTCTTTCCTCCATGTGGTGGTAGTTTTCACACTCCTCATTGGGATGTAACTCTTTCCACATCTTTTGAGCATAACATTTATTTTCTTTGACTCCCCCTCAAATGGCTATCAATTATTTAAAATATAAAGTATTCAACCAAAAATTGATCTCGATTTCATACTCGACTAAATAGTCAAATAAGATAAAAACTATACCAAGAGATCATTGAGAGAGAAATTGACTTTGATCAAAACAAAGATGATTTAATTGACATAAATGATCATTGCATCAAATGAATTATTATGATATTCAAAGCATAATAAATTTCTAAATAAACGAAAGGATGCTATTAAAGTCAATAAAACACATGCTCAATTAATGTTCTATGTCTAAGCATAGATAATGAACAAAAACACAAAAACAAAAACCTAACCTAAACATTGGTTTCAAAAGGAGATTATTTCAAGAAAAGCATTCCAATTGCTTTACGCAAATGAATAAATCGTTTTTGATCCAAAGGTTTTGTTAGAATGTCAGCTAATTGATCCTCAGTTGAAATGTAGGAAAGTTGAAGAATGTTTGACTCAACTAGCTCTCTTAGAAAATGATATCTAAGTTCAATGTGTTTTGTTCTCGAGTGCAACACAGGGTTTTTGGAAATGTTTATAGCACTTGTGTTGTCACAAAGAATTGTTACCGAAGCTGCTGAAATTCGGAAGTCGCTCAACACGCTTTTCATCCAAATGAGTTGGGTTGAACAACTACCTGCTGAAATATATTCTGCTTCGGCGGTCGAGAGTGCAATGCAGTTTTGCTTTTTACTATGCCATGCAACAAGGCAATGGCCAAGATAAAAACATGCACCACTCGTACTTTTCCGATCATCCACAGATCCTGCCCAATCGGCATCTGAATATCCAATAATATCAAGACTTGTTCCCATAGGATACCAAATTCCGAAATTCAGTGTACCTTTGATGTACCGGATGATCCTTTTCACCGCTTTCAGGTGATCCTCCTTTGGTGCTGATTGATATCTCGCGCAAATCCCAACACTAAAGGATATATCCGGGCGACTAGCCGTGAGGTAAAGTAGACTTCCAATCATGCTGCGATAAAGCTTCTCGTCTACACTCTCACTAAGAGATTCACTTCCTAATCCCTTGTTGCTAGTTCCCATAGGAGTCGGAAAATCTTTAGAATCTTCTAATCCGAATTTCTTCACCAACTCCTTTGCATACTTGGATTGACATAGATGAATGCCTTCCTTATTTTGTTTTACTTGCAATCCAAGAAAGTATGTCAGTTCGCCCATCATAGACATCTCAAATTCGCTTTCCATGGTTTCAGCGAATTTAGAAGCATCATTGTCTCTAGTTGCACCAAATACAATGTCGTCGACATAGATTTGTGCCACAATGAAATTATCCTGATAATGCTTCACAAAGAGAGTCCGGTCAGCTCCCCTTCGAGTATAGCCCTTTTCTAATAGGTGCTTTGTTAGCCTTTCGTACCATGCTCGCGGTGCTTGCTTTAGACCGTAAAGAGCCTTTTTCAAACGAAAAACATGGTTAGGTTGTTTATAGTCTACAAAACCTTTCGGTTGAGCCACATAAACTTCCTCGTTTAAAAACCCATTTAAAAACGCGCTCTTAACGTCCATTTGAAATAACTTTATTTTAAAATGACAAGCAATCGCGAATAAGATACGAATGGACTCGAGTCTAGCTACCGGGGCGAACGTTTCATCAAAGTCTATACCTTCTATTTGAGAGTAGCCTTGAGCAACTAAGCCTGCTTTATTCCTGATGATGGTACCATCCTCGTTCTTCTTATTCTTGAAAATCCATTTAGTACCAATCACGTTGTGTTGCTTCGGAGGCTTCGTTAATTCCCAGACTTTGTTTCGTTCGAACTGATGGAGCTCTTCCTGCATTGCTTCAATCCAGTAGTCATCCTGAAGAGCTTCATCGATGTTCTTTGGTTCAATCATGGAGACGTAGCATGCGACTCCACAAACCAACTGTCTTTGAGTTCTAACTCCTTCTTGTGGGTCTCCAATAATGTTAGATTCCGGATGATCCTTGGAGATGCGTAACGTTTGCGGTAATGGAGTAGTCGGAGGTACATGTGATAATTCCTGCACATTAGATAAACTTGAAGAACCATTAGATGCATCAACTTTATCGAAAGAGTTATTACGAGAAGATGCATTTACAGGAGTATCATCATCTAGAGACATATCAAGGGTAGATTTATCAGATGCAAAGTGGAAAGCTTCATCTACTTTAACATTTATAGATTCTATCATCGTTTTAGATTCCAAGTTAAATACCCGATATGCTCTACTGTTAGTAGAATAGCCAATGAAAATCCCTTCGTCGCTTCGAGAGTCAAACTTACCAAGGTTTTCGCGATCACGCAGAATAAAACATCGACTCCCAAAGATACGAAAATATTTGATATTTGGTTTTCTACTAAACCACAGCTCATATGGTGTATTTAAGGTACCAGGGCGCAAAAACACTCAATTAATTACGTAGACAGCGGTGTTCACAGCTTCAGCCCAAAAATATAATGGTAAATTCCGGCTATAAAGCATCACACGCGCCATCTCTTGGACAACCCTGTTTTTGCACTCAACTACACCATTCTGCTGAGGTGTATAGGGTACTGAGAATTCATGTTTTATCCCATTGGAAGTGCAAAAATCAATAAATTTTGAATTAATGAATTCTCCACCTCTATCACTTCGAACACAAACGATCTTTTCATTTCTTTCATTCATAATACGATGACAAACCTCATGAAAAGAGTCGAAAGTATCCGCTTTCTCTTTTAAAAAATTTACCCAAGAATGCCTAGAGAAATCATCAACCAAAAGAAAAATATACCATTTACCTCCCAAAGATGGTTGACAAACTGGCCCCATTAAATCCATATGCAGTAATTCCAAGGGTCGTTTGGTACCGACGTGGTTCAAGTTCTTGTGTGCAACTCTTGATTGTTTTCCCTTTTGACAACCACCACACACAATGTTTTCTTTAAATAAAAGTTTAGGAACCCCCTTAACCACGTTCTTATTTGAAATCCTTGCTAGTTCTTTAAAATTCATGTGACCTAGTCTTTCATGCCAAACAGTTTCATTATCCAAAGAAACTAGGTTACATTTTTCAGAAACTTTGTTTGAAACAACATAGCAATTATTTTCCGATCTAACCCCTTTTAAAAAGAATACCTGGTCCTTATCAGTTACAACACATTCTACAGAAGAAATTTAACTGAGAACCCATTGTCACAAAGTTGACTTATACTAATGAGGTTACTCTTTAGGCCTTCAACAAATAAAACATTGTTCAAAACGGGGCCTTCTGGAATAGCGATTGTTCCCTTTCCAACAATTTTGGAAGAACGACCGTCTCCGAAAACAACATGTCCTCCGGAGATTTTCTCTAAAGTTTGAAAACAGTTTTTGTCACCGGTCATGTGACGGGAACAACCACTATCCAAATACCAAGACGAATTATCATAAGCGTGTAAAGAAGTATGAACAACAAGACAAGGGAAAATTTCACCTTTGCGTACCCAAACCTTTTGAGTTTTGAAGTACGTCGGAAATGATTGTGAAGTTGATACCTTTGGTGAAAACGTCTTGATTGATCCATCGCTTTTCCTTGACGTCGTCGTCTTGTTTGATGTACTACCAATGTTCTTTCCTTTTGAAAGATCCTTCTTTGATTTTCGGGAAATGAACTCATTGGTAGTAGTTGCAAGATGTGCTTGATTTGATCTTTTCGCTTCATTCTTGCAATTTCTTCGAATGTGCCCTGCAAAATTACAACGAAGACATACCTTAGTGCTTGACGATCCCGAAGAGGGTGAAGTAGGCTTGTTGTCGTTGCTTGTCGTGAATTTCGGTGTCGGAGGAGGAGATACCGACTGAGGCACAAACACTGTCCCAACCGAACTAAAATTGTCTTCAGTTCGATTGTATCCGAGGCCGAATTTGTTTGTTTGACCAAGACCAAGCATCTTATCCAACTTACTCCTTCCAGAAGAAAATTGTTTTAAATCATCCTTGAGTTGGAAAATGGTCTTCGTCATTTCCATTTTTTCCTGTCGAGCCTCGCCGTAGAGCTTCAAGAAGTAATTCGCTTTGTTCACCATATCTACATAATTCTTCTCGAAATGCTCATTGGACTCTTGAAGGGAAACATTTACTTTAATCAGATTATCCCTTTCCGCTTCAAGAGCATTTGAGAGAGAAGTTGCCCTTTTTGCTTCTTCTTCGAGATCCTGCAATCTCCCTCTCAAACTCTTGTTTTGCTTTGCCAGTTTCTTTGAATCCCTCAAAAGTTTATGGTAGGCAAGAGCAAAATCTTCACCTTCAGAGTTACCCGATTCATCGTCCATTGCAGTTTTTTCAATCTGGGAGAAGTTGGATAATGAATTGGATGTACTTGCCATTAAGCATATGAAGGGTGAAGATGTGGACGCGTGGAATGCCGTTGCGTTGTTCTCTTCATCACTTGAAGATGACTCATTTGTCGTTGCGGTGTCATCCCAAGTGACGGCTTGCATCGCCTTCTTTATGGACGGATTCTTATTTGGACACTCCGTTGAGATATGGCCGTATCCTCGGCACTTGAAGCATTGGACTTGTCCTTCTGAGCTTTTCTTATCCTTTGAAAAACTTTCTTGCTTTCTTGACTTTTGGCTTGAAAAACCTTTCCCTTTCTTCCACTTTCCGGAGGATGAGGTTTTACTTGAATTACCCCTTCGAAAGTTTCGGCGAAAATTTCTTGTCAAGAGAGCAAGCTGCTTCTCAAAGTCCTCCATAGATAGGTTCTCGTCATCGCCTGAGGAGGATGAATCCGCGTCTTCTTCTTTTGTAGTTTTCAACGCAAAACCTGAAGACTTAGAAGTAGATGCTTTTCCAGAAGAATAGTTAGTAGGAAATGTCATTTCATATGTTTGTAATGAACCAACTAATTCTTCTACACGGATTTCGTCCAGGTGTTTAATAGTTTCAATGGACGTAACCTTGGAACGAAATCTTTCAGGAAGAGTTCTTAAGATCTTTCTTACAATTTTAAATTCTGGAATCTTCTCTCCCAAGTTAGCACATGTGTTTACGATGTCTTGCAATCGTGTATAGTAGTCTGTGAATGATTCATTTTCTGCCATGAAAATAGAGTCAAATCTGCTCGTAAACATTTGCAGCTTTTGAATCTTCACAAGGTTAGTTCCCTCATGTGTAACTTGAAGAACATCCCAGATTTCTTTCGCAGTCTCACATGCTGAGACGCGAGAGAATTCTGTTTGTGACAAGGCATTAAATAAAGCGTTAATTCCTTTGCCATTGTAAGAAGATAAGTCTATCTCTTCCTTGGTCCATTTCGACCTAGGTTTGATGGTGAGAACACCAACAATAATTTTAGTTGGATTAAACCATCCTACCTCAATTGATTGCCACACCCTTTCGTCGATGGAAGTAAGAAATGCTTTCATCCGTACTTTCCAGTAGGCATAATTTGATCCATCGAAAAATGAGGGTCTGTTGATGTTTCCACCTTCAGCCATTGTTTACAACCCTATTCCCGCTCTGATACCACTTGTCGGGTTATGTAAATAATGATCTAAATAGGGAAAAAAACACCTAGAGGGGGGTGAATAGGTGTAAACAATAAACACTCAAAAATCGTTGCGTAATAAAACCCAATGCGGAAATGAAAATATAACACGCAAGATTATTACGTGGAAACTCCAACACCGGAGTAAAAAACCACGGGACCGATAACACGGTGAAATCCACTAGAATTATAACACGTACAAAGGTGGTATACCGTACTCACAGACGACTCGACCTTTTTCCATACGCTCCTAGTAGATCTTCTCCGCTCGCTCCGCAACGCTGCTCGAATCCACGATTAGCGTCCAACGCCGAGTCCACGGCGTCCAACGTCGAATCCACGACGTCCGACCGAATCCACGGTCTTCACCCAGTAGCACGTCTCGAATCCACGAACGTACTTCGCTCCGAATCCACGAAAGCGGTTGCACCTTGAATCCACAAGGCCACGCGAGTCCACGCGCCGATTTGGGAAATCGTTGTTTTTGGGTGGTGATGATCCGCCGAATACTTAGATTAGAAATAGATCGGAAATACCATCTAAGTATTCATTGATTTGATTCTACTCAAAATATGAGTATGAAAACCTAGAATCAAATCAATCAATATAGATGAAGAAACATAAGATTAAATCTATTGATTTCCTTTCTTCTCTATATGTGGATTTATATGGCCGTCTTTTGATTTATTGGCTTTTAAGGCTTATACGGCTTACCCTAGAAAAAGAATCATAGGGTTTGTTTATAGATTAGAAACCGTTGGAAGAGGATAAGAATCAAAAACTAACCTTTTCTGGAACTTTACAGGACGACGATCCGGATCGAATTTACGGCGATCCGGATTGTCGTAACGAAACAGACAATTCCCAGAAAACAAAGGTTCGGGATCTGGATTGAAAAGCCTAATCCGGATCGTTCATACATTTCAGCAAAAGCCAATGTTCGGGATCCGGATCAGAAATGGCTTGGATCCGGATTGGATTTACGTATGAACTAACACCCTTCGGGATCCGGATTGAAATGTCTGATCAGGATCCTGAACATGTCCCATGTCCAGTTTTTGATTTTTATGCAATTAAAAATTCATCCAAGTGTTTCTACACTATAAGAAGTATTCGGATCACCAAAAATAATTAGTTAAACATACCTGATCCCTTTGAATTCTTCTTTCTTGAGATTGAGATATATAATCCAAACTTCTTAACCTTCAATCTTCAAGACTCAATACTTTCACGAAATGCGCCAAAACAAAATCCTTAACATTTTTATCTTATTTAATAATTGAGTTAAGTGTGAACATGAGATCAATGGTTGGTTGAATACTTAATATTTTACATAATTGATAGCCAATTGAGGGGGAGTATTATTTAAAGTTTCATGCTCAAAAGATGTGGAAAGAGTTACATCCCTAGTGGAGTGTGAAAACTACCACCACATGGAGGAAAGAGCTACCACCTCGGTCGTCCGAGTACTGTGTGCAGCTACCACATGTTTACCAAGCATGGTGTTTCTTGCTTATTAGATAAAATGATTTTTGGAATACTTGACTTTGTCGAATTCCAAGGTTGGTATAAGGTGGGATTTCAAATTGAAAGATGCTCAAAGAGCCACTTCCCTAGATATATTGACTAGATACATTATCTAATTTATTTGGGATGTCAAACATCTATCGATCTTTGTGCCTTCATTTTCTTTATTCAATTGATGATTTGATAAACACGTTACTCATTAGATTGTGATTGATGTTTTGAAGTTGCTCAACTTTAGAGGATATAACTTTTATAAATTTTCGTTTAATTATTTGATTATTAATGATAGATTTAGCATAATCTATTTCTTTTGATGTGAAACGATACTTTTTGTTAAAGTTGATATGCAAGAATGCTTACATACTTTTTCTGGATTTTTTAGAATTTTTACAAATTTTTCTGGAAAAAAGTTGCAGGCAATCCGGACTGGATGGACTCTGTCCGGATCCCGAACGATGGGATTTCCTGCACGAAGCCGATCCGGACTGAATTTGAACCCGATCCGGACCGCGGCTAGGTTTTAATAGAAACGAAGGGTCTTTTGATTTCTATTCTCTTCTAAACTTCTGTTTCTAACTCCCTAGACTTTCTCTCACTAGAATCAAGTGAGTTTGGATCTTTTGCAACTGGTTTTCTCTCGATCCAAGTAAGTTCTTATGATCAAAACTTGATTTATTCACTGTTTTTGCCTTTGTTCATCAATACGTGAAGGATTTCATGGTTCAATTTTAATTTTGCATGGTTTTTGATCAAATTACTTTTGAAATAAGAACTCTGGACATCTTAGATTTGTTTGTATGCCTTGTATTCATTTGATTAACGGATTTTTGGGCTTTGATTTCTGAAAATTCGGTTTAAAGGCAAAATTTGAGAATTTTCTAAAATCATGGGATTGATCTATTTTTAAATTCTTTTAACAAATCTAACTTGATTCCTAGTCTCTATACATGATAAAGGTTGTTTGGGTATATTTTTTCAAATTAAACAATTTGTCGTGCTCTTTGAGTTCTTGTTCACAGGCGTTTCTTTTTAACACCCTCAACCAAGTTGGTGTTTGGTTGGTTAATAGTGCTTACTGTGGCAATGGTTGGCACTCGAGCAACGAACAAGCTCAAGAGAGCTAGGAAAGATCAAAAGAAAGAAGAGGTCGTGTCTTTGGATGAGTCAGACACCGAATCAGAGGACTGGGATAAAGTCCTTTAGGAGACCGCCGCATTAGTCGTAGCAGCATCAAAGGGCAAAGCCCAAGTTTCTAGAAAATCAAAGACTCCTCCTACTGCTGTAGAAAAAGGAAAAGCTCCCATGGAGCAGATATAAATGAAGAGGAAGAGTGTTGCTCGAAAAAGGGGACGAGCGCGAGGTATTGAGATCAACGAGCCACTAGCAAGTAAGCCACCTCCGCAAGATTTTGTTCACATCAACACGGATAGGATGAAAGCTTTTGAAAACAGAGAGTGCATTCGGGAACGTCATGTCAATATCGGGAACTTGCGAGACCGATCTGCGACTTTTGGTCATCTTATTGATAGAATTGGCATGTCTCCCATTTGCAACTTCCCGGAATCGACATGTTATTGTATTCATCTTGTACGAACTTTCTATCTCTGTGCTAACAACCTTCAGGACAATGAAGGCGGACCAATGGAGTTTCGAACAACGGTTCGGAACACTCATCTGACAATTACCCCTCAGTTGATTGGAGAAGTAATTGGAATAAAAGCTAGGCTGGATAGCACGCACTACATGAAGTCTCCAATGTTGACAACAGCGCTTTGGAGAGTAGTCGTGGATGGAATTTGCATGCCCGATACTAGTTCAACTAGAAATTCTGTATTTTCAAAAGAACTTCGACCTGAGTATTGGTTTTTGAACTTCATTGTTTGCTACAACATTCAACCAAACATGCAAACCAAAGTCCTGAGATGGGAACGCATGCTATTTCTGTATCTCTTGGGACATCCCACTGCCGCGGAGGACATGAACATCAACATTCCATATATCATCTGGAACAGGATGGCTCGGTATGTGGAGCATCCTCATCAGACGGAACGACTTCCGTTCCCTATGATCGTTATGCGGATTTTGAGGAAATTTGACGTCGACATTCGATCGTCAAGTTATATGCATAGCTTGGGGACAATCAATGACACGACGGTTGTGAAGTCACTTCCCAAAAAATCAGATGATACACCTACTCCTCCCCGAGGCAGGAGATCATCAGCACCAGTAACAACGGCTACAACAGCAGCAACAACGGCAACAATAGCAGCAGCAGCAGCTTCTAATTCAGAGGATGATGCCTCTGTTACGTCAATCTATCGAGAGCAGCAACGACTATCGTCGGAGCAAGAATGCATGTCAAAAGAAATAACGCAGATATCTTCAGACATGGCTAAGGTTACTGCCACCCAAGTCGACATAAAGAAGAAGTTTAAATCTTTTGCGAAGTTGGTCAAGAAGATTTTTACCAAACTTGGTTGTAGTGACTCCGACTGTCATGCCCCGGGGTCGAAACTGCGACCCGGGCTCGCCAACAGATCCGCCACCTATGCCAAACCCCGCATAGGCGAAGCGTCCTACCTATAAGAAAAGTACTACAGCTAATAGATATCAGAGCTATAAATGAAAATCCGTTGTATAACTAAAATCAACCACTGTCCAACTGGAAATAATACAACAATGTCCATCTCCCAAAATGATAATCATACAATATCCTCATATACAAAGGTCGAGACTAAACCGGGAGATACCTCCAATAAATACATCAGTGTACAGGCTCTCAATACATATCATATTTTCACTATATCAGTCTCTCAAAAGAGGAAATAAAATAACTAATCTGCTGAAGCTCTCCTCTGAAGGGGTACCGCTACTCTCCAAACATGGGTAGGGATCTAGCTCGCGACTCCCTCGCCTCGATCAACAACCGCAGAATCAGCAACTCCCGCTAAGACTCTGCAAAACAAATGAGAGGAAGGAAAAAGAAGGGGGAAAACCCCCAAAGGGTGTGAGAACTACACCAAAAAGGGAGTTCTCAGTGGGTAACACCGCCAGACCCGACGGTCTGCCCACTAAGTCCTCAAGAGACAAAAACTAACCAAAGCCGTAAAGACTGAAATAAGGAAGCTGGAGACTATCAACAGCTATCATGCCTCTATCTAAATGCCCAAGATGGGAGAACCAAAGAATGGTATGCAACCACTAGCACATGAAGTGCACAATCGACCCAATCGATAGACCAGTAATCACTGGCATTACCTGCTATGCCTGCTATGCCTGCCATGCCTGCTATGCCTGCCTGCTATGCCTGCCATGCCTGCCTGCCTACTATGCCTGCCATGCCTGCCTGCCTGCTATGCCTACTATGCCTGCCATGCCTACTATGCCTGCCTGCCTGCTATGCCTACTATGCCTGCCATGCCTGCCTGCCTGCTATGCCTATTATGCCTGCCATGCCTGCTATGCCTGCCATGCCTACTATGCCTGCCATGCCTGCTATGCCTGCCATGCCTGCCATGCCTGCTATACCTGCCTGCTATGCCTGCTATGCCTGCCTGCTATACCTGCCATGCCTGCCATGCCTGCTATACCAGCCTGCTGTGCCTGCCATGCCTGCCATGCCTGCTGTGCCTGCCAAATCGGGTATGCGGGCCAACGCATAACACCGATAGGGGATAGGAGTCTCAAGGACTCAAAGCTACCTGCCAAATCGGGTATGCCAGCCTACGCATAACACCGATAGGGGATAGGAGTCTCAAGGACTCAAAGTCTGTATATTGCACACTCCGGAGTGGCACTCGAGGGGAGCGACCCACACGAGTAAAGTGCCTGAGTAATAAGTATCCTGGTAGTATAAGTCAGCGGGATTGGATCACGACTCTGATCAAAGTGGGAAAACCCATCCACTAGAGAAATCAGATACCCAATCTGGTGCATAAATAAATATCCGGTCAACCGCCCAATATCCGCGGTTGCCGCAAAGCCCCACAACTAATCCAACCTGTCCCAGACACCAAGTCCCGACTACACTACCCAGAACCCCTGCTCGAACCTGAGTAATACAGACCACCTGACTAACGAAGAAGGAGAAAAGGATAACATGGTTTCTCCTAAGTCAAGTTCCAAAAATAGTGCAGCAGTAAAAGATGGCCGAACTACATGTCCATGCAAGCATGCTTTGTCCTCGGAAACAATAAAAGTGGGTGAAACATATATTAGTAAAGCATGCTAAAATATTCCTACTAGGGTATACCAATCTTACCCAAGTAGGTCATTCCTTGCTTACCTCTCGCTCATATCGGTTGTACAACAATATGCCTGTTATAAATCATAGAGGGGTGATATCCCCACATGTGCACTTACAATCACCATGATATAAAAACCTTATAAAGTTACCAAATTAAGCTTACCCACCTGAAGTACTATATCCAAGGCAAACCTGGGGTCGGCGAAGAGCGCAGACGCTCACAGTCCAGATTCTGCCGAAACTACATCCTTGGTACATGTCGCGAAAGCCTCGGCTCCAAACAGCTGAAAGTACCCCGAAATCAGAGTCTTCAGATCCAACGGATCCAGCAACACTTGCAAACACCCCTGGGTACAACAATAAGGTTCATCGTCACACTTGTATTCCAAAATATCCAAGTACAAACAATTCTATTGGAACAGTCCCAAAGATGTGGATTTTTCACCTGCAGAAAGAACTCAGAAAAATCCAACAAAAATACTATCGCGTTCCTCGCATCGATACCTTCGAAACGAGTACCTGCACGCCAAATTCCGAGCCCCGTAGGCCGAGTTACAAATTCCACAACACAGGGCGCTCACAAACACACAACCATACATCTGTATTTCCATGCACAGATAAAGGGAGAAAAATCTACCTCCGGGCAAGTCTCATAATGTGGTGACCCGGATCTTTGCAGGGCTTCTGCAGTGTGACCAGCAGCTTCTGGAAGCCTACGCGGCATGTCGGCGGTGTTCGTGCGCCAATTTGGACACAAGTGATGGACTCGGGGCTTAAATGGATCACGTGGGTAACCGGGAGACCCCGTCGGATGTTTAGAGGCATTTTTGCGCAAATCGGTTATCAAATTTAGGCTCGGCGCGAAAATCGGATTAAAAATACCTTTCCGGGAGCCTCCGGCAATTTATAGGTTTGGAATTTGGCAAAATGGACACCGTATTTGGAATCAGCGCGCGAAAACGGTCAAGATGGGCTATTTACTTGTTTTTTTCGGTGTTGCTACAGTAAAAGTACTGTTCACCGGCCGGAACAGTAACTCCGGCAATGGCCGGCGGCGGCGGGCAGCGGCAGAGGGCGCTCGGGCAGGCGGCTAGCGGCTGCGGGCAGGCGCTGAGGGCGCGGGCAGGTGCGCGGTCCACCGCGGAGGGTGTGCGCCGGGAGCGGGCCACGTGGCGCTTTCCTGTTGGCCGGCGCAGCAGGCGCGGTCCACGGAACTTAGGCCCGGGTGCACGGTGAACCGAGTGGACGCGTGGCAGACGGTTATTGGTGCGGTGCTGTGCGCGCGGTCCACGCAAGGAGTGGGGCAGTTGACCGGGGCAGGTGGCCGTACGGCGGGGTAGGCGGCCGTACGGGCGGGGCAGGTGCGACGTGCGCGGTGCACGGCGCGCGACGTGCGCGGTGCACGGTTGCCGGGGCCACGTGGCGCGATGCCACTGGCGGGCGCAGGTGCGCCGGGTGCAGCGGGGCCCGGGGGAGCGGTGTAGTGGGCCACGTGGCGGGCCTGGGTCGTTTCAGGCTTGCACAGTAATGGGCCGGGCCCATTACTGTAGCAGCCCGAACGATTCGGGCGCCCGAATCTCGGGACAAAATGGGAATTTTCCCAATTGTTCCTCCAGCACTATAAATACCTGCCCGAGCCTTCTTCTTTGGCTCTTTTCTCCCAAACCGCACATCTTCTGCCCGAGCTTCCTATTGATGAATTGTTCCCCTCTAAGTTCTTGATCTTCCTGCCAAGTTCTAGGATTTTACGGGCATGCATTCCGAGATTTTGGATTTTACGGCGCGGCGCGACGTTGCATTTCCTGTGATCTTCTTCGGCGCAGCAGCAGTGTTTTAGCTCCCCTGGTCTACCCCTAGATCCTTTTTCTGTCATTCTTGCGCTGACAGACTCCTAAGAGGTAGGGCTTCATCTTTAGTATTGATTGCGCTTTCCCTTTTCGAGTTTTTGGCATGGATCCCGAGGCAACACTGTGACCCATTTTCTGTTTGGCTTTGTGGGACAGCATCGAGGTCTTTTGGCCATATCTTTGCGCACGAGCGTCAGACGGAAACGAGCTTATATAACTTTTTCATCTTCAGATCGCAAGGAACGCGCTCGTATTTTTCTTGGATTTTTCCGAGATTTCATCAGAGGTGAAAATCACTGTTTCTCTGTGTACAGTGCTACAGTCCTTTTGTGCTGAAATCTTTTGAGTGTACCACCTTGTCGAATTTATATCTTGGCTTACCGAACTCAGATTTGGGCGTACAAGCTACCGTTGCGAAGCTATCGACGCGAGGATCGCGGTGATATTTTTCTGGGAATTTTCTGGGCTCTTTCTGCAGGTGAAAATTAAGCATTTCTGGGACTGTTGTTGTATGTGTGTGTGAGAGCAGATTTTGGAATGTATGTGTAATAGTGGACTTTGTATTGTGCCAGGAGGGTTACGGGTGTGCTGAACTTATTGGAGCAAGGGATTAGAGTTATCTGGTGTTTTCAGCTGTTGGGCTTTGGACAGTCAGCTTTTTAGGTGGGTGCCTTATTCCCAGAACTGGTGGGCGATTCTCTAAATTTTTATATGTTAGAATTGCATGCAGGTGTATGGTACAATGGCTGGGATTGATCGGTAAGCCTAACAATGTGGATTTTATGGGAATTGCAAGTGAATTATTCATTATATGAAAATGGTATTAATCAAACATTCATGTTGATGATTAGTGGAAGCTTTCCTAAGGCAAGGTTACCCTATATGATTGATTATCATGCCATATTAGCACATAACCTTTTATGAGGCTGGTTTATGCAATGGGATAGGATTATGTAGTTATGTGCAGGTTCTACTCTGAGGAGCCATTATGTATTGAGGATTATGGACAGGTATGGTCATTGATAATTTTGGCATGAGGTTTATTTTCTTTATTCTTCCTTGAGGACAAATGCATGCTTGTATGGACATATAGCTAGGCCACCTTTTACTGCTACACTTTCATGTTGGGATCTGACTTAGGAGAAACCATGTTTGTTCTTTCTCCTTTCTTTCTAGATACTTGATTCGCGTTGCTCGGGTTCGAGCAGGGATTTGGGATAGTGTAGCTGGGGTCCTGGTGTCGGGGACAGGTTGTGCCGGATGGTGATAGGTTGTGGTTCGTGAGGTATTGCGGCAACCGCGGACATTGGGCGGTTGACCAGAGATTGCTTATGCATCAGATTGGGTATCATGCTTCTCTAGTGGATGGAGTTTCCCACTTGTTGAGTTTCATTATACCAGATTGGGGATCGGGGTTTCTTTTAGTGGACGGGGTTTTCCACTTTGATCAGAGTTGTGATCCAGTCCTGCTATGTCGTGATACTTGTGACAGAGATACTTGTTACTGAGTTACTTTACTCGTGTGGGTCGCTCCCCACAAGTGCCACTCCGGAGTAGGCGATTTACACATCGGCCAGTGAGTGCCAGATTTTGGTTATTGGCCAGTGAGAGCCAGACCTTCTTTATCGGTCAGTGAGTACCGATTTGCGAGCAGATACTTGAGACAGTTTGAGCAGGCAGTACCGGGTTTTATACCGGTTCATTCGATTGGGTTGTTCGATCAGATACTTTTATTGTTACACTCATGTCAGGGGGACTGAGTGGAGTCTAGTGGCTGTGTGTAGACCAGTGCTAGTGTTGATGGGAACCGTTTGGGGTTTGACGGTGGTCCCGTGGTCGTTGTGAGTTCTTTGACCATTGTGTGAGAGGTTGAGCATCTTGAGTCTATCCGTTCTGAGAGAGAGGGCATGGATTTTGACTATAGCCTGCATGAGCCACTACTCGATAGCGAGTTAGTCCGTTTGGACGCCCTACGTAATTCCTGCCCGTTAGCGGGAGGTGGTTGTAGGTGGGCGCAGGTTTGACTGGACCCGATGTGGCAGTCAGCTTGATTGGGTCGATTGAGCACCACGTGTGCGGGTGTTGCATATCTTTATCAGAGTTTCCCCATTGGAGCCTTTAGATAGAGGCATGGTAGCTGTAGAGTGTCTCCAGCTTCTTCTTTCAGTTTTATTGCATTGGTTATCTTTTGCCTCTAGTAGTCTTGGTGGGCAGATCGTCGGGCCTAGTGGCGATACCCACTGAGAACTCCCTTTTTTGCGTAGTTCTCACGCCCGTTGGGGGTTTTTCCCCCTTTTTGTCCTTTTTCTTCCTTGTTTTGCAGAGTCTTGGCGGGTGTTGCCGTTTCTGCGGTTGCTGTTCGCGGTGAGGGAGTAGCGAGCTAGATCCTGACCCATTGGAGAGTAGCGGTACCCCCCTTTGAGGAGATCTTCAGCATAGTCGGTAGATTAGTATTTATTTTCTCTTTTGAGAGACTGATGTAGTGAGGATATGATGTCTTGAGAGCTGGTACACTGATGTTTTATTTGAGATATCTCCCTGTTGAGCTATGAGTTTTGTACTCGAGGTTATTGTATGATTATCATTTTTGGGAGATGGACCTTGTTGTTTTATCTTCAGTTGTACAGTGGTTGATTTTATTTCTATAGCAGTTTTATCTTTTAGCTCTGATATCTGTTAGCTGTAGCTCTTTTTGCAGGTAGGACGCATCGCCTATGCGGGTTTGGCATAAGTGGCGGATCTGTTGGCGAGCCCGTGTCGCAGTTTCGACCCCGGGGCGTGACAGATTAAGTTGGTATCAGAGCTTAGGGATAGGTCAGTTGGGACTTAGGAACCCTAGGCTTGTGGCGGACCCTAGGATGTTAGGGTGTGAGAGACTCGACATTTTGCGAAAGTCGGTGATTTGGTTTTGACTCTTCCTGTGAGTGAAGAGGGATCGACATACCCTATTTTTGTGGGACAGTTATGTTGGCTGCAGACAACATAAAGTTACAAAAATAGGGGGATGTCTTTGATTTTCGCTAGATTGGGTCGAGCGTTTGGGATGTGCCGATTTGCGGTTTGTCGTGGCGAGCGGTGTCTCCCCGACGTTGGGCCCTGACCCGGGTGCACTTTGGTGCAGCAGTTGGGTCTGAGCTTGTTGTTTCGGGCCGGATACCAGATTGGAGTCAGAAAGCTCCGGACCCAGATGACAGAATTGTCAGAGGCTTATCAGCCGCAGAGTGAGCGAGCATCTGGTTTGGTGACACAGTTGTCGGAGCAGTGGGCAGCCCGATAGTACTTTTCTTCTGAGACCACCAGGATGTAGTATCCTCAGCAGCAGGGATTTCTATAGTGCCAATGGAGCGAGTGGCCCCTCTGTGCCAATGTTTAGTGCCAAGGCACCGAGACAGGGTGGATAGTTGACCGCTGGTGAGCCGAGGGGACATGATCGATCTATTGAGCCAGATTTGGCAGGTGAACCACCCCGACTCGTAAGATTGAGTTTGGAGCCTTTGGAGGCCGAGTCGTGGCTGGTGGTGATGGAGTGATCAACTGGGAGCCTTCCTGTGCTAGAGAGTTATGCAGTTGTTGAACTGCGCGCTCCAGGTTTCGAGGGACGAGGCGCATACGATATGTGAGACTGGGAGTGGATTGCGCCAGGATACCTTTCAGCTTCTTCGGTCCCTCCTGTTCAGATTTTGGATTGTGGATGCCTTGATAGAGTAGGCATTGTGTTTGGAGCTGGGCGCTGCAGTTCCTTTGGATGGGGATCTGCCGCTGGAGGCGTGTTCGAGACGGTGGCGCTTGGCGCTAGGTGATGGAGGACAGATCGGCCGGCAGAGGCAGTTTCGTTTTGCTTTCCTTGAGGGCGGATATCCTTGTGGATGGTTGATGTAAAGCTTAACCTAGGAAATTCTACCCTTTGTGATTTATAACTTGCATGTTTTGAATGTATTATATGGGATTGAGGGGTGAGCTTAGTAAGGATAAGTGTATAGGGAATTGCATGGATTAATGGTGTTTTGTCTTATGACGGCTGCAATAATGGATTTGTGAGATGTTGGCGATCGGGTGGACCCCGATGGCAGTATCAGTATCTATATCAGAGTAGTGCAACGGTAGCGCGGTTTGGTTATCTGCGGAAGACCGTATCCGTCGCCGCAGTGTGAGCAGAGACAAAGGTTGTGCTCCCTTTGTGTTTGGTTCGTATATTTTCTGGTGGACTAAGCGACAACCGCTTGCATCGTGTGGATGAGTTTGTGCCGCCTGGTTGGAGGACGCCACGGTAGTGGATCGGGTTGTTGCAGGTGTGATTTCATCACAGCAGTCGGAGTTAGTGCACTTTGCTTTCCGGCATGGACTAGAGGCGGAGTTGTTACCACGTGCACTAGAGGTACAGGATACCATCGGTGTTGTGCATGTGAAGGAGGCTTGTGGATTATGTTCAGTGTCGTTGAGACCATGAGTTATACCGGCAAACCTTTTGATATGGGTGGCAGTTCGATGTTTTGACCCAATGCTTGGGATTGGTTGGCACGGCACCACGGGATGGTTAAGTGCAGAGAGGGTGATGATTGTGACTTTTGCGAGGCAGACAAAGGAGGCTTGTTATGGGGAGATTGTTCGAGCACTCAGGTTTTAGCGACAGTGTGAGAGGAGCTTATGGCAGCGCCGGGACCAAAGGATATTTCTATTGCTGCGAAATCCCGGGTGTGAGTCCACTCGAGTCGATGATTATGCCGCCTGTTAGGGAGATTGAGATTGCGGTTGACGTGGTTCTGGAGACCGCGCCAACCTCAATAGCACCGCTTAGATATTATCTGTAAGAGCTGGGAGAGTTGATCGCACCGGTACAGGGATCTGATGGATCGAGGGTCTGTTTGACCTAATGCCACGTCGTTGATACACGACGGTGAGAGCCCTTTGGGATTGGAGCCCAGGCAGGTCCATGTATTATTTAGAATCTTTTGATGGAGCTATATTCCGGCAGTTATTGTATGATGCCTACCCCAATTTGGAATTTCAGCTGAGGGCTTTGTCTAGATGGTGTTCAGGACACGGTAAGGGGCACTATGAGTACAGTGAAGCCAATGGAATGACTAATGCCCTGTCGCCTTTAAAATTGAGGAATTTCGTGTTCCAGTCGGACTTGAACGGATTGTTAGCGGCATCCTCCAGGGATATTTTGGTTTTATCCCCCCCCCCCTCCCTAAGTGATTTAGAGCTTGTGCAGCATTTGTAGATGGTGTGACAAGGTCTGTGAGGATGGAGCTTTATGCCAAGTTGTTTTGGTACAAGTTTTAGCTTCGAGAGCATATCTTCCTGGATTACATATTCTAGCCGTAGGGGCGGCGGTGGAAATCTGGCCAAAATGGATGCTATTTAAGACCGGCTGAGATCGACGATTATTGTTAGGGTGGGGAGCTTGTGGATCGGATAGTGCCAGCGGGGCTTGTGGAGTGGATGATGAGATTAGTACCAGCGCCGATTTTAACCTTGTCAGTGGTGGGAGATGGATTTGCGTGTTATAGTGATACCTCCCGCAGTGGCTGTAAAGCTACCATTGGATTTTGTTGAGCATCCAGTATCACCCCGACAGAGCCACTGTGGTGGCGGATACCTAGAGCAGAAGAGCTATTTGGGAGTCGAGTTTGACGGTTCCATAGCTGGCACTGTGTGGGGCCATTCTTGTGTGCAGGGTTTGAGTTGTGTCCCTGAGGATCCCTTTTGATGAAAGGCTGCGGCTGAGCAATCCACTTGGGTGGTTGAGTTTTGAGGGTGACTGAGTGTGAACCCCCGCTTGTTAGGGCCCCTTTTCTATGCAGGTTTTTGTGTGGATGTGTTTCGGGTCGATTGGGTTGAGTTGGCTCTTAGGAGTGATGTTAGAGCGTGTTGCTCGGGCTATTTGTTCCTTTCCCCCGTCTTTTGTTGGAGTTTTTGAGGTTTTTTTTTGCGTCTCAGCTCAGGAGTGTTATGTTTTGGACCCCTCGCCCGTGATTGACTCGTTCCTCTTGGGGTCTGTGAGAGTTTGGGTACGAGGGACGCCCGTTGCGAATTCCGGCTCGTGAGGTGAGGGAATTGCGCAATCGGGCTATGCCGTTCTGGTTGTTGCTGTTGTTGTTGCTGAGGAGTAATCACGGGGAGTGATTGGTGACTTGGGAGCTGGAGACGGCGGTGTTGAGTATTGACCCCTGGTTTTTGAGACTCCTTGGGAGTTGCTTTAGTTTCGAGGATGAAACTTTCTTTTAGTGGGGGAGGACGTGGTGACCCGGATCTTTGCAGGGCATCTGCAGTGTGACCAGCAGCTTCTGGAAGCCTACGCGGCATGTCGGCGGTGTTCGTGCGCCAATTTGGACACAAGTGATGGACTCGGGGCTTAAATGGATCACGTGGGTAACCGGGAGACCCCGTCGGATGTTTAGAGGCATTTTTGCGCAAATCGGTTATCAAATTTAGGCTCGGCGCGAAAATCGGATTAAAAATACCTTTCTGGGAGCCTCCGGCAATTTATAGGTTTGGAATTTGGCAAAATGGACACCGTATTTGGAATCAGCGCGCGAAAACGATCAAGATGGGCTATTTACTTGTTTTTTTCGGTGTTGCTACAGTAAAAGTACTGTTCACCGGCCGGAACAGTAACTCCGGCAACGGCCGGCGGCGGCGGGCATCGGCGGAAGGCGGCGGAGGGCGCTCGGGCAGGCGGCTAGCGGCCGCGGGCAGGCACTGAGGGCGCGGGCAGGTGCGCGGTCCACCGCGGAGGGCGTGCGCCGGGAGCGGGCCACGTGGCGCTTTCCTGTTGGCCGGCGCAGCAGGCGCGGTCCACGGAACTTGGGCCCGGGTGCACGGTGAACCGAGTGGACGCGTGGCAGACGGTTATTGGTGCGGTTTTGTGCGCGGGGTCCACGCAAGGAGTGGGGCAGTTGACCGGGGCAGGTGGCCGTACGGCGGGGCAGTTGGCCGTACGGGCGGGGCAGGCGCGACGTGCGCGGTGCACGGTTGTCGGGGCCACGTGGCGCGATGCCACTGGCGGGCGCAGGTGCGCCGGGTGCAGCGGGGCCCGGGGGAGCGGTGTAGTGGGCCACGTGGCGGGCCTGGGTCGTTTCGGGCTTGCACAGTAATGGGCCGGGCCCATTACTGTAGCAGCCTGAACGATTCGGGCGCCCGAATCTCGGGACAAAATGGGAATTTTCCCAATTGTTCCTCCAGCACTATAAATACCTGCCCGAGCCTTCTTCTTTGGCTCTTTTCTCCCAAACCGCACATCTTCTGCCCGAGTTTCCTATTGATGAATTGTTCCCCTCTAAGTTCTTGATCTTCCTGCCAAGTGCTAGGATTTTACGGGCACGCATTCCGAGATTTTGGATTTTACGGCGCGGCGCGACGTTGCATTTCCTGTGATCTTCTTCGGCGCAGCAGCAGTGTTTTAGCTCCCCTGGTCTATCCCGAGATCCTTTTTCTGTGATTCTTGCGCTGACAGACTCCTAAGAGGTAGGGCTTCATCTTTTGTATTGATCGCGCTCTCCCCTTTCGAGTTTTTGGCATGGATCCCGAGGCAACACTGTGACCCATTTTCTGTTTGGCTTTGTGGGACAGCATCGAGGTCTTTTGGCCATATTTTTGCGCAAGAGCGTCAGACGGAAACGAGCTTATACAACTTTTTTATCTTCAGATCGCAAGGAACGCGTTCGTATTTTTCTTGGATTTTTCTGAGATTTCATCAGAGTTGAAAATCACTGTTTCTCTGTGTACAGTGCTACAGTCTTTTTGTGCTGAAATCTTTTGAGTGTACCACCTTGTCGAATTTATATCTTGGCTTACCGAACTCAGATTTGGGCGTGCAAGCTACCGTTGAGAAGCTATCAACGCGAGGATCGCGGTGATATTTTTCTGGAAATTTTCTGGGCTCTTGCTGCAGGTGAAAATTAAGCATTTCTGGGACTGTTGTTGTATGTGTGTGTGAGAGAAGATTTTGGAATGTATGTGTAATAGTGGACTTTGTATTGTGCCAGGAGGGTTACGGGTGTGCTGAACTTATTGGAACAAGGGATTAGAGTTATCTGGTGTTTTCAGCTGTTGGGCTTTGGACAGTCAGCTTTTCAGGTGGGTGCCTTATTCCCAGAACCGGTGGGCGGTTCTCTAAATTTTTATATGTTAGAATTGCATGCAGGTGTATGGTACAATGGCTGGGATTGATCGGTAAGCCTAACAATGTGGATTTTATGGGAATTGCAAGTGAATTCTTCATTGTATGAAAATGGTATTAATCAAACATTCATGTTGATGATTAGTGGAAGCTTTCCTAAGGCAAGGTTACCCTATATGATTGATTATCATGCCATATTAGCACATAACCTTTTATGAGGCTGGTTTATGCAATGGGATAGGATTATGTAGTTATGTGCAGGTTCTACTCTGAGGAGCCATTATGTATTGAGGATTATGGACAGGTATGGTCATTGATAATTTTGGCATGAGGTTTATTTTCTTTATTCTTCCTTGAGGACAAATGCATGCTTGTATGGACATATAGCTAGGCCACCTTTTACTGCTACACTTTCATGTTGGGATCTGACTTAGGAGAAACCATGTTTGTTCTTTCTCCTTTCTTTCTAGATACTTGATTCGCGTTGCTCGGGTTCGAGCAGGGATTTGGGATAGTGTAGCTGGGGTCCTGGTGTCGGGGACAGGTTGTGCCGGATGGTGATAGGTTGTGGTTCGTGAGGTATTGCGGCAACCGCGGACATTGGGCGGTTGACCGGAGATTGCTTATGCATCAGATTGGGTATCATGCTTCTCTAGTGGATGGAGTTTCCCACTTGTTGAGTTTCATTATACCAGATTGGGGATCGGGGTTTCTTTTAGTGGACGGGGTTTTCCACTTTGATCAGAGTTGTGATCCAGTCCTGCTATATCGTGATACTTGTGACAGAGATACTTGTTACTGAGTTACTTTACTCGTGTGGGTCGCTCCCCACAAGTGCCACTCCGGAGTAGGCGATTTACACATCGGCCAGTGAGTGCCAGATTTTGGTTATTGGCCAGTGAGAGCCAGACCTTCTTTATCGGTCAGTGAGTACCGATTTGCGAGCAGATACTTGAGACAGTTTGAGCAGGCAGTACCGGGTTTTATACCGGTTCATTCGATTGGGTTGTTCGATCAGATACTTTTATTGTTACACTCACGTCAGGGGGACTGAGTGGAGTCTAGTGGCTGTGTGTAGACCAGTGCTAGTGTTGATGGGAACCGTTTGGGGTTTGACGGTGGTCCCGTGGTCGTTGTGAGTTCTTTGACCATTGTGTGAGAGGTTGAGCATCTTGAGTCTATCCGTTCTGAGAGAGAGGGCATGGATTTTGACTATAGCCTGCATGAGCCACTACTCGATAGCGAGTTAGTCCGTTTGGACGCCCTACGTAATTCCTGCCTGTTAGCGGGAGGTGGTTGTAGGTGGGCGCAGGTTTGACTGGACCCGATGTGGCAGTCAGCTTGATTGGGTCGATTGAGCACCACGTGTGCGGGTGTTGCATATCTTTATCAGAGTTTCCCCATTGGAGCCTTTAGATAGAGGCATGGTAGCTGTAGAGTGTCTCCAGCTTCTTCTTTCAGTTTTATTGCATTGGTTATCTTTTGCCTCTAGTAGTCTTGGTGGGCAGATCGTCGGGCCTAGTGGCGATACCCACTGAGAACTCCCTTTTTTGCGTAGTTCTCACGCCCGTTGGGGGTTTTTCCCCCTTTTTGTCCTTTCTCTCCCTTGTTTTGCAGAGTCTTGGCGTGTGTTGCCGTTTCTGCGGTTGCTGTTCGCGGTGAGGGAGTAGCGAGCTAGATCCTGACCCATTGGAGAGTAGCGGTACCCCCCTTTGAGGAGATCTTCAGCATAGTTGGTAGATTAGTATTTATTTCCTCTTTTGAGAGACTGATGTAGTGAGGATATGATGTCTTGAGAGCTGGTACACTGATGTTTTATTTGAGATATCTCCCTGTTGAGCTATGAGTTTTGTACTCGAGGTTATTGTATGATTATCATTTTTGGGAGATGGACCTTGTTAATTTATCTTCAGTTGGACAGTGGTTGATTTTATTTCTATAGCAGTTTTATCTTTTAGCTCTGATATCTGTTAGCTGTAGCTCTTTTTGCAGGTAGGACGCTTCGCCTATGCGGGTTTGGCATAGGTGGCGGATCTGTTGGCGAGCCCGGGTCGTAGTTTCGACCCCGGGGCGTGACACATAAAAATCCAATAAAAATGCGGTGATTATTCTCGCGTCGAGTAGATGAAAAAAGTGTACAGGCACGTCTCCAACCGATGCCCGGTTGCGGAGATAAAAATTCGGCAAGGTGTTGCTATCGAGAAATTCCATCAGAAAAAGGGGTCCCAATAAGCATGGAAAAACTCCTCGAAAAGCGTGAAACTAGGGAAAGTAGAAAAAAACAAGATCGTAGCTCTGTCTATCGCGGATCCAACGGCGCAAGAATCGCCTGAAACGGAGGTCAGAGTAGGCCGGGGGAGCTCGTGCACCGAAACACGACGAACAGGAACACAAATGGACGAGCGTCGCGCCGCGCCATAAAAATGGGAACCTCGGGATGCGTGCCATCAAAAATCTCCAAACTCTGCAGATGGATGCAGCACTGCGTGGGGATCAACTTTCCTGAAGGCCTCAAGTCGGTTTGCAGCTCGGAAATGGCAGAAAAGGGGGAGAAGAAGCAGCTCGGGTGGCTTAAATAAGCCCAGAAAACAAATCCGAAAATGACGGCCATGTCCCCACTTCCGGGCGCCCGGAAGATCCGGGCTGCTACAGTGTTGGGCCCGGCCCAACACTGTGCAGGCCCGAATCTTCCACGGGCCTCCACGTAGCCCGCCTAACAGGCGACAGCGAAGACACCAACTACGCGGGCGACACGTGGCCACCCCCAAACGCCGACACGTGGCCCGGCCGTGGGTCAACGCGCGCCTGGCGCTCGCACATGCGCGTGTCAGCGCCGCCTGCGCACTGTGCACGCACGCGCCCCGAGGCGGCCTGCACCCGCTCCGTGGACCGCGCGCTTAAGGACCAGCCAACCAATGACCGACACGTGTCCTTCCCCCGGTCCACCGTACACCCGCTCATTTTTTCTCGTGGACCGCGCCCACAACGCCAACAAATCACAAGCTGCCACGTGCCTGCGCCCGGGTGCACGCCTCTGCGGTGGACCGCGCACCTGCCCGTGCGCCCGCGCGCCTGCCCGCGCGCCCGTGCGCCTGCCCGCGCGCCAGCCGCCGCACTCTGCCGCTGCCCGCCGCCACCGCCGCCGCCCGCCGCCCGCCGGAACAGTGACAAGCTGCCTCGAAAACCGTGCGTGACAACCGGGCTCTGAAAAATGCAAGTAAATAGTCTATTTTCATCGTTTTCGCGCGCTGAATCCAAATCCGGTGTCCGTTTTGCCAAATTCCAACTCTAAAAATTGCCGAAGGCATCCGGAAAGATGTTCTTTTGTCCAAACTTCGCGCTGAGCCTAATTTTAATATCCATTGCTCGCAAAACCACTTCTAAGCATTCGACGGGGTCATCTGGCTACTCTCGTGATCCAATAAACACTCTGAGTCCATCACTAGTGTCCAATTGGTGCACAAACACCACCAACGCGCCACATAGGCCTCCAGAAGCTGTTGGTCAACCAGTATTCTCGTCGTGGGGATCCAGGTCCTCACATCCTCCCCCACTAAGGAAAGTTTCATCCTCGAAACTAGCTCAATTCCACTGGGAGTCACGAACACCAAGGGTAAGTACTCAACATCACCATCTCCAGCTCCTAAGTCATCATTCGCTCCCCGTGATCACTCCTCAACAACAACAACAGCAATATCCAGTACGGCATAGCCCGATTGCGCAATTCCCTCGTCTCACGAGCCAGAATTCGCAACGGGCGTCCCTCGTACTCCAAACACTCATAGATCTCAAAGGGGTGGGTCAATCACGGTCGAGGGATCCAAAAACATAACCTTCCTGAGCTGAGACATGTAACACAATAGGGTTCCATCCAAAGCTGGGGGAAACAAGATAATCGCCAGTGCAACACGCACCAAACCACAACCTGTGTCAACTCAACCAAGGCAATCCGAAACACATCCCCGCAATCATCCAAGAAAGAAAGAAGCCCTCACAAACAAGGGTCCTCACTCGGTCACTCCCGAATCCTGACCATCCGAGTGAACTACTCAGCCACGGTCTACCATAAAAGGAACCCTCAGGGACACAACCGCAAGCCATGTTTGCCGCAACAGTCCACACAGCGCCAGCTGTGGAATCATCCAACTCAACCCTGGCCAGCTCTCCTGTTCTAGGTATCTGCCATCACAGTGGCCCCGTCGGGGTAATCCAGGATGCTCAATAATAACCCAACGGTAATTCCATAGTCACTATGGGAGGCATCACTAAAACTCGCAGATCTCTCTCCCAACACTGGTAATACTAGCCTCAGCGCTGGTATCAGTTTCATTATCCATTAGCCGTGCTCTCCTGGCACTGTCAAGTCCCAGAAGTTCCTCACCTCAAGAATAAATATTGGTCTCAACCAATCTCCAATTAGTATCCATAGTGGCCGGATTTCCACCGCCGCTCCTACGGCTCGAATAAAGTGACCCAAGAAGGTATGCTTCTGGAGCTACAACTTGTACCTCAATAACTTGGCATACCACTTCATCCACACGGGCATGGTAGCACATCCACAAGTGCTCCTCGTGCTCCACAACGCTCTGGGAGTAAATCCAAATATCCCTGGAGAATCTTGTTACCAATCCAATCAAGTATAGCTGGAGCACAATTCCTCAAATCATAAAAGTGGCAGGGCATTAATCAATCCGCTTGGCCTCACTGTGAGCTCGAGATGCCCTACCGTGTCCTGAACGCCATCTAGACACGATCCTCGGCTATCTGATTCTGAGTAGGTACTCGCATCATACAATAACTGCCTGCATATAGCTCCATCAAAAGGTCCTAGATACCACCCGGACCTGTCTACACTCGAACCATAAAAGGACCCTCACAGTCGTGCATCAACGACGTGGCATCACCACCGTGTACCAACGGCGTGGCATCAGGTCAAACAGACCCCTCGATCCATCAGATCCTGTAACTGCGCCATCAGCTCTCTCAGCTCTACAGGCGATATCCAACGAAGTGCTGTCGAGGGTGGCACGGTTCCCCGAACCACATCAAACGCAATCTCTATCTCCCTAACCGGTGGCATCACAAACAGCTCAGATGAAATCAGACCCGGGATCTCGTGGGCAACGGAGATATCCTTGAGTCCCGGTGCCGCTGTAAGCACCTCTCATACTGTCGCTATAACCTGCGTGCTCTAATAATCTCAACAAGCAAGCCTCTTCTTGTCCGCTTTGCCGAAGGTCAAAGTCCTCTCTCGCCGTAGTCAACCATTCTGTGGCATTGTGCCAATCAATCTCAAGCACATGGTCAAAATACCGAACTGCCACTATTACAAATAAATCTGTCGGTAACTCGCAGCCTCAGCTGCACTGGACATGATCCAAAAGTCTCCTCCACATGCACAACAACAACAGACACCTGTACCTCTAGTGCACGTGGTAATAATTCTGCCTCTAGTCCATACAGGAATGCAACATGCTCTAACTCCGGCTGCTATGATGAAATCACGCTTGCAACAACTCCATCCACTGCCGTGGCGCCCTCCAACCGGGCGGCACAAATTCACCCGTTCGATGTCGGCGGTTGTCGCTCAATCTGCAAGGAAAAATCTAGACCAAACACAAAGGGAGCACGACCTCTGTCTCTGCTCACACTAAGGCGACGAATAAGGTCCTCCGCAGATAGCAAATCCACGCTACCGCTGCGCCACTCTGATATAGATGCTGATGCTGCCATCGGGGTCCACCCGATCTCTGGCATCTCAGGAACCCGTCATCCTGGAAAGGAAATCAGAAGTGCCTCTGCCGGCCGATTTGTCCTCCATCACCCGGCGCCAAGCGCCAATATCCTGAACTCGCCTCTAGCGGCAAATCCCTGTCCAAAGGAACTGCAGCGCCACGCTCCATACACAACACCTACTCCAACGAGGTGTCAAAACCTATAACGGAGGGACTGAATAAACTGAAAGGTATCCTGACACAATCCACTCCCAGTCTCACACATCCTATGTGCCTCGCCACTCGAAACCTGGAGCGCGCAGTTCAACAACTGCATAAACTCTCTAGCACAAGGAGGCTCTCAATTGATCACTCCATCACCACCAACCATGACTCTGCCTCCAATGGCTCCAACTCAATCTTATGAGTCGGGGTGGTTCATCTGCCAAATCTGGCTCAATAGATCGATCGCGTCCCCTCAGCTCACCAGCTGTCAACTATCCACCCTGCCTCGGTGCCTCGGCACTAAACATTGGCACAGAGAGGGCTACTCACTCCATCGGTGCCACAGAAATCCCCACCCCTGAGGATACTGCAACCGGGTGGTCTCAGAAGGAAGCACTGTCGAGCTGCCCGCTGCTCCGACAACTGTGTCACTAAAACCAGCTGCTCGCTCGCTCTGCCGCTGATAGGCCTCAGACGATCCTATCATCTGGGTCCGGAACTCTCTGACCTCAATCCGGGTATCCGGCCCAAAACCAACCGCTCAAGCTCAACTGCTATGACAGGAAGTACACGGGTCAAAACCCAGCGTCAGGGAGACACAGCTCGCCACGACGAAACTGCAAAACAGCACAAAACAACGCTCGACCCAATCCAGCGAAAGTCTAAAGCATGTCACCCGTTCCATAGCATTATGTAGTCTGCAGCCAGCATAATCACTTAGGAGAATAAACATGCCAATCACTCTTCCCCGTCCCTCGGGAGAGGTATAAAACTCAATCAGGACTCTCGCTATAAATCACGACTCTCACGAAGTCAACCAAGGGTCAAACCATAAGCCTAGGGTTTCTAAGTCCACCATGACCACTCTAATCTGTCACGCCCCGGGGTCGAAACTGCGACCCGGGCTCGCCAACAGATCCGCCACCTATGCCAAACCCCGCATAGGCGAAGCGTCCTACCTGCAAGAAAAGTACTACAGCTAACAGATATCAGAGCTATAAATGAAAATCCGTTGTATAACTAAAATCAACCACTGTACAACTGGAAATAATACAACAATGTCCATCTTCCAAAATGATAATCATACAATATCCACATATACAAAGGTCGAGACTCAACCGGGAGATACCTCCAATAAATACATCAGTGTACAGGCTCTCAATACATATCATATCCTCACTATATCAGTCTCTCAAAAGAGGAAATAAAACAACTAATCTACTGAAGCTCTCCTCTGAAGGGGTACCGCTACTCTCCAAACAGCTATCATGCCTCTATCCAAATGCCCAAGATGGGAGAACCAAAGAATGGTATGCAACCACTAGCACGTGAAGTGCACAATCGACCCAATCGATAGACCAGTAATCACTGGCACTACCTGCTATGCATGCTATGCCTGCTATGCCTGCCATGCCTGCTATGCCTACCTGCTATGCCTGCCTGCTATGCCTGCCGGCCTGCTATGCCTACTATGCCTGCCATGCCTGCCTGCCTGCTATGCCTACTATGCCTGCCATGCCTACTATGCCTGCATGCCTGCTATGCCAACTATGCGTGCCATGCCTGCCTGCCTGCTATGCCTATTATGCCTGCCATGCCTGCTATGCCTGCCATGCCTACTATGCCTGCCATGCCTGCCATGCCTGCCTGCTATGCCTGCCATGCCTGCCATGCCTGCTATGCCTGCCTGCTATGCCTGCTATGCCTGCCTGCTATGCCTGCCATGCCTGCCATGCCTGCAATGCCTGCCTGCTATGCCTGCCATGCATGCCATGCCTGCTGTGCCTGCCAAATCGGGTATGCGAGCCAACGCATAACACCGATAGGGGATAGGAGTCTCAAGGACTCAAAGGTGCCTTCCAAATCGGGTATGCCAGCCTACGCATAACACCGATAGGGGATAGGAGTCTCAAGGACTCAAAGTCTGTATATCGCACACTCCGGAGTGGCACTCGAGAGGAGCGACCCACACGAGTAAAGTGCCTGAGTAATAAGTATCCTGGTAGTATAAGTCAGCAGGATTGGATCACGACTCTGATCAAAGTGGGAAAACCCATCCACTAGAGAAATCAGATACCCAATCTGGTGCATAAATAAATATCTGGTCAACCGCCCAATATCCGCGGTTGCCGCAAAGCCCCACAACTAATCCAACCTGTCCCAGACACCAAGTCCCGACTACACTACCCAGAACCCCTGCTCGAACCTGAGTAACACAGACCACCTGACTAACGAAGAAGGAGAAAAGGATAACATGGTTTCTCCTAAGTCAAGTTCCAAAAGTAGTGCAGCAGTAAAAGATGGCCTAACTACATGTCCATGCAAGCATGCTTTGTCCTCGAAAACAATTATTACGGAATTTGAGTTGGCGTAGTTTCGTGAAAGGTTCAAGTCTTGAAGATTGAAGGTGAAGAAAGTTGGATCATTTAACTCAATCTCAAGAAAGAAGAATTCAAAAGGATCATGTATGTTTAACTAAAGATTATTGGTGATCCGAATACTTCTTGTAGTGTATAAACACCTGGAAGAATATTTAACTGCATAAAAATCAAAAATTGGTGTTCGGACATGTTCAGGATCCGGATCAGAGCCAGCAATCCGGATCCCGAAGGTTGTTGTTTCATACATTACTTCAATCCGGATCGCAGCATCTCACGATCCGGATCCCGAACGTTGAGTTCTCAGAATTGTATGAACGATCCGGATCAGGCATTCCGATCCGGATCCCGAACGATTGTTTTTCTGGAAACCGTCTTTCTTGCTACTGCAATCCGGATCGCCCAAATCCGATCAGGATCGCCGTCCGTAAAAATTCCAGAAATGTTAGGTTTTTGATTCTTATCTCCTTCCAAATGTTTCTAACCTATAAATAGACCCTATGACTCTTTTTCTAGGGTTAATCCACATAATCCAAAGAGGCCGAAAAAAAGGAATAGAGCCGTCATATTCATATATCATTTTATACGGCCTAAGATCCACATATAGAGAAGAAAGAAAATCATTAGAGAATACTCTATGTTTCTTCATCTATATTGATTAGTTTGATTCTAGGTTTTCATACTCACATCTTGAGTTGAATCAAACTAATGAATACTTAGATGGTATTTCCGATCTATCTTTGATCTAAGTATTCGGCGGATCATCACCACCTAAAAACAACGATTTCCCCAAAATCGGCGCGTGGATTCGCGTGTCCTTGTGGATTCAAGGTTCAACCGCTCTCGTGGATTCGGAGCGAGGCACGTTCGTGGATTCGAAGGGTGCTATTGGGTGCAGACCGTGGATTCGGTCGGACGTCGTGGATTCGACGTTGGACGCCGTGGATTCGGCGTTGGGCGCAGATCGTGGATTCGAAAAGCGTCGCGGAGCGAGCGGAGAAGATCCTCTAGGAGCGTATGGAAAAGGTTGAGTCGTAAGTGTGTACGGTAAATCACCTTGTACGTGTTTTAATTCTAGTGGATTTCTGCCGTGTTATCGGTCCCGTGGTTTTTTACTCCGGTGATGGAGTTTTTCCACGTAAAAATCTTGCGTGTTATTTTTATTTCCGCATTGGGTTTTTTGTCGCAACGATTTTTGAGTGTTTATACGTTTACACCTATTCACCCCCCTCTAGGTGTTTTTTCCCCTATTTAGATCTACATTACATATAACCCAACAAGTGGTATCAGAGCGGGAATAGGGTTGTAAACAATGGTTGAAGGTGGAAACATCAATCGACCCCCTTTCTTTGATGGAACAAATTATGCATACTGGAAAGTACGGATGAAAGCCTTTTTAATTTCCATCGACGAAAGGGTGTGGCAATCAATTGAATTAGGATGGTCTAATCCAACTGAAATTATCTCTGATGATCGCACCTTAAAACCTAGGTCGAAATGGACCAAGGAAGAGTTAGATTCATGTTCTTACAATGGCAAGGGAATTAATGCTATTTTTAATGCCTTATCTCAAACTGAATTCTCTCGCGTCTCGGCATGTGAGACTGCGAAAGAAATCTGGGATGTTCTTCAGGTTACACATGAGGGAACTAACCTCGTGAAGATTCAGAAACTGCAAATGCTTACGAGCAAGTTTGACTCTATCTTGATGGCAGAAAATGAATCTTTCACGGACTACTATACACGATTGCAAGACATCGTAAACTCATGTGCTAACCTGGGAGAGAAGATTCCAGAATTTAAGATTGTAAGTAAGATCTTAAGAACTCTTCCTGAACGATTTCGCCCAAAGGTTACAGCCATTGAAACTATTAAACACCCGAACGAAATGCGTGTAGAAGAATTAGTTGGTTCATTACAAACATATGAAATGACATTTACTACTAACAATTCTTCTGGAAAAGCATCCTCTTCTAAGTCTTCAGGTTATGCGTTGAAAACAACTAAGGAAGAAGACGCGGATACATCCTCCTCAGACGATGACGAGAATCTTTCTATGGAGGAATTTGAGAAGCAGCTCGCTCTCTTGACAAGGAAGTTTCGCCGCAACTTTCGAAGGGGTAATTCAAGTAAATCTCCTGTCACGCCCCGGGGTCGAAACTGCGACCCGGGCCCGCCAAACAGATCCGCCACCTGTGCCAACCTGCATAGGCGAAGCGTCCTACCTGCAAGAAAAGTTCTATAACTAAACAGATATCAGAGCTATAAATAAAAATCTGCTGTAACTAAAATCAATTACTGTACAACTGAAAATAAACAACACTGTCTGCCTCCCAAAATAATAATAATACAAATCCTCGAGTACAAGCTCTAAACCCAACCGGGAGGTAACTCCAATATATAAACAACAGTGTACAGTCTCTCAATACAAAATATCCTCACTACAATAGTCTCTCAAAAGGGGAAAAAGAAACAGCTAATCTACTGATGATCTCCTCAGAAGGGTACCGCTACTCTCCAACGCCGGGTAGGGATCTAGCTCGCGACTCCCTCGCCACGATCAACAACCGCAGAGTCGGCAACACACGCTAAGACTCTGCAACACAAAGAAGAGGAGAAAAATGGGGGGGAAAACCCCCAAAGGGTGTGAGAACTACTCCAAAACGGGAGTTCTCAGTGGGTACCACCGCCAGACCCGACGGTCTGCCCACCAAGTCCTCAAGAGACAAAAATTAACCCAAGTCATAAGACTGAAATGAGTAAGCTGAAAACTCTCACAGCTACCCTGCCCCTAACTAAAGGCTAAAAGGGGAGAACCAAACAGTGGTATGCAACCACTAGCACATAAAGTGCACCAACGACCCAATCGAGCTGACTGCCACATCTGGTCCAGTCAACCTGCATCCACCTACAACCACCTCCCAAAGACGGGCAGGAATTACGTAGGGCGTCCAAACGGACCAGCTCGCTATCGAGTAGAGGATCATGCAGGCTATGGTCAAAGTCCACGCTCTCTCTCTCAGAACGGGTAGAATCAAGATGCTCAACCTCTCACACAGCGGTCAAAGTACTCGCAACAACACGGGACCACCGTCAACCAGACGGCTCTCAACAATACTAGCACTGATCTAAACTCAACTACCAGTCTGCACTCGGCCCCCAGGCACGAGTGTAACAATAAAAGTAATTGACCGAAATAAACTCAATCGAATGAACCGGTATAAAACCCGGCACTGCCTGCTCTGTCCAAATGACCGGAACCCAACACGGTCTGACCGGCACCCGACACGGTCTCACCGGAACCCAACACGGTCTGACCGGAACCCAACACGGTCTGAAGCCTACTCCGGAGCGGCACTCGAGGGGAGCTACCCACACGAGTAAAACATCTCTGTCATCAATATCATCAGTATCACGAAACAGCAGGACTTGATCATTAATCTGATCAAAGTGGGAATACTCAACCACCAAGGAAAGACCCGACCTCAATCGGATGCAACAGAACGATAAGTGGGAAACTCCATCCACTAGAGAAAACCGATACCCAAATCTGGTGCATAGATAAGCATCCGGTCAACCGCCCAATATCCGCGGTTGCCGCAAAGCCCCACGACTAATCCAACCTGTCCCAGACGCAAAGCCCCGACTACACTACCCAGACCCCTGCTCGAACCCGAGCAACACTGACCACCTGACTAACAAGAATGAGAAAGGAAAAGCATGGTTTCTCCTAAGTCAAGTTCCAATAAGTAGTGCAGCAGTAAAAGATGGCCTAACTACATGACCATACAAGCATGCAAATGTCCTCAAGGAAATAAAAGGGGGTAAAGCATAATAATAGTTCCATTAGGAATAAACAACATGCCGGAATCCCAAAACTAAACCTGTCCACAATCCAGGGTCCATCAACAGAATGGTCATAATAACTCCTCAGAGTACAAATCCGCACATAGCTACGAAATCCTGTCCCAAAGCATAAACCAACCACATGAAAGGCTATGTGCTAACATGGCATGTTACATAATTTCATAGGGTAACAATATCCTAGGTAAGCTTACACTAATCATCACATAGATGTCTAAGTCATGCAAGTCCTCAGTATACCTCATAAATACTATTCTTGCAAACATATATACCAATATCATTAACAAGCTTACCTACTTACCAACATAAACCATGTATCCTAAACATGCATGCATCAGTCATAGAGGGGTGACATCCCCACAAGTGGACTTATACTTGCCACAACATAAACATTGCCTTAAACAATAACTGGTAATAAGCTCACCCACCTGAAGCGCTTAACCCAAGGCAAACCTGAAGTCGGTGAAGTGGGTAGACGCCCGCGGTCCAAAATCTGCCAACAAAACACCCTCGGTACAAGTCGCGCAAGCCTTGGCTCCAAACAGCTGAAAACACCCCTGAGTACAACAATAAGGCTTAACATTACACTTTTATTCCAAAATTAACCAAACATACACCATCTGAAAACCAGTCCCAAAGCCGCGCATATTTCACCTGCCGCAAGTGCCCAGAAAAATCCAATAAAAATACCACAGTAATCCTCGCGTCGATACCTTCGAAACGAGTACCTGCACGTCCAATTCCGAGCTTCCTACACTGAGAAACAATTCCGACAAGGGAACCACCCCGAATCAAACTACTCTCAAAAACTGTAGCAATAACTACTGTTCACAGATATTTCTCACCTTCGAAAAATATTCAGAAAATTCCGAGAAAATTTGGGGATATTCCTCGTGATGTGTAGATGCAAATCGCCTCTTGAATCGCCCCAATCCGATGCCTGTGCGCGAAGATATCACCAAAACACTGCACCGCTGTCCCAAAACTCCGCCCCAGAAAATGGGGTCAGAAGATGATCCGAAAAACCCATGAAAAGCTCGGAATGGGAAAAACCAGTAAACATGGGAAACATAGCCCTACCTGTCGTGAAGCCAACGGCGCAAGAATCACAGAAAAAGGTGCTCGGGGTAAGCCGGGGGAGTCCTCGCACCAAAACGCGACGAAGAAGACCACAAACGAACGAGCGTCGCGCCGCGCCGTAAAAATGGTAACCTCGGGATGCGTGCCGCTGAAAAATCTGGAACTCTGCAGATTGATCCGCCACAGGGAGAGGAGCATTTCTCGTGAAGGTTGCACAGTGAAAGGGTGAACAGGGAAGAAGCTCTCCTCAGTTGAACTCGGCCCTTTTATAGCCTGGAAGAAACAAATCCGAAAATACCCAAAATGTCCGGATTTCCGGGCGCTCCAACTTTCGGGCGGCTACAGTGTTGGGCCCGGCCCAACACTGTGCGCGCCCGAAAGCCCACCAGGCCTCCACGTCGCCCCCCGCACAGGCAACAGCCGAAGCCCCCGCTCACGCCTCGCCGCGTGGCCCACGCGGAACTTGACACGTGGCGGCCCACGCGCGGGAACCCCGCGTCAACGCGCCCACGTGCGCCTGCGCCCGCCGCCTGCGCCCGCCTGCCGCGCACTGTTCCGAGGCACCCGGTGCACCTCCGTGGACCCAGCCTGCAAGAGCCCGCCAACCACAAAGCGCCACGTGTCCCGCCGGTCCATGCACCACGCCCGCCTGCTCCGAAGACCAAGTCCACAGCACCGACCAATCCAGTAATGCCACGTGTCCAACCCCCCCGGTCCACCGTGCGCCCCGCGCTCTCCGTAGACCCCGCCCCGCGGACCGGCCCACTCCCGAGCCGCCACGCGTCCGCCCCCGGTGCACGCCTGCCGCGTGGACCGGGCGGCCCGCGCCACCGTCCGCCGCGCTGCCTGCGGCTGCTCCGCCGCTGCCGCCGCCGCCGGGAACACTGTTCCGGCATGAACAGTACCCGAAGCTCAAAAATGACAAGTGGGTAGTCCGTTTTAACCGTTTTCGCGCGCTGAATCCGAATTTGATGTCCATTTCGCCAAATTCCAACTCCAAAAATTGCCGAAGGCATCCGGGAAGGTAATCCTTGGTCCAAACTTCGCACTGAGTCCAATTTAAATATCCTTGGCGCGCGAAACCACTTCTGGAACTCCGACGGAGTCCGCCAATCACCCACGTGATCCATTTAACACACTGGGCCCAACACTAATGTCCAATTGGGGCACAAATCCCACCAACACGCCACATAGGCCTCCGGGAGCTGTAGATGATCCAGTAATCTCGACGTGGGGATCCAGGTCCTCACATCCTCCCCCACTAAGAAAAGTTTCGTCCTCGAAACTAACTCAAATCCCCCAAGGGTCCCACATACCACGGGTAGGTATCCATCAATAACGCCTCCAGCTCCCGAAACATCGCTCACTTCCCCGTGATTACTTCCCAACAACAACAACAACAAGTACGGCATGGCCCGACATGCGATTTCCTCATCTCTCGAGCCAGAAATCGCAACGGGCGTCCCTCGTACTCCAACAATCACAGATCTCGGAAGGGGCAAGTCAATCACGGGCGAGGGATCCAAAAGCAAAACACTCCTGAGCTGAGACGTGAAACAACATAGAGGCCCCATCAAGAGCCGGGGGAAACAGAATAATCAACAGCGCAACACGCCCCAAACCACCTCCTGGTGTCTACTCAACCAGGACCACCCGAAGTATACCCACAGATTCATCCCATGAGGAAAAAGATCCAATAAGCTGGGGTCTTCACTCGGTTACTTCCGATCCAAAATCACCCGAGTGGCCTACTCAACCATGAGCTACCCTCAAAAGGGATCCTCAAGAGACACAATCTCATGCCACAGTTGGACACTCAACAAGCCAACATAACTCCAACAGACCCACGGGTCGAAAAGATGCCCTGACGGGGACCAAACCGTCAGTGAACGGGAGGGAAAACTGGCTCGAAAGGCGATCAAAATGCGGAGGCTCAAACTCGCGGTCAAAAAATCCCAAATCAGCAACAACAATCCGCGAAAATCCACTCAAGATGCTGAGTAATCAAAACTGATAGCCAAGCAGGCATGGCCTACGCCCAGGTATAACAATCCAAGCTGGGAATAAAGGACGTACTGAAGGCTCAACCGTGGAATCTAAGCTGCCTGCAAAACAGCAGTTCATCCTGCCACAACACTCATAGGGTTGGACTAATGAAGCGCGGACCGAAGATCCACTCACGGTAACTCTACCGCCACAATGGGAGGCATCACTAACACACACAATTCTATCTCCCAACACAGGAAACACTAGCATTGGCGCTAATATCAGACACATTATCCATTGGCCATGCTCTCTCGGCACCGCCAAGTCTAGAAGCTCCTCACCTCAAAAACGAAAGTTGGTCTCAGTCAACTTGAATAACATCCATTAGGTCGGGTTCCACCGCCGCCCTACGGCTCGAACAAAGCGACCCAAGAAGGTATGCTTCTGCAGCTACAACTTGTACTTCAATAACTTGGCATACCGCTTCATCCCCACGGGCATGATAGCACATCCACAAAGCGCTCCTCGTACTCCAAGTCACTCTGGGAGCAAATCAAAATATCACCGGGAAAACACCACTCCCAGTCCGTCCAAGTACAACCGGGACCTACTATTCCTCAGATCTTGAAATCCACAGGGCAATCGTCATTCCATTGGCCTCACTAACAACTCATAATGCCCCCACCGCGTCCAAAACGCCACCTAGGCGAAGTCCTCAGCTGTCTAACACCAAGTGGGTACTCGCATCATACACCAACTGCCGGAGTATAATTCCATCATAAGGTCCTGGATACCATAAAAGGACCCTCACATTCGTGTATCAATGACGTGGCATCGCCACAGTATACCAACGACGTGGCACTAGGTCAAACAGACCCCTCGATCTATCGGACCCTGCAACAGTGCCAAGTCTCTCTCTCAGCTCTACCGGCGATATCCAATGAGGTGCCGTCCCGGGTGGCGCGGTTCCTCGAACCACGTCAAACGCAATCTCTATCTCCCTAACCGGCGGCATTACCAACAACTAAGGTGAAATCACACACGGGATCTCGCAGGCAACAGAGATATCTCTGCGTCCCGGTGCCGCCGTAAGCACCTCTCACCCTGTCGCTAAAACCTGAGTGTTCTAACAACCTCAACGAGTAAGCCTCCATTGCCTGTCTTGCCGAAGATCAAGTCCTCTCTTGCCGCAGTCGAACATCCTGTGGCATAGTGCCCAACAATCTCAAGCATAAGGTCAAAACACCTAAGTGCTATAATTTCCAATAATTCTGCCGGCATCTCGCGGTCTCGGCCGCACTGGACATGATCCAAAAGCCTCCTCCACGTGCACAACAACAACAGGAACCTGTACCTCTAGTGCACGTGGTAACAAATCTACCTCTAACCATGTAAGAGTGGAACATGCTCTAACTCCGACTACCGTGGTGAAATCCCACCTGCGACACTCAATCCACTAACGTGGCGCCCTCCAACCGGGCGGCACAGATTCATCCGCTCAAAGCAAGTGGTTGTCGCTCAATCTGCCTGAAAATCAGGGCTATCACTAGGAAGCACGACCTCTGTCTCTGATCACATTGAGGCGACGAACAAGATCCTCCGCAGATAACAAATCCACGCCATCGCTGCGCCACTCAAATAAAATACCGACGTCGCCTTCGGGGTCCACCCGACCTCTGACATCTCGGGAATTCGTCATCCAAGAAAAGAAAATTAGTCATGCCCCTGCCGGCCAATCTGTCCTCCATCATCCGGCGCCAAGCGCCAAAATCCAGAACTCACCTCTGGCGGCAGATCTCTGCCCAAAGGAACTGCAATGCCACGCTCCATACAAAATGCCTGCTCCAACGAGGCGTCTAAATCTACAACGGAGGGACTGAATAACAGAAAGGTGTCCTGGCGCAATCCACTCCCAGTCTCATATATCCTATGCGCCTCGTCCCTCGAATCTGGAGCGCGCAGTTCAACAACTGCATACACTCACAAGCACAGGGAGGCTCTCAATTAATCACTCCATCACCACCAGCCGCGACTCTGCCTCCAAAGGCTCCAAACTCAATCTTACGAGTCGGGGTGGTTCATCTGCCAAATATGGCTCAATAGGTCGATCATGTCCCACAGCTCACCAGCTGTCAACCATCCACCCTGCCTCGGTGGCCTCGACACTAAACATTGGCACAGAGGGGGGCTACTCAGTGCTCCGACAACTGCGTCACCAAGACCAGCTGCTCCCACAGCCGCTGATAAGCCTCTGACAATCCTGTCATCTGGGTCCGGGGTTCTCTGACCTCAATCCAGGTATCCGGCCCAAAACCAACTGCTCAAGCTCAACTGCCATGACAGGATGCACACGGGTCAAAACCCAACGTCGGGGAGACACCGCTCGCCACGACGAAACAACAAAACAGCACACAACAACACTCGACCCAATCCAGCGAAAGTCTAAAGCATGTCACCCGTTCCACAGCATTATATTGTCTGCAGCCAACATAATTACTTAGGAGAATAAACATGCCAATCACTCCTCCCGTCCCTTGGGAGAGGTATAAAACTCAATCAGGACTCTCGCAAAATCACGACTCTCACAAAGTCAACCAAAGGTCAAACCATAAGCCTAGGGTTTCTAAGTCCACCATGACCTACAACCTAGGCTCTGATACCACTCTAATCTGTCACGCCCCGGGGTCGAAACTGCGACCCGGGCCCGCCAAACAGATCCGCCACCTGTGCCAACCTGCATAGGCGAAGCGTCCTACCTGCAAGAAAAGTTCTATAACTAAACAGATATCAGAGCTATAAATAAAAATCTGCTGTACTAAAATCAATTACTGTACAACTGAAAATAAACAACACTGTCTGCCTCCCAAAATAATAATAATACAAATCCTCGAGTACAAGCTCTAAACCCAACCGGGAGGTAACTCCAATATATAAACAACAGTGTACAGTCTCTCAATACAAAATATCCTCACTACAATAGTCCTCTCAAAAGGGGAAAAAGAACAGCTAATCTACTGATGATCTCCTCAGAAGGGTACCGCTACTCTCCAACGCGGGTAGGGATCTAGCTCGCGACTCCCTCGCCACGATCACAACCGCAGAGTCGGCAACACCGCTAAGACTCTGCAACACAAAGAAGAGGAGAAAATGGGGGGGAAAACCCCAAAGGGTGTGAGAACTACTCCAAAACGGGAGTTCTCAGTGGGTACCACCGCCAGACCCGACGGTCTGCCCACCAAGTCCTCAAGAGACAAAAATTAACCCAGTCATAAGACTGAAATGAGTAAGCTGAAAACTCTCACAGCTACCCTGCCCCTAACTAAAGGCTAAAAGGGGAGAACCAAACAGTGGTATGCAACCACTAGCACATAAAGTGCACCAACGACCCAATCGAGCTGACTGCCACATCTGGTCCAGTCAAACCTGCATCCACCTACAACCCCCCTCCCAAAGACGGGCAGGATTACGTAGGGCGTCCAACGGACCAGCTCGCTATCGAGTAGAGGATCATGCAGGCTATGGTCAAATCCACGCTCTCTCTCTCAGAACGGGTAGAATCAAGATGCTCAACCCACTCTCACACAGCGGTCAAAGTACTCGCAACAACACGGGACCACCGTCAACCAGACGGCTCTCAACAATACTAGCACTGATCTAAACTCAACTACCAGTCACTCGGCACTCGGCCCCTAGGCACGAGTGTAACAAAAAGTAATTGACCGAAATAAACTCAATCGAATGAACGGTATAAAACCCGGCACTGCCTGCTCTGTCCTGACCGGAACCCAACACGGTCTGACCGGCAACCCGACACGGTCTCACCGGAACCCAACACGGTCTGACCGGAACCCACACGGTCTGAAGCCTACTCCGGAGCGGCACTCGAGGGGAGCTACCCACACGAGTAAAACATCTCTGTCATCAATATCATCAGTATCACGAAACAGGGACTTGATCATTAATCTGATCAAAGTGGGAATACTCAACCACCAAGGAAAGACCCGACCTCAATCGGATGCACAGAACGATAAGTGGAAACTCCATCCACTAGAGAAAACCGATACCCAAATCTGGTGCATAGAGAACATCCGGTCAACCGCCCAATATCCGCGGTTGCCGCAAAGCCCCACAACTATCCACCTGTCCCAGACACGAAGCCCCGACTACACTACCCAACCCCTGCTCGAACCCGAGCAACACTGACCACCTGACTACCAAGAAGGAGAAAGGAAAAGCATGGTTTCTCCTAAGTCAAGTTCCAATAAGTAGTGCAGCAGTAAAAGATGGCCTAACTACATGACCATACAAGCATGCAATGTCCTCAAGGAAATAAAAGGGGGTAAAGCATAATAATAGTTCCATTAGGAATAAACAACATGCCGGAATCCCAAAACTAAACCTGTCCACAATCCAGGGTTCCATCAACAGAATGGTCATAATAACTCCTCAGAGTACAAATCCGCACATAGCTACGAAATCCTGTCCCAAAGCATAATCCACCACATGAAAGGCTATGTGCTAACATGGCATGTACATAATTTCATAGGGTAACATTATCCTAGGTAAGCTTACACTAGTCATCACATAGATGTCCAAGTCATGCAAGTCCTCAGTATACCTCATAAATACTATTCTTGCAAACATATATACCAATATCATTAACAAGCTTACCTACTTACCAACATAAACCATGTACCCTACACATGCATGCATCAGTCATAGAGGGGTGACATCCCCACAAGTGGACTTATACTTGCACAACATAAACATTGCCTTAAACATAACTGTAATAAGCTCACCCACCTGAAGCGCTTAACCCAAGGCAAACCTGAAGTCGGTGAAGTGGTAGAACCCCGCGGTCCAAAATCTGCCAACAAACACCCCTCGGTACAAGTCGCGCAAGCCTTGGCTCCAAACAGCTGAAAACACCCCTGAGTACAACAATAAGGCTTAACATTACACTTTTATTCCAAAATAACCAAACATACACCATCTGAAAACCAGTCCCAAAGCCGCGCATATTCACCTGCCGCAAGTGCCCAGAAAAATCCAATAAAAAATACCACAGTAATCCTCGCGTCGATACCTTCGAAACGAGTACCTGCACGTCCATTCCGAGCTTCCTACACTGAGAAACAATTCCGACAAGGGAACCACCCCGAATCAACTACTCTCAAAAACTGTAGCAATAACTACTGTTCACAGATATTTCTCCCTTCGAAAAATATTCAGAAAATTCCGAAAAATTTGGGGATATTCCTCGTGTGTGTAGATGCAAATCGCCTCTTGAATCGCCCCAATCCGATGCCTGTGCGCGAAGATATCACCAAAACACTGCACCGCTGTCCCAAAACTCCGCCCCAGAAAATGGGTTCAGAAGATGATCCGAAACCCATGAAAAAGCTCGGAATGGGAAAAACCAGTAAACATGGGAAACATAGCCCTAACCTGTCGTGAAGCCAACGGCGCAAGAATCACAGAAAAGGTCTCGGGGTAAGCCGGGGAGTCCTCGCACCAAACGCGACGAAGAAGACCACAACGAACGAGCGTCGCGCCGCGCCGTAAAAATGGTAACCTCGGGATGCGTGCCGCTGAAAAATCTGGAACTCTGCAGCTTGATCCGCCACAGGGAAGAGGAGCATTCTCTGAAGGTTGCACAGTGAAAGGGTGAACAGGGAAGAAGCTCTCCTCAGTTGAACTCGGCCCTTTTATAGCCTGGGAAGACAAATCCGAAAATACCCAAAAAAATGTCCGATTTCCGGGCGCTCCAACTTTCGGGCGGCTACAGTGTTTGGGCCCGGCCCAACACGTGCGCCCGAAAGCCCACCAGGCCTCCACGTCGCCCCCCGCACAGGCACACCGAATCCCCCGCTCACGCCTCGCGCGGTGTCCCACGCGGAACTTGACACGTGCGCCGCACCAGCGCGGGAACCCCGCGTCAACGCGCCCACGTGCGCCTGCGCCCGCCGCCTGCGCCCGCCTGCCGCGCACATGTTCCGAGGCACCCGGTGCACCTCCGTGGACCCAGCCTGCACGAGCCCCAACCACAAAGCGCCACGTGTCCCGCCGTCCATGCACCACGCCCCCGCCTGCTCCGAAGACCAAGTCCCACAGCACCGACCAATCCAGTATGCCACGTGTCCAACCCCCCGGTCCCGTGCGCCCCGCCGCTCTCCGTAGACCCCGCCCCGCGGACCGGCCCACTCCCGAGCCGCCACGCGTCCCGCCCCCGTGCACGCCTGCCGCGTGGACCGGGCGGCCCGCGCCACCGTCCGCCCGCTGCCTGCGGCTGCTCCGCCGCTGCCGCCGCCGCCGGGAACACTGTTCCGGCATGAACAGTACCCGAAGCTCAAAAATGACAGTGGGTAGTCCGTTTAACCGTTTT
>CM055069.1:32683158-32727161 GCA_029204045.2 Tillandsia leiboldiana
TGCTACCATCCAAATGCTATGCCGGGTTAGAGATTTAGTCCTATTATATCATTTATATAGAGGATACCTCCAAATTCCGGGGGTGTCACCACAATCGGGATATCCGCGAGTCCCGGAGCCGCCGTAGGCGCCTTAACCAACAGATGCCATAAAGGCTACGCATCAACTGCCATCATCTGCCTGCAACGAGACGTCGAAACCACAGAGGCAAAGAAAGCACTCTGGCACCCCCCGGAAATACGACACACTCCTGGCCTGGCTAGCTAAAAGTACAGAGTTAGGAGTACGGGATTTGATAGAGCGCACCGACCTCGCAAGATGGCGTGGAGCGGAGGAAATTGTCCACGAGCGTTCACATGTGATACAGATGAGTTCGGGTCGACTCGATCAACGCGGAAGCCCCAGGTCGATTCGGGGTTTTCCGGGCATTGTCCGCCGTTAGAGACTGACTTCGGGGAAGCCTCGACTCACAGTGGAGTGCGGAAAATTGGGAAATGTTACGGAATTTGAGTTGGCGTAATTTCGTGAAAGGTTCAAGTCTTGAAGATTGAAGGTGAAGAAAGTTGGATCATTTAACTCAATCTCAAGAAAGAAGAATTCAAAAGGATCAGGTATGTTTAACTAAAGATTTTGGTGATCCGAATACTTCTTGTAGTGTAGAAACACTTGGAAGAATTTTTCATTGCATAAAAATCAAAAACTGGACATGGGACATGTTCAGGATCCGGATCAGATATTCCAATCCGGATCCCGAAGGTGTTCGTTCATACACTGGTTCAATCCGGATCGTAGCATCCTTGATCCGGATCCCGAACACTAGTTTACCATTTTACTTGCACGATCCGGATCAGGATTTGCAATCCGGATCCCGAACGTTGATGTTTGGTGAAACTGTATGAACGATCCGGATCAGCCATTCCGATCCGGATCCCGAACCTTCGTTTTTCTGGAAACCGTCTTTCTTGCTACTGCAATCCGGATCGCCCAAATCCGATCCGGATCGCCGTCCGTAAAATTCCAGAAATGGTAGGTTTTTGATTCTTATCTCCTTCCTAGGTTTCTAACCTATAAATAGACCCTATGATTCTTTTTCTAGGGTAATCCAGATAATCCACAGAGCCGTCATATTCAAATATCATTCTATACGGCCTAAGATCCACATATAGAGAAGAAAGGAAATCATTAGAGATTACTCTATGTTTCTTCATCTATATTGATTAGTTTGATTCTAGGTTTTCATACTCACATCTTGAGTTGAATCAAACTAATGAATACTTAGATGGTATTTCCGATCTATCTTTGATCTAAGTATTCGGCGGATCATCACCACCCAAAAACAACGATTTCCCCAAAATCGGCGCGTGGATTCGCGTGTCCTTGTGGATTCAAGGTTCAACCGCTCTCGTGGATTCGGAGCGAGGCACGTTCGTGGATTCGAAGCGTGCTACTGGGTGAAGACCGTGGATTCGGTCGGACGTCGTGGATTCGACGTTGGACGCCGTGGATTCGGCGTTGGGCGCAGATCGTGGATTCGAGAAGCGTCGTGGAGCGAGCGGAGAAGATCCTCTAGGAGCGTATGGAAAAGGTTGAGTCGTAAGTGTGTACGGTAAATCACCTTGTACGTGTTTTAATTCTAGTGGATTTCGCCGTGTTATCGGTCCCGTGGTTTTTTACTCCGGTTTGGAGTTTTCCACGTAAAAATCTTGCGTGTTATTTTTATTTCCGCATTGGGTTTTATTGCGCAACGATTTTTTGAGTGTTTATTGTTTACACCTATTCACCCCCCTCTAGGTGTTTTTTCCCTATTTAGATCTATATTACATATAACCCAACAAGTGGTATCAGAGCGGGAATAGGGTTGTAAACAATGGTTGAAGGTGGAAACATCAATCGACCCCCTTTCTTTGATGGAACAAATTATGCGTACTGGAAAGTACGGATGAAAGCCTTTTTAATTTCCATCGACGAAAGGGTGTGGCAATCAATTGAATTAGGATGGTCTAATCCAACTGAATTATTTCTGATGTTCGCACCTTAAAACCTAGGTCGAAATGGACCAAGGAAGAGTTAGATTCATCTTCTTACAATGGCAAGGGAATTAATGCTATTTTTAATGCCTTATCTCAAACTGAATTCTCTCGCGTCTCGGCATGTGAGACTGCGAAAGAAATCTGGGATGTTCTTCAGGTTACACATGAGGGAACTAACCTCGTGAAGATTCAAAACTGCAAATGCTTACGAGCAATTTGACTCTATTTTTATGGCAGAAAATGAATCTTTCACGGACTACTATACACGATTGCAAGACATCGTAAACTCATGTGCTAACCTGGGAGAGAAGATTCCAGAATTTAAGATTGTAAGAAAGATCTTAAGAACTCTTCCTGAACGATTTCGCCCAAAGGTTACAGCCATTGAAACTATTAAACACCCGGACGAAATACGTGTAGAAGAATTAGTTGGTTCATTACAAACTTATGAAATGACATTTACTACTAACTATTCTTCTGGAAAAGCATCCTCTTCTAAGTCTCTCAGGTTATGCGTTGAAAACAACTAAGGAAGAAGACGCGGTGTCACGCCCTGGCGTCGAAACTGCGACCCGGGCTCGCTAACAGATCCGCCGCCCATACGGTGAACCCCGTATAGACGAAGCGTCAAACCTGCAAAAGATAGATACTAAACTACCCAGATATCAGAGCTGAAAATAAACCACTAGAAATAAAATAAATTAGTACAAAGTCCTCACCAAAGTACAAGTCACTCAACTCAGAAGAAAAATACAACTCTATACCTCCAATACAAGGTCTCTCAACAAGAAACTCTCAAAATAAAAAGGGTACATCTACTCTCTGGACGACGACTGGTAGGGATCTAGCTCAGCGACTCCCTCACCACGATCAGAAGAAAGCAGCAACAGGAGCAGAGCAGGACAGGAGTAGAAGTCCCTGTGGGAAAATACACCACGACGGGTGTGAGAACTACGTCACAAGTAGTAGTTCTCAGTGGGTGCCGCCAACAAGCCCAACGGACTGCCCACTAAGTCTACTAGAGGCATAAAGTAACAAAATAAACTGAAATGAAAGGGCTGGAAAAGTAACTCTACAGCTACTATGCCTCTATCTAGATGCTCAAGAAAAGGAACAGATGAAACGTGATGCATCTACTAACACACAGTAAACTCACCAAATCTAAACTGACTGCCTCAAGGGTCCAGTCAAACCTGCGCCCACCTACTGCCGCATATCCTCAACAGGACGGGTCTACCGTAGGGTGTCCGTGACTGCCGCTAACTGGGCCAGTCAGAGGGACGGCGTCGACAAGTCGCGATAGCAAGTAACAGGCCCAACTCCGGAGTGGCTCTCGAGGGGAGCGGACCCCACCGAGGAAGTATCGCGTATCTCTGTCGAGCTCAAATATGGCCTCATGCAGGCTATAGTCCAAACCACGATCAACAAGATCGACCAACCAACACCAACTCTCAACCACAAGCTGGAAGTCACACCGCTGGGGCCACCGTTCACCAGACGGCTCCCACAACAGAACACTAAACTCTCCAGAAAGACCGACACCATAAGGGTTCGGAAACCCGATAGACCGGTGCTAAGAACCCTATCAAACAAGAACAGACTCTAGGCTCCGACTATCGAAGTTTCCGATCCCTTATAGTTCGGGAAAGCAATAATCACAGTACAACTCGCAGAAGACACCAACAGGGCCCGAAAGTCCCGGGAGACCTACCCCTACAACCCTATCAAACAAGAACAGGTTCCAGGCTCGGCCCCCGTGGCTTTCGTCCCGACAGAGGAACGGCCCCTAGAACCCAGACCACTCGAATCCTTTCGAGTGGGGAGAGTTACAGGGAAAAAGGTGACATTTGTTATTGAAAAACTAATTTGATCTGGAAGAAATCCATATTTAATGATTTTAGTTCTTTTTAGAAAAACAGTTAGAAAACAAGTGTTTTACCCAAACCCCGAAGGGCTGATGCCTTTGTCCAATCAAACAAGAACAGACTCCAGCGGCCCTTCGATGTTTGGAAGAAAATATTGGTAGACTAAAATCATGTATATGTCGAAAAGGGTTCTGGGGTTCTAGGTCCGGCTAACACTAGTACACTACTGCCACTAACACAGTGGCGACGACCCAAACAGGGGAAAACAAGATCTCTCGGGTCCACCGTTTACCCCAAACGGTTCCCGATACAGACAACGCGAACCACCACATCTACCAGACTCCACTCTGCTCCCAAGCACGAGTGCAAATGCATCCCACACTAAAGAGAAGTCCCGATCCGCTCGGCCCACTACCCGGGCGAGGATAACACTAAGTCCAGGAATGCGACATAAAGTGTGAATGTCTAACATAAATAACCCTAGCCCAAGTGAGGGTTTTCTACTGGTCTGGTTACACATGCAACATATGACGGGGGTGCTAGGTCAGGTTCCAATATAACAAATATTTAACATGATAGTAGGAAGCAAGAGATCACAAGATCGACAGATAAAACAAGGATCAACAATTCCTACACTCTAACATGCTACCCAAGTCCAATCACTATCATGCATGATTCTATAGCAATAGAATTAGAGCACAGTCCATAGATCTTGAAAGCAAGCCACCCACCTGAAGGTGCACAACTGTCCAGGGTCGTACAGCTGAAAATACCAGGAAATCCAAAATCTCCTACTCCAAAAGATCCAGCAACACTCGTAACTCTCCTGGGTACAACACAAAGTCCACAAATACACATCAAGTCCAAAACTGTCCATAAAAACATACACAGAATTTCAGTCCCAAAGATGTCCCTTTTTCACCTGCTGAAAATGGCCAGAAAAATCCAATAAAAATATCACAGCGATCCTCGTGTCGATATCTTCGAAACGGTGCCTGCACGTCCAAATCCGAGCCCCGTAGGCCGAGTTACAAATTCTACAGTACAGGTGCGCAAACACTCACAACCACACAACTGTAAAACTCTGCACAGTAAGAGGGGAAACAGTATACCTTCGGGCAAGCCTCATAAAAATCCCAAAAAATACGATGATAATCCTCGCGACGAGTAGATCCAAAAAGTGTATAGGCTCGTCCTCGATCCGATGTCCAGTTGAGGAGATAAAATTCCGGCAAGGGGCCGCTGTCCAAAAACTCCACCAGAAAACAGCGGCTTAGAAATGCCTCAAAAACCGTGTCATAAACTCTGAATCCAGCAAGATGATCAACACAAAAGTCGAAGACGTACCTCTCGTGATTCCAACGCCGCAAAAATCGTCCAAAAATACTGACGGAGTAGCTCTGTGGACATCTCAGATCGAACTGCGACGATAACGGGCCTCCGATGAAAGATCGCCACACTGCGTTCCGATGCCGAAATCGTCGACGCCGCGGCTTCCAAAAAATCCGGGCCTCTGCCAGAAGATGCGCAAGATGAAGATCTCCAACTTTGCTAAAGGGGCCATGGGCAGGGGAGCTCGGGAAAGGGGGCAAAAAGCCCAAGCAAGCCAGCTATTTATAGGCCCAGCCCGAAAATCCACCTTTTGGGCTTTTGGCCCAAAGTTTCGGGCGCCCGGGTACTTCCGGGCTGCTACAGTAACGGGCCCGGCCCGTTACTGTTCACGCCCGGAAAATCCCCAGGCCGCCACGTGTACACCCCAAACAGCAAACAGCTGTTTGGGCCAACAGCCATGCGCCACGTGGCCGAACCCCGCGACGACACGTGGCTGTCCACACCGGGAGCCTCGGGTCAACGCGCCCACGCCGCGCCCCACGTGCGCCCACGCATGCCTGTCGGGCACGCAGCCCGATGGTACCAGCTCCCCGCACCATGGACCGCGCGCACAACGCCGCGCCAACCCCGATCTGCCACGTGTCCAGTCCCGGTCCACCGGTGCACCCGCGCCAATCCCGCGGACCGCGCCCACTGCGCCCGCCAACCGGGAGCCGCCACGTGGCCAGCCCCCGGGTGCACGCCTCCGCGGTGGACCGCGCGCCTCCGCCGCCGCCAGCCGCCGCGCTCCGCCGCCCCGCCGCCGCCGCCGGCGCCCCTCCGGCGGCCGGAACAGTACCAAATCACCTCGAAATCCGTGCCGGGTCATCCGGGCTCCGAAAAATACAAGTAAATAGTCCATCTTGACCGTTTTCGCGCGCTGAATCCAAATCCGAAGTCTGATTTGCCAAATTCCACTTCTACAATTTACCAAAAATTCCCGGAAAGCAAACTTGATCCGTTTTTTTCATGCCGGGTCCAATCCTTGGGTCCAATATGCGCACAAACACCTCTAACACCCAACAGGGGTCTCCAGAAGCCGCAGATCCAACAGTAATCCAACGTGGGAATTTCCGGGTCCTCACACGCGGATACATCCTCCTCGGACGATGACGAGAACCTTTCTATGGAGGACTTTGAGAAGCAACTCGCTCTCTTGACAAGGAAGTTTCGCCGCAACTTCGAAGGGGTAATTCAAGTAAATCTCCATCCTTCGGAAAGTCGAAGAAAGCCAAGGGTACTTCAAGTTACAAGTCAAGAAAGCAAGAGAACTTCTCAAAGGATAAGAAAAGTTCAGAGGGACAACTACAATGCTTCAAATGTCGAGGCTACGGCCACATTGCAACGGAGTGTCCCAACAAGTATCCGGCAAAGAAGGAAAGCGATGCAAGTCGTCACTTGGGATGACAACTCAACGTCAAATGAGTCGTCTTCAAGTGATGAAGAAGAAAGCGCAACGGCATTCCACGCGTCCACATCTTCACCATTCATGTGCTTAATGGCAAGTACATCCGAGTCACTGTCCAACTCCACTGTTGAAAAGAATGCAACGGACAATGAATCGGATGATTCGGAAGGTGAAGATTTTGCTTTAGCCTACCACAGACTTTTGAGGGATTCAAAGAAAGTGGCTAAGCAAAACAAGAGTTTGAGAGGGAGAGTGCATGATCTCGAAGAAGAAGCAAAAAGGGCAACTTCTCTCTCAAACGCTCTTGAAGTGGAAAGGGAAAATCTGATAAAGTAAATGTTTCCCTTCAAGAGTCCAATGAGCTTTTTGAGAAGGAACATACAAAACTGGTGGATAAAGCGTATCACTTCTCAAAGCTCTACAACGAGGCTCGATAAAATAACCTGGAAATGACAAAGGCCATCTTCCAACTCAAGGATGACTTGCAGCGATTCTCTTCTGGAAGGAGTAAGTTGGATAAACTTCTTGGTCTTGGTCAAACAAATCGGTTCGGCCTCGGGTACACTCGAACTGAAAACAGTTCAAGTTCGAGTGGGACAGTCTTTGTGCCCCAGTCGGTATCTCCTCCTCCGACACCGCAACTAACGACAAGCAACGACAACAAGCCTACTTCATCCTCCTCGGGATCGTCAAGTACTAAGGTATGTTTTCGTTGTGGCATTTTAGGGCACATAAGGAGAAATTGCAAGATGGGAGCCAAACGCTCAACTCAAGCACTTCTTGCAACGACTACCAAAAGGGCGCCTCCCCGGAATTCAAAGCAAAACTTTTCAAATGAAAAGAGCCTTGGTAGTTCACCGTGCAAGACGACATCATCAAGGAGCGGCAATCGATCTGACAAGACGCTTTCACCTAGGAGAATAACCTCACGACCATTACCGACGCACTCCAAAAAGGTTTAGGTGCGCAAAGGTGAAATTTATCCTTGTCTTGTTACTAATGTTTCCTTGCATGCATATGATAATTCGTCTTGGTATCTGGATAGCGGATGTTCCCGTCACATGACCGGTGATAAAAATAGTTTTCAAAACTTTGAGAAAATCTCCGGAGGACTCGTTGTTTTCGGAGACGGTCGATCTTCCAAAATTGTTGGAAAAGGAACGGTAGCTATCCCAAATGGCCCGATTTTGAAAAACGTGTTATTTGTTGATGGCCTTAAGACTAATCTCATAAGCATAAGTCAACTTTGCGACAATGGTTTTTCAGTTAACTTTTCATCTGTTGAATGTGTTGTAACTGATAAGGACCATGTCTTCTTTTTAAAGGGGGTTAGATCTGAAAACAATTGTTATGTTGTTCCTAGTAAAACTTCTGAAAATTGTAACTTAGCCTCTTTGAATAATGAAACTCTTTGGCATGAAAGGCTAGGTCACATAAATTTTAAGGAACTTGCTAGAATTTCAAACAAGGACGTGGTAAAGGGGGTTCCAAAACTTTTACTTAAACAAAACATTGTGTGCGGCGGTTGTCAAAAGGGAAAACAGTCCAGGACAGCGCACAAGAACTTGAACCACGTTGGTACAAAACGGCCTTTGGAACTTTTACACATGGATTTAATGGGGCCAACCCGTCAACCATCTTTGGGAGGTAAATGGTATATTTTCTTATTGGTTGATGATTTCTCTCGGTATTCTTGGGTAGCATTTTTAAAAGAGAAAGCTGATACTTTTGATTCTTTTCACGAGATTTGCCATCGTATTATGATTGAAAAGAATGAAAAGATCATTCGTGTTAGAAGTGATAGAGGTGGAGAATTCGTTAACTCTAAATTCATTGACTTTTGCACTTCAAACGGTATTAAGCATGAATTCTCAGCACCCTATACACCTCAACAGAATGGTGTTGTCGAGCGCAAAAACAGGGTTGTTCAAGAGATGGCACGTGTTATGCTTCACAGCCGGAATTTACCGCTACATTTTTTGGCTGAAGCTGTGAACACTGCAATCTATGTAATTAATCGAGTTTATTTGCGCCCGGGAACGTTAAATACACCATATGAACTATGGTGCGGTAGAAAACCCAACATCAAATATTTTCGCATCTTCGGGAGTTGGTGTTACATTTTACGTGACCGTGAAAATCTTGGAAAGTTTGACTCTCGAAGTGACGAAGGGATTTTCTTGGGGTATTCTACAAACAGTAGAGCATATCGAGTATTTAACTTGGAATCTAAGACGATCGTAGAATCGATAAATGTTAAAGTAGATGAAGCTTTCCACTTTGCATCTGAAAAATCTACCCTCGATATCTCTCTAGATGATGATACACCTGCCATTGCATCTTCTCATAATAATACTTCCAATATTAATGATGCATCTAATGGTTCTTCAAGTTTATCTGATGTGCAGGAATCGTCTCATGTACCTCCGAGTACTCCGTTACCTCAAACTTTACGCATCTCCAAGGATCATCCTGAATCAAACATCATTGGAGACCCACAAGAAGGAGTTAGAACTCGGAGGCAGTTGGTTTGTGGATTCGCTTGCTACGTATCTTTAATCGAACCAAAGAATATAGATGAAGCTCTTCAGGATGACTACTGGATTAAAGCAATGCAGGAAGAGCTCCATCAATTTGAGCGAAACAAAGTCTGGGAATTAACGAAGCCTCCACAGCAACACAATGTGATAGGTACCAAATGGATTTTCAAGAATAAGAAAAATGAGGATGGTACTATCATCAGGAACAAGGCACGATTAGTTGCTCAAGGCTACTCTCAAGTAGAAGGTATAGACTTTGATGAAACTTTCGCCCCTGTAGCTAGACTCGAGTCCATTCGTATACTATTTGCTATTGCTTGTCATTTTAAAATCAAATTATTTCAAATGGACGTTAAGAGCGCGTTTCTAAATGGGTTTTTAAATGAGGAAGTTTATGTGGCTCAACCGAAAGGTTTTGTAGACCATAAACAACCTAATCATGTTTTTCGTTTGAAAAAGGCTCTTTACGGTCTGAAACAAGCACCGCGAGTATGGTACGAAAGGCTGACAAAGCACCTTTTGGAGAAGGGCTATACTCGAGGGGGAGCTGACAGGACTCTCTTTGTGAAGCATTATCAAAACAATTTCATTGTAGCACAAATATATGTCGATGACATTGTATTTGGCGCAACAAGAGATAATGATGCTTCTAAATTCGCGGAGACCATGGAAAGCGAATTTGAGATGTCCATGATGGGCGAATTGACTTATTTTCTTGGATTGCAAATTAAACAAAATGATGAAGGTATTCACTTGTGTCAATCCAAGTATGCAATGGAGTTGGTTAAAAAGTTTGACTTAGAAAATTCGAAGGATTTTCCGACTCCAATGGGAACTAGCCACAAGGGACTTGGAAGTGAATCACATAGTGAGAATGTAGACGAGAAACTGTATCGAAGTATGATTGGAAGTCTACTTTACCTCACGGCTAGTCGCCCGGATATATCCTTTAGTGTTGGGATTTGCGCGAGATATCAATCAGCACCAAAGGAGGTTCACCTGAAAGCGGTGAAAAGGATCATCCGGTACATTAAAGGATCAATTAATTTCGGAATTTGGTATCCTATGGGAACTAGTTTGGATATTGTTGGATACTCAGATGCCGATTGGGCAGGATCAGTGGATGATCGGAAAAGCACGAGTGGTGCATGCTTCTATCTTGGCCATTGCCTTGTTGCATGGCACAGTAAAAAGCAGAATTGCATAGCACTCTCGACTGCCGAAGCGGAATACATCTCAGCGGGTAGTTGTTCAACCCAACTCATTTGGATGAAAAGTGTGTTGAGCGACTTCCGGATTTCAGTAATTTCGGTAACAATTCTTTGTGACAACACTAGTGCTATAAACATTTCCAAAAACCCTGTGTTGCACTCTAGAACAAAACACATTGAACTTAGATATCATTTTCTTAGAGAGCTAGTTGAATCAAATACTCTTCTACTTTCATATATTTCAACTGAAGATCAATTAGCTGACATTTTAACAAAACCTTTGGATCAAAAACGTTTTATTCATTTGCGTAAAGCAATTGGAATGCTTTCCTTGAAATAAACTTCTTTTTGAAACTTTTGCTTAGGTTAGGTTTTGTTTTTGTGTTTTTGTTCTTTATCTATGTTTATACATAGTACATTAATTGAGCATGTGTATTATTGACTTTACTTGCATCCTTTCATATAATTAGAAATCTATTATGCTTTGGATATCATAATAATTCAGTTGATGCATTGATCATTTATTTAAATTAAACCATTTTTATTTGATCAAAGTCAATTTCTCTCTCAATGATCTCTTGGTATTGTTGTTATCTTATTTGACTATTTAGTTGAGTATGAATTCGAGATCAATCCTTGGTTGAATACTTTATATTTTACATTAATTGATAGCCAATTGAGGGGGAGTCAAAGAAAAGTAAAATGCTCAAAAGATGTGGAAAGAGTTACATCCCAATGAGGAGTGTGAAAACTACCACCACATGGAGGAAAGAGCTACCACCTCGGTCGTCCGAGTACTGTGTGCAGCTACCACATGTATATCAAGCATGGCTGTTCAATTTTTTGATTAAGTAAAATGTATGATTGAAATACTTGACTCTGTCAAATTTCAAGGTTGGTATAACGTGGGAGTTTAAAGAAAGATGCTCAAAGAGCCACTCTCTTCAACAGATTGACTAGATACATTATATAATTTATTTGGGATTTCAAACATCTATTGATCTTGGTAATTCATTTTCTTTACCATTTTAATGATTTGATAAACGCCGTACTCATAAGATCATGATAGATGTGTTTGATCTTGATCAACTTTAAAAGTTTTAATTTCTATAAATTGTCATGTCATTATTTGAATGTTATTGATAGATTTAACATAATTTATTTCTCTTGACATGAAACGATGTTTTTTTGCTTACATACTTTTTCTGGATTTTATGGATTTTTTCTAAATTTTTCTGATGAAAAAGTTGCAGCTGATCCGGATCGGGTTAAGTGATCCGGATCCCGAACGCAGGCTTCTTCCTGCGGCTAGCCGATCCGGATCGAAATCTCGATCCGATCCGGATCACGGCTAGGGTTTTTAATAGAACGAAAGGGTTTTGATTTCTTTTACCTTAATCTTTTGTTCTCAAGTCTCTAGAGCCTATCTCTCTAGAATCCTTGCACCTTGGAGCTTTCCTAACCTAAGTTCTTCGAATCCAAGTAAGTTTTATTGATCAAAATCTCGGTTTTTCATAGTTTTTCTTATTCCTCCTCAAAACGTGATGAATTTCTTGTATCAATTTCGTTTGTGGATGGTTTTTGATCAAATTTCTTTTGAAATAAGAACTCTGGGTAGATTAGTTTTGATTATATGCTAGGTATTCTCAAGATAAACGGATTTTTGATCTTTGATTTCAAAGAATTCGGTTTTAGGGCATATAATGGGAATTTTCCAAAATCATGCAATTGATCTATTTTTAAATTTCCTTTTGCAAAACTAATTTGATTCCTAGTCTCTCTACACGATAATGATTGTTTGGGTACAATTCTTCTAATTTTTGAAAATTAACAATATTTTCATGTGTTCTTGAGTTGGTTTTCACAGGATACATTTTTCACTGGAAACCAATAGCAATGGTGATCACGTGGATCATCTTCCTACTTGCTGCCATGGTTCATGTCAAGGACACTGTCAAGCCCAAGAGGGCTAAGAAAGCAAAGAAAGCGAAAGATGATTCCGATACAGAGTCGGAGACGGAATCAATAGAATGGGATGAGCTTCAAGTTGAAGCAACGACTGTTCCCACTGCTTCAAAAGGAAAGGCGCCTGCAGAAACGTCAAAGGCTCCTCCTACTGCTGCTGAAAAGGGCAAAGCTCCCATGGAAGAAACTTCTGGGAAGACTAAAAGAAAAAGACTTGCTCGACGACTTGGACGAGCTAGGGGTATTGAAATAAATGAAACAGGTCAAGAAAAAACAAAGAATACTCCTCAAACTGAAACTGAGTCTGAAGACGATTGGGACACATTTCTTGATGAAGTACAACAAGGTATTGATGAAGAAAATAAGGTTTACCTAAAGAGCAAAAAGCTGACAAAGTCTTCCACTAGGAAAAAGAATGTACCAAGCAATGAACCTCTTGACACTTCACACTCTTTGCCAAGAAGATCTCCTCGGAATGAAGGACAGACTGCTCCGTCAATTGTCACACAACGTTCTTCAAATTCCAGAAAAGTCGACCAAAAGGAAAACTTAGAGTCTTCCATCAATCAAGACCAAGATAAACTGGCTCTTGCACTCAGAAAAATGTCCAAGGACATACATGAGATGAAACAAGAATGTTCTACGATGTCGAAAATGCTTAAAGGAATCTTGAAGAAACTAGGCTTCATGAGCTCTGAAGACTCTGACTCAGATGATTGAGTTGTCCTCAAACTTTTGTTGTATTCAAACTGACTTAACTTTCTTTCTAATCTTTTTTGTGCAGGATTTCAGTTTTAATGTTTTTACTTTGCTTTAGTTTTAGTTCTCAGGTTTTTCTTGATTTTGGAATTCTTAACTCTCCTTAAATTTTTGTAATTTTGGCTTAGTTTGTGACAAAAAGGGGGAGAGAGTTTAGAGAGAACTTGAACAATGATTAGAGAGAACTTGAACAATGACGATGTGAAAACTGTGTGAATGTGTGAACATCAAGGTAAGTATCACTTCAACTTCAACTTTGGTTTTTATCTTGTGATTTGTGTGCATGTCTCTACTAACTATTCGACTAACTATTTGGGCATGTAATATGACTAACAAGTTGATGTTGGACTAGCACTTGGTGACATTTGGTTTTTGATTGCATAGAAGATATGTTGGTTTTTGACTATGATTCTCTTACATATCTGAATTCTCAAATGTCATGATGATCAGATAAACTCTATCTCTGTACTTGGTCTTGTATGTTTCAATTCTTGAGGTATCTAACGATTCTTTTTGTCAAGAATGATTTCTTTGTGCAGAGATTACAGATGTCTAAGTCTAGAGTCTGTTTTAGGAGTTTATCTCATGTTTTTAAAATTTTTGGATCTCCATTGTAAATTTTTGTTGTATGGTGATAGCAACAAAAATATCTTTTTGAATTTTCTTTAGTGGATCTGTGTTTTGTCACGAAACCGCCAAAGGGGGAGATTGTTACGGAATTTGAGTTGGCGTAATTTCGTGAAAGGTTCAAGTCTTGAAGATTGAAGGTGAAAAAGGTTGGATCATTCAAGTCAATCTCAAGAAAGAAGAATTCAAAAGGATCAGGTATGTTTAACTAAAGATTTTTGGTGATCCGAATACTTCTTGTAGTGTAGAAACACCTGGAAGAATTTTTCAGTGCATAAAAATCAAAAACTGGACATGGGACATGTTCAGGATCCGGATCAGATATTCCAATCCGGATCCCGAAGGGTGTTCGTTCATACACTGGTTCAATCCGGATCGCAGCATCCCATGATCCGGATCCCGAACACTAGTTTTACCATTTTACTTGCACGATCCGGATCAGGATTTGCAATCCGGATCCCGAACGTTGATGTTTGGTGAAACTGTATGAACGATCCGGATCAGCCATTCAGATCCGGATCCCGAACCATCATTTTTCTGGAAACCGTCTTTCTTGCTACTGCAATCCGGATCGCCCAAATCCGATCCGGATCGCCGTCCGTAAAAATTCCAGAAATGGTAGGTTTTTTATTCTTATCTCCTTCCTAGGGTTTCTAACCTATAAATAGACCCTATGATTCATTTTTCTAGGGCAATCCAGATAATCCACATAGAGCCGTCATATTCAAATATCATTCTATACGGCCTAAGATCCACATTTAGAGAAGAAAGGAAATCATTAGATATTACTCTATGTTTCTTCATCTATATTGATTAGTTTGATTCTAGGTTTTTATACTCACATCTTGAGTTGAATCAAACTAATGAATACTTAGATGGTATTTCCTATCTATCTTTGATCTAAGTATTCGGCGGATCATCACCACCCAAAAACAACGATTTCCCCAAAATCGGCGCGTGGACTCGCGTGTCCTTGTGGATTCAAGGTTCAACCGCTCTCGTGGATTCGGAGCGAGGTACGTTCGTGGATTCGAAGCGTGCTACTGGGTGAAGACCGTGGATTCGGTCGGACGTCGTGGACTCGACGTTGGACGCCGTGGATTCGGCGTTGGGCGCAGATTGTGGATTCGAGAAGCGTCGTGGAGCGAGCGGACAAGATCCTCTAGGAGCGTATGGAAAAGGTTGAGTCGTAAGTGTGTACGGTAAATCACCTTGTACGTGTTTTAATTCTAGTGGATTTCGCCGTGTTATCGGTCCTGTGGTTTTTTACTCCGGTTTGGAGTTTTTCCACGTAAAAATCTTGCGTGTTCATTTTTATTTCCGCATTGGGTTTTATTGCGCAATGACTTTTTGAGTGTTTATTGTTTACACCTATTCACCCCCCTCTAGGTGTTTTTTCCCCTATTTAGATCTATATTTCATATAACCCAACAAGAAACTCTTGGAACAGGTGTACTTTGTAATTACAGCGGAGTTCGGGAGGTTTCGGACTGACGCGGAGGACCCGAAGGCGAAAAGTGAGTTGGCGGGGAGCTTTTAATGGATTATTTTATTTAGATTAATTAATTTTGTCACTTAATTAGTGGTATTTTATGGCTTGGGTCTGTGAGTAAGTAATTGAAGGAAAGGAAGTGAGAGTGGGAATTTATTTAATTGGTGACACTACAGCTACCTACCACCTCTTTAATTAAGGCTATCCTTAATTACCTGCCACGTCATCATCCCCTACAAAGAGTGCAAAACAGAGGAAATGGAGGGGAAGCAGAGGAAAAATTGGAGGAAGGAAAAAGAGAAGAAAAAGAGGAAATAAGAAGAAGAAAAAAATGGAAAGAGAGGGAATGGATGAGAGTTTTGTTGTTGAACTCCCTCCCTGAAGTCGTGTGGAGCGAGCGGAGCGCGCACGCGACGAGCTTCCAACAATGGTATGTGCAGTTTTTAGAAGCTTGGTTTTTTTGGATTTTTTGGTCGCCTTGGGTTTTTTCTCGTTTGGACTTGCTGTCCTTGGTGTCTAGCAGCTGGCGGCATGGGAGGCGCGCAGGCGCGCAGGCCCGCAGCGCGCAAGCCCGCAGCGCGCAGGCGCGCGGTGCGCAGCGTGCAGGCACGCAGGCACGCGGCGCGCAGTGCGCAGCGCGCGCGGTGCGCAGCGCGCGGCAGCTGCGGCTTTGGGGCTGCGGCGGGCGAGCAGGTGAGCCGCGCAGGCACCGTGCGCGGCTGACGCAGGCAGCGCGCGCGGCCGGCTGGGGCGGCGCGCGTGGCTGCTGCGTGCGGTCGGCGGGCGAGCTCGGATTTTTGTTGTCGGCGGACTGTTTGCGCACGCCGTGGCAGGATGCTGCCCGGGTGTCGCTTGGCCTGTTGCGAGCAGTTTTTGACGGGTTTTCTTCCCTTTTTGCCTTCACAGGACGACGTCTTGTTGCGCGGGTTTAGGCGAAGTGCCGTGTGGAGCTCGGGTAAATGTGTGTGTTGTGTATTATGTTGGATGGTTTTATTTAAATTGTGTATCAGAGAGCACCAATTAGTGTGTGTGTTTTGGTGATGCTTAGTGTTTTGTGGTGTGCAGTTGGAGCTTATGTGTGCTGTGGGTGAGCAGGATGTGAGGGTGGCCTTTTGTGAGTGTGAAGAGTGGACTGTATGTTGTGTGTAAGTGAGCATAGTTAACAGTGGACATTTGAAGCTTTTAGTGTACTGGGAGTCTTGGGTTGCTCCTGTGAGATGTTTGTGTATGTGTGCATTGGAGCGGGTAGATGTAAAGGTGGGTTCTTCGTAATTGGAACCTTTGAACTTGTAATTTTGGTGGTGCTGTGAACTTTTATTTGGAGTGCAGATTTTGTGTTGGAATGGTAAATGTGGTGTAATTGAACCCTTTTTGCACTGATTTAGCCGTGGAGTGAGCCAATGTGTACGCAGATTTTTTTATGAAGACTCAAGGGAATTTATCAGAACTTTCGGGAATTTTTTGGGTACGCGGCAGTGTGCGCGCGCGCGGCGCGTTTTTCGGAGTGTCGTCAGTTCGAGGTTTCGGCACTTCACCGACTTCAGCGTTGCCTGCGGAAAGCGATCCAGGTGGGTTGGAATTTCTCCGAAATGTGTGGAATGCCTTCTAAAGCTATTGTATGCATGTTGATCATGTTTAGCTTACTATTTATATACCTGGTAAATCTGATAGTTGCCTAGAAAACTGTAGAATAATGATTATAGGCCCCAGATATTTTTAGCATGATCTAGGGATGACATGACACTGGACTGCATGTTTAGTTGACATTAGATTGGCATCTGAACCGTATTAAAAATCGGCGGACCGATTTTAATGAAATTGAGACTTTAAAAATAGTTTGGGATTTTTGTGAGCTTCCAGAGGGTTGAGTAGGTTCAGAATGCATGTATCCTCGTGCCAGGAGGCCGAGTGGATTTTTTTAGAGCTCTGTGTGATGAGCTTCTAGTGTCAGGTGAGTTGAGATCCCTAGTGGGATTATTCTAGATCATGGATTGGTATATCTGATTTTAGTAGTGGAGATGATTCTCCGACTTGATTTCGAGAGATTGGGCTCTGGCAGGTTGGGTCGTGGAGAGTTCCCGACTTAGCCATGTATGTGCATTACCAGATTGGGTCGTTGAGGGTTCTCCGACATAGCTATGAGAGGGTTTGGCATTTCCTGATCTAGTCGAGGAGGGTTCCCGACTGTGATGTGATATCTGGTTTTGAGTATCCGATCTGTTTGATCGTGGATCACAGCCTGCATGTGCCATTTTTGAGATAGTTGAGACTGACTAGATATTAGAGCTCGGTGGGGTCGCTCCCCTCGAGTACGCTCCGGATGCGTGATGATGATTGAGATGGACCGACTAGGACGCCCCACACGCAGTGGGCAGGTGCGCTCGTAGTAGTCGGCGGGACGCCCCACGTGGAGTGGGCAGGTGCGTCCATGGCAGTCAGTAGTACGCCCCACACGCAGTGGGTAGGTGCGTAGGACGCCCCACGTGGAGTGGGCAGGTGCGTCCATAGTGGTCGGTAGGACGCCCCACGTAGAGTGGGCAGGTGCGTTCCTAGACGACAGGCGCGGTGTGGTGACCCGGATCTTTGCAGGGCTTCTACAGTGTGACCAGCAGCTTCTGGAAGCCTACGTGGCATGTCGGCGGTGTTCGCGCGCCAGTTTGGACACAAGTGATGGACTCAGGGCTTAAAATGGATCTCGTAGGTAATCGGGGGACCCCATCGGATGTTTAGAACAGTTTACGCGAGGAGTGGATATCAAATTTTGGCTCGGCGCGGAATTCGGATTAAAATTACCTTTCCGGGGGCCTCCGGCAAATTTTAGAGGCGGATTTTGGCGAAATGGACGTCGTTTTTGGAATCAGCGCGCGAAAACGGTCAAGATGGGCTATTTACTTACTGTTTTTGGGCTGCGGTTACTGTTCACGCCGGAACAGTGTTTCCGGCGATCGCCGGCGGCGGCGGGCAGCGCCGGCGGGCGGCGGCGCCGCCTCGGGCAGGCGGCAGGCGGCGGCACAGGGCGCGGGCAGGGCGCGGGCAGGCGCCCGGGAGCGCGGGCAGGCGCGCGGTCCACCGCGGAGGTCGTGCGCCGGGGGGCGGGCCACGTGGCGCTTTGGGGTTGGCCGGTGCTGCAGACGCGGTCCACGGAATTTGGTCAGGGTGCACGGTGGACCGGGTGGACACGTGGCGTGAGGTTATTGGTTCGGTGCTGTGCTCCCGGTCCACGCAACCGGTGGAGTGGGTGGCCGGGGGGCAGGTGGCCGTACGGCGGGGCAGGTGGCCGTACGGCCCGGGTCAGCCGCGACGTGCGCGGTCCACGGCGCGACGTGCGTGGTGCACGGGTTGCCGGGCCACGTGTCGCGTCGCCATTCGCTGGTGCAGGTGCACCGGGTGCAGTGGGGGCCCAGGGGAGTAATGGGCTGGACTGTGTGGTGGACCGGGCCGCACTGTGCGCGCCCAAAAGTTGTGGGCCGGGCCGCACTGTGCGCGCCCGGAAATTTCCGGGCGCCCGAAACTCGGGACTTATTGGGAATTATCCCAATTGTTTCCTCAGCCTATTTAAAGGCAACCCGAGCCCCCTTCCTTTGCCTTTTTCTCTCAACCCTCTCACTCTCTGCCCGAGCCCCCTCAAGCAAAGTTTTTCACCTCTATGTGCTTGATCTTCCTGCCAAGTTCTACGATTTTAGGAGCACGCATCCCGAGGTTCTGGATTTTACAGTGCGGCGCGATGTTGCTTTCTAGTGTTCTTCTTCGGCGCAGCGACAGTGTTTTGGCTCCCCTGGACTACCCCGAGCTCCTTTTTCTGTGATTCTTGCGCCGACAGACTCCTAAGAGGTAGGGCTTCATCTTTCATATTGATCGCGCTTTCCTGTTGCGAGTTTTTGGCACGGATCCCGAGGCAACACTGTGACCCATTTTCTGTTTGGCTTTGTGGGACAGCATCGAGGTGTTTTGGCCATATCTTTGCGCACAAGCGTCAGCCGGAAACGAGCTTATACAACTTTTTCATCTACAGATCGCAAGGAACGCGGTCGTATTTTTCTTGGATTTTTCTGAGATTTCATCAGAGGTGAAAATTACTGTTTTCTCAGTGAACAGTGTACAGTTTTAACTCAGATTTTTGTATGAGTGTACCCCCTTGCCGAATTTTTATCTTGACTTACCGAACTCCGATTTGGGCGTGCAAGGTACCGTTTCGAAGCTATCGACGCAAGGATTGCTGTGATATTTTTATTGGAATTTTCTGGGCACTATCTGCAGGTGATAATTTAACAGTTCAGAATTCGAGGTTGTATGTGGTTTTAAGTGCTATAATTGGGAGCCTAGTGTAATTAGTGGACTTTGTATTGTGCCAGGAGTGTTACGGGTGTGCTGAACTTATTGGAGCAAGGGATTGGAGTTATTTGGTGTTTTCAGCTGTTGGGCTTTGGACAATCCGCTTTTCAGGTGGGTGCCTTATTCCCGGAACCGGTGGACGGTTCTCTAAATTTTCATATGCTAGCATTGCATGCAGGTGAATGGTACAGTAGCTGGGATTGATCGATAAGTTTAACAATGAGGATTTTATGGAAATTGCAAGTGAATTATTCACAGTATGACAATGGTATTAATCAAATAGTCATGTTGATGATTAGTGGAAGCTTATCTAAGGCAAGGATACCCTATATGATTAACTATCATGCCATATTAGCACATAACCTTTTAGGAGGATGGTTTATGCATTGGGATAGGATTATGTAGTTATGTGCAGGTTCTACTCTGAGGAGCCATTATGGATTGAGAATTATGGACAGGTATGGTCATTGATAATTTTGGCATGAGGTTTATTTTCTTTATTCTTCTTGAGAACAAATGCATGCTTGTATGGACATATGTGTATGGACATATAGTTAGGCCATCTTTTACTGCTGCACTACATATTGGAATTTGACTTAGGAGAAACCATGATTGCTTTCTTTCTCCTTTTTATTTAGACTTTCGAGTCATGTTGCTCGGGTTCGAGCAGAGGTTTGGGATAGTGTAGCTGGGACCTTAGGGTCAGAGACAGGGTGTGCTTGATTAATTTACCCAATTGTGGATTGTGGGTTATTGCGGCAACCGCGGACAGTAGGCGGTTGACCGAATCTTGATTAATTTACCCAATTGTGGATTGTGGGTTATTGCGGCAACCGCGGACAGTAGGCGGTTGACCGGATCTTGATTAATCTACCCAATTGTGGGTTGTGGGTTATTGCGGTGACCGCGGACTTTGGGCGGTTGACCGGATGTTGACTATTGCATCAGATTGGGTATCAGATCTGTTCTAGTGGATGGTGGTTCCCACTTTTTGAGTACTATTGCATCAGATCGGGGTTTTGTTAGTGGACGGAGTTTCCCACTTTGATCATAGTCTTGATCCAGTCCTGCTATTATGAGACAGTGGTTACAGAGATACTCGATACAGTGATGCTTGATACAGTGATACTTTACTCGTGTGGGTCGCTCCCCTCGAGTGCCACTCCGGAGTAGGCTTTCCACGGTGTGAGCGCCGGGCACCAGGCAGGGTTCTTGAGTCCTGGGGACTCCTTGTGCTTCGGTGTTATGCGTAGGCTGGCATACCCGTCGCAGCAGAGCAGGCAGTACCAGTGATTACTGGTCTATCGATTGGGTTTATTCAGGCAGATACTTTTTGTTACACTCGTGCCTGGGGGACCGAGTGGAGTCTAGTAGCTGTGTTTAGACCAGTGCTAGTATTGTTGGGAACCGTCGGGGTTTGACGGTGGTCCCGTGGTCGTTGTGAGTTCTTTGTGACCATTGGGTGAGAGGTTGAGCATCTTGAGTCTATCCGTTCTGAGAGAGAGAGCATGGATTATGACTATAGCCTGCATGAGCCACTACTCAATAGCGAGTTAGTCCGTTTGGATGCCCTACGTAATTCCTGCCCGTCAGCGGGAGGTGGTTGTAGGTGGGCGCAGGTTTGACTGGACCCGATGTGGCAGTCAGCTCGATTGGGTCTGTTGAGCACCTCGTGTGCGAGTGTTGCATATCTTCATCAGAGTTTCCCCATTTGAGCATTTGGATAGAGGCATGGTAGCTGTAGAGTGTTTCCAGCTTCTTCTTTCAGTTTTACTGCATCGGTTATCTTTTGCCTCTAGTAGTCTTGGTGGGCAGATCGTCGGGCCTAGTGGCGATACCCACTGAGAACTCCCTTATTGCGTAGTTCTCACGCCCGTTGGGGGTTTTCCCCCCTTTGTCCTCTCTCCTCTTTGTTTTGCAGAGTCTTGGCGGGTGTTGCCGTTCTGTGGTTGCTGTGCGGGGTGAGGGAGTAGCGGGCTAGATCCAGACCCATCTTTGGAGAGTAGCGGTACCCCCCTTTGGAGGAGATCTTCAGTATAGTCGGTAGATTGGTATTTATTTCCTCTTTTGAGAGACTGATGTAGTGAGGATATGATGTATTGAGAGCTTGTACACTGATGTTTTATTTGAGATATCTCCCTGTTGAGCTATGAGTTTTGTACTCGAGGTTAATGTATGTTTATCATTTTTGGGAGATGGACCTTGTTGTTTTATCTTCAGTTGTACAGTGGTTGATTTTATTCTACAGCAGTCTTATCTTTTAGCTCTGATATCTGTTAGCTGTAGTTCTTTTTGCAGGTAGGACGCTTCGCCTATGCGGGTTTGGCATAGGTGGCGGATCTGTTGGCGAGCCCGGGTCGCAGTTTCGACCCCGGGGCGTGACAGATTAGTTGGTATCAGAGCTTAGGGATAGGTCAGTTGGAACTTAGGAAACCCTAGGCTTGTGGTTGGACCCTAGGATGACTTCGTGAGAGTCGTGATTTGTAGCGAGAGTCCTGGTTGAGTTTTGCACCTCTCCCGAGGGACGGGATGAGTGATTGGCATGTTTATTCTCCTAAGTAGTTATGTTGGCTGCAGACAACATAACGCTATGGAATGGGTGACATGCTCTAGACTTTCGCTGGATTGGGTCGAGCGTTGTGGTGTGCTGATTTGTGGTTTCGTCGTGGCGAGCGGTGTCTCCCCGACGCTGGGTTTGGGACCCTTGTGCATCCTGTCATGGCAGTTGAGCTTGAGCGGTTGGTTTTGGGCCGGATACCCGGATTGAGGTCAGAGAACTCCGGACCCAGATGACAGGATTGTCAGAGGCATACCAGCGGCAGAGTGAGCAGCTAGTTTGGTGACGCAGTTGTCAGAGCAGTGGGCAGCCCGACATGTACTTTTCTTTTGAGACCACCAGGATGTAGTACCCTCAGCGGCAGGGATTTCTGTAGTGCCAATAGAGCGAGTGGCCCCCTCCGTGCCAATGTTTAGTGCCAAGGCACTGAGGTAGGGTGGATGGTTGACAGCAGAGGAGCTGTGGGGCATGTTTGATTTAGTGAGCCAGATTTGGCAGATGAACCACCCCGACTCGTAAGATTGAGCTTGGAGCCTTTGGAGGCAGAGTCGTGGTTGGGGGTGATGGAGTGATCAATTGAGAGCCTCCCTGTGCTAGAGAGTTTTTGCAGTTGTTGAACCGGTGCTCCAGGTTTCGAGGGACGAGGCACATAGGATAAGTGAGATTGGGAGTGGATTGCGCCAGGATACTCTTTAGTTTCTTTTCGGTCCCTCATGTTCGGGTTTTGGACTGTGGATGCCTCGTCGGAGTAGGCATTGTGTTTGGAGCTGGATACTGCAGTTCCTTGGATGGGGATCTGCCGCTAGAGGCGAGTTCTGGAGGGAGGCGCTTGGCGCTAGGTGATGGAGGACAGATCGGCAGGCAGAGGCATTTTCGTTTTGCTTTCCTGGGTGGTGGATATCCTTGTGGATGGTTAATGCAAAGCTTACCCAAGGGAATTCTACCCTTTGTGATTTATAACTTGCTTATTTTGATTGTATCATATGGGATTGAGGGGTGAGCTTAGCAAGGATAAGTGTATAGGGAATTGCATGGATTAATGGTGTTTTGTCTTATGACGGTTGCAATGATGGACTTCTGAGATGTTGGGGATCGGGCGGACCCCGATGGCTGTATCAGTGTCTATATCAGAGTAGCGCAACGGTAGCGTGGTTTTGTTGTCTGCGGAGGATCGTATCTGTTGCCTCAGCGTGAGCAGAGACAGAGGTCGTGCTCCCTTGTGATTGATGGGATATTTTCTGATGGACTAAGCGACAACCGCTTGCATCGTGTGGATGAGCTTGTGCCGCCTGGTTGGAGGGCGCCACGGCAGTGGATCGGGTTGTTGCAGGTGTGATTCCATCACAGCAGTCGGAGTTAGTGCACCTCGCTTTCCGGCATGGACTAAAGGCAGAGTTATTACCACGTGCACTAGAGGTACAGAACATCATCGGTTTTATGCATGTGAAGGAGGCTTGTGGGTTTTGTTCAGTGTCGTTGAGACCATGAGTTATACCAGCAAACCTCTTGTTATGGGTGGCTGTTCGATGTTTTGACCCAGTGCTTGGGTTTGGTTGGCACGGCACCACTGGATGGTTAAGTGCAGAGAGGGTGCTGATTGTGACTTTTGCGAGGCAGACAAGGAGGCTTGTTATGGGGAGATTGTTCGAGCACACAGGGTTTAGCGACTGTGTGAGAGGAGCTTATGGTGGCGCCGGGACCAAAGGATATTTCTATTGCTGCGAAATCCCGGGTGTGAGTCCACTCGAGTTGATGATTATGCCGCCTGTTAGGGATTTTGATTGCGGTTGACGTGGTTCTGGAAACCGCGCCAACCTCAATAGCACCACTTGGATTATCGGTAAGAGCTGGGAGATTTGATCGCACCGGTGCAGGGATCTGTTGGATAGAGGGTCTGTTTGACCTAGTGCCACGTCGTTGATACACGACGGTGAGAGCCTTTGGGATTGGAGTCCAGGCAGGTCCAGGTATTATTTAGAACCTTTTGAAGGAGCTATATTCCGGCAGTTATTGTTTGATGCCTGCGCCAAGTTGGAATTTCAGCTGAGGGCATTGTCTAGATGGTGTTCAAGACACAGTAGGAGCATTACGAGTACAGTGAAGCCAATGGATTGACTAATGCCCTGTTGCCTCTAGATTGAGGAATTCTGTGTTTCAGTTGGCCTTGAATGGTTTGATAGCGGCATCCTCCAGGAATATTTTGGTTTTACCCCCCCTCCCTGAGTGTTTAGAGCTTGTGCAGCATTTGTATGTGGTGTGGCAAGGTCTGTGGGGAAGAAGCTTTTTGCCATGTCGTTGTGGTGCAAGTTTTAGCTTCGAGAGCATATCTTCCTAGATTACTTCTTCTAGCCGAAGGGGCGGCGGTGGGAATTTGGCCAAAGTGGATGCTATTTAAGACTGGCCGAGATCGACGGTCATTGTTGGGGTGAGGAGTTTTGGACTGGATAGTGCCAGCAGAGCTTGATGACCGGGTGATGAGATTGGTACCAGCGCCGATTCTAACCTAGTCAGTGGTGGGAGATGGATTTGTGAGTTATAGTGATACCTCCCGTAGTGGCTGTAGAGCCACCATTGGATTTTGTGAGCGTCCAGTATCACCCCGACAGAGCCACTGTGGTGGCGGATGCCTGGAGCAGAAGAGCTATTTGGGAGTCGAGTTTGACGGTTCCATAGCTGGCACTGTGTGGGGCCATCCTTGTGTGCAGGGTTTGAGTTGTGTCCCTGAGGATCCCTTTTGATGAAAGGCTGCGGCTGAGCAATCCACTTAGGTGGTTGAGTTTTGAGGGCGACCGAGTGTGAACCCCTGCTTGTTTGGGCCCCTTTTCTGTGCAGGTGTTTGTGTGGATGTGATTCGGGTCGCTTTGGTTGAGCTGGCTCTTGAGAGTGATTTTAGAGCGTGTTACTCAGGCTGTTTGTTCCTTTTTCCCCCGCCTTTTGTTGGAGTTTTTGGGGTTTTTCTGCGTCTCAGCTCTGGAGTGTCATGTTTTGGACCCCTCGCCCGTGTTTGACTCGTTCCTTTTGGGGTCTGTGAGAGTTTGGAGTACGAGGGACGCCGTTGCGAATTCCGACTCGTGAGGTGAGGGAATTGCGCAATCGGGCTATGCCGTACTGGTTGTTGCTGTTGTTGTTGCTGAGGAGTAATCACGGGGAGTGTTAGGTGACTTGGGGGCTGGAGACGACGGTGTTGAGTATTGACCCCTGGTTTCTGGGACTCCTTGGGAGTTGCCTTAGTTTCGAGGACGAAACTTTCTTCTAGTAGGGGAGGATGTGGTGACCCGGATCTTTGCAGGGCTTCTACAGTGTGACCAGCAGCTTCTGGAAGCCTACGTGGCATGTCGGCGGTGTTCGCGCGCCAGTTTGGACACAAGTGATGGACTCAGGGCTTAAAATGGATCTCGTAGGTAATCGGGGGACCCCATCGGATGTTTAGAACAGTTTACGCGAGGAGTGGATATCAAATTTTGGCTCGGCGCGGAATTCGGATTAAAATTACCTTTCCGGGAGCCTCCGGCAAATTTTAGAGGCGGATTTTGGCGAAATGGACGTCGTTTTTGGAATCAGCGCGCGAAAATGGTCAAGATGGGCTATTTACTTACTATTTTTGGGCTGCGGTTACTGTTCACGCCGGAACAGTGTTTCCGGCGATCGCCGGCGGCGGCGGGCAGCGCCGGCGGGCGGCGGCGCCGCCTCGGGCAGGCGGCAGGCGGCGGCACAGGGTGCGGGCAGGGCGCGGGCAGGCGCCCGGGAGCGCGGGCAGGCGCGCGGTCCACCGCGGAGGTCATGCGCCGGGGGGCGGGCCACGTGGCGCTTTGCGGTTGGCCGGTGCTGCAGACGCGGTCCACGGAATTTGGTCAGGGTGCACGGTGGACCGGGTGGACACGTGGCGTGAGGTTATTGGTTCGGTGCTGTGCTCCCGGTCCACGCAACCGGTGGAGTGGGTGGCCGGGGGGCAGGTGGCCGTACGGCGGGGCAGGTGGCCGTACGGCCCGGGTCAGCCGCGACGTGCGCGGTCCACGGCGCGACGTGCGTGGTGCACGGGTTGCCGGGCCACGTGTCGCGTCGCCATTCGCTGGTGCAGGTGCACCGGGTGCAGTGGGGGCCCAGGGGAGTAATGGGCTGGACTGTGTGGTGGACCGGGCCGCACTGTGCGCGCCCGAAAGTTGTGGGCCGGGCCGCACTGTGCGCGCCCGGAAATTTCCGGGCGCCCGAAACTCGGGACTTATTGGGAATTATCCCAATTGTTTCCTCAGCCTATTTAAAGGCAACCCGAGCCCCCTTCCTTTGCCTTTTTCTCTCAACCCTCTCACTCTCTGCCCGAGCCCCCTCAAGCAAAGTTTTTCACCTCTTTGTGCTTGATCTTCCTGCCAAGTTCAACGATTTTTGGAGCATGCATCCCGAGGTTCTGGATTTTACGGTGCGGCGCGATGTTGCTTTCTAGTGTTCTTCTTCGGCGCAGCGACAGTGTTTTGGCTCCCCTGGACTACCCCGAGCTCCTTTTTCTGTGATTCTTGCGCCGACAGACTCCTAAGAGGTAGGGCTTCATCTTTCATATTGATCGCGCTTTCCTGTTGCGAGTTTTTGGCACGGATCCCGAGGCAACGCTGTGACCCATTTTCTGTTTGGCTTTGTGGGACAGCATCGAGGTGTTTTGGCCATATCTTTGCGCACAAGCGTCAGCCGGAAACGAGCTTATACAACTTTTTCATCTACAGATCGCAAGGAACGCGCTCGTATTTTTCTTGGATTTTTCTGAGATTTCATCAGAGGTGAAAATTACTGTTTTCTCAGTGAACAGTGTACAGTTTTAACTCAGATTTTTGTATGAGTGTACCCCCTTGCCGAATTTTTATCTTGACTTACCGAACTCCGATTTGGGCGTGCAAGGTACCGTTTCGAAGCTATCGACGCAAGGATTGCTGTGATATTTTTATTGGAATTTTCTGGGCACTATCTGCAGGTGATAATTTAACAGTTCAGAATTCGAGGTTGTATGTGGTTTTAAGTGCTATAATTGGGAGCCTAGTGTAATTAGTGGACTTTGTATTGTGCCAGGAGTGTTACGGGTGTGCTGAACTTATTGGAGCAAGGGATTGGAGTTATTTGGTGTTTTCAGCTGTTGGGCTTGGGACAGTCCGCTTTTCAGGTGGGTGCCTTATTCCCGGAACCGGTGGACGGTTCTCTAAATTTTCATATGCTAGCATTGCATGCAGGTGAATGGTACAATAGCTGGGATTGATCGGTAAGTTTAACAATGAGGATTTTATGGAAATTGCAAGTGAATTATTCACAGTATGACAATGGTATTAATCAAATAGTCATGTTGATGATTAGTGGAAGCTTATCTAAGGCAAGGATACCCTATATGATTAATTATCATGCCATATTAGCACATAACCTTTTATGAGGATGGTTTATGCATTGGGATAGGATTATGTAGTTATGTGCAGGTTCTACTCTAAGGAGCCATTATGGATTGAGAATTATGGACAGGTATGGTCATTGATAATTTTGGCATGAGGTTTATTTTCTTTATTCTTCTTGAGAACAAATGCATGCTTGTATGGACATATGTGTATGGACATATAGTTAGGCCATCTTTTACTGCTGCACTACATTTTGGAATTTGACTTAGGAGAAACCATGATTGCTTTCTTTCTCCTTTTTATTTAGACTTTCGAGTCATGTTGCTCGGGTTCGAGCAGAGGTTTGGGATAGTGTAGCTGGGACCTTAGGGTCAGAGACAGGGTGTGCTTGATTAATTTACCCAATTGTGGATTGTGGGTTATTGCGGCAACCGCGGACAGTAGGCGGTTGACCGGATCTTGATTAATTTACCCAATTGTGGATTGTGGGTTATTGCGGCAACCGCGGACAGTAGGCGGTTGACCGGATCTTGATTAATTTACCCAATTGTGGGTTGTGGGTTATTGCGGTGACCGCGGACTTTGCTCGGTTGACCGGATGTTGACTATTGCATCAGATTGGGTATCAGATCTGTTCTAGTGGATGGTGGTTCCCACTTTTTGAGTACTATTGCATCAGATCGGGGTTTTGTTAGTGGACGGAGTTTCCCACTTTGATCATAGTCTTGATCCAGTCCTGCTATTATGAGACAGTGGTTACAGAGATACTCGATACAGTGATGCTTGATACAGTGATACTTTACTCGTGTGGGTCGCTCCCCTCGAGTGCCACTCCGGAGTAGGCTTTCCAGGGTGTGAGCGCCGGGCACCAGGCAGGGTTCTTGAGTCCTGGGGACTCCTTGTGCTTCGGTGTTATGCGTAGGCTGGCATACCCGTCGCAGCAGAGCAGGCAGTACCAGTGATTACTGGTCTATCGATTGGGTTTATTCAGGCAGATACTTTTTGTTACACTCGTGCCTGGGGGACCGAGTGGAGTCTAGTAGCTGTGTTTAGACCAGTGCTAGTATTGTTGGGAACCGTCGGGGTTTGACGGTGGTCCCGTGGTCGTTGTGAGTTCTTTGTGACCATTGGGTGAGAGGTTGAGCATCTTGAGTCTATCCGTTCTGAGAGAGAGAGCATGGATTATGACTATAGCCTGCATGAGCCACTACTCAATAGCGAGTTAGTCCGTTTGGATGCCCTACGTAATTCCTGCCCGTCAGCGGGAGGTGGTTGTAGGTAGGCGCAGGTTTGACTGGACCCGATGTGGCAGTCAGCTCGATTGGGTCTGTTGAGCACCTCGTGTGCGAGTGTTGCATATCTTCATCAGAGTTTCCCCATTTGAGCATTTGGATAGAGGCATGGTAGCTGTAGAGTGTTTCCAGCTTCTTCTTTCAGTTTTACTGCATCGGTTATCTTTTGCCTCTAGTAGTCTTGGTGGGCAGATCGTCGGGCCTAGTGGCGATACCCACTGAGAACTCCCTTATTGCGTAGTTCTCACGCCCGTTGGGGGTTTTCCCCCCTTTGTCCTTTCTCCTCTTTGTTTTGCAGAGTCTTGGCGGGTGTTGCCGTTCTGTGGTTGCTGTGCGGGGTGAGGGAGTAGCGGGCTAGATCCAGACCCATCTTTGGAGAGTAGCGGTACCCCCCTTTGGAGGAGATCTTCAGTATAGCCGGTAGATTGGTATTTATTTCCTCTTTTGAGAGACTGATGTAGTGAGGATATGATGTATTGAGAGCTTGTACACTGATGTTTTATTTGAGATATCTCCCTGTTGAGCTATGAGTTTTGTACTCGAGGTTAATGTATGTTTATCATTTTTGGGAGATGGACCTTGTTGTTTTATCTTCAGTTGTACAGTGGTTGATTTTATTCTACAGCAGTCTTATCTTTTAGCTCTGATATCTGTTAGCTGTAGTTCTTTTTGCAGGTAGGACGCTTCGCCTATGCGGGTTTGGCATAGGTGGCGGATCTGTTGGCGAGCCCGGGTCGCAGTTTCGACCCCGGGGCGTGACAACTGGTGCTGCCTGCTCTGTCATCAATCTCACGAACTCAGGGTCTCCACTGTCCAAATGACCGGAACCCAACACGGTCTGACCGGCACCCAACACGGTCTAAAGCCTACTCCGGAGTGGCACTCGAGGGGAGCGACCCACACGAGTAAAGTATCTCAGTATCCAGTAACATAGGTATCATAAGTCAGCAGGACTGGATCAAGACTCTAAGTAAGTGGGAAAAACCATCCACTAAGGAAGCCCGATCCCTCACCTCCAATCTGATGTAATAATAATAACCCGGTCAACCGCCCACAGTTCGCGGTTGCCGCAATCCCTGCCATCAGGCCCTGCCTGTCCCAAATCCCCAGAAACCTGACTACACTATCCCAAACTCCCTGCTCGCACCCGAGCCACAAATACCCAGAGTCTAAAATGAAAAGGAGAAAAGTATAAAGCATGGTTTCTCCTAAGTCAAGTCCAACATGATAGTGTAGCAGAAAAAGGTGGCCTATCTAGATGACCATACAAGCATGAAGATGTCCCAAGATGATGTAAAGTAAACAGGTGTCGATGTTCTTACATTTATTAGAGCATGCTATCCAAATTACATAATCAATCTCATAAAGGATTGGATGTTAACATAGCATACATCAAGTCTACACAAGTATGCACCTTTCACATTTGGAAATAAAGTGAGAATAGTATCCAACATGGTTTTCACCAAACATGAATCAGGAGATAAATGACAATCATTACTTTCATAAAGAGTGAATCTCACATAGATAGATCAAGATTAATGTAGTCAGTTATTCTCACACAAACCACTAACCACCCTCAAATGAAACATCCATTCACATATAGACTTGCCAAAGATCATTTAACATTACTTGAATATGGTCATTCAATCCACTATCACCAATGAATAGACTAAGGTTCAACAACTTTTATTGATCTCACCTAGGTTGCACATAGGATATACCAACAACATCCCATCTCATTTGTAGGAATTAGGAATCATTAACAAAGCTTAGTCTCATAAGGAATAGGCCTCATCTCACAATGATAATCATCTTTTTATGAGTGAATTAAGAGTCAAAAGCATAGGTCATTCGCACATCAACTAGATCAATAATCAACATCAACACCCATTTTCTCATAAGCTAGATCGAAGATCAATCAATTAATTATTCTCACATAGATAGGTTACAAATCACATCTATGCCCAACATCATACATTGTAGGTTAAAGATCGACAACTATAATTCAAATCACAAAGTGGAGACTAAGAATCACCAAACCAACTACTCTCACATAAACCATTCTCAAATAAATCAACCAAGTCCTTCTCACATAAGCAACCAAGCACTTGTCACATAATCCCCTCAAGTCCTCACATAAATCAACCAATCATTCACATATAACTATCACAATCATTCTCACATAATTATATTAACCATTTATCACAAGGTATAGGTTGAAGATTAATTTCCCAATTACCCTCACATAGCATAGGTTTAAGGATGATCACTTAATAATCAACTTCATATGAGATGATGCACATCAATCAAACTATTCATTCACTTATGTATACAATGAGGATCAATTAACTTAATCAAAACATGGATATTCAAACACATCACACCAAGGGGAAGAGAACAACAATCAACTATGCCATGGGGAAAACCAATAGCCCGAGTGGGTAAATCGTTGTTTTCGGCAAAGCACAACCACCCACCTGAAACTTGACGATCCGCTGCCCGCTGTAATTCAAATTTGGCGTGAGTAATCTTTATCCTCCCAGGAGACCGATGCCGTGAAAATCATCCAAATCCGCCTCACGGATTGGGCGCAATCACTGAAACAATGCACACTGCGCACTCAAAATCCAGAATTTCAGCAAGTGCAACAAGATTAAATAAAAGGTATGTGCAACCTCAAATACCTCAAAATGAAGTCTCCAACAGTAAAACAAAGATCTCCTCTTTCATACAAATATCTTCAAGTCCTCAAAAACCCACCATTAATTTCCCTTAACATTCAAATGAAGCAAAATCACAATGCTGTCCAAAAACTGCTAACATAAACTTGTTAGCATTTACAAGCTTAATTAGAGGCTTTTCCAAAGGGATTTATCCACAGATCACAAAAGAGAATTTGCTCACCTTGAAGTTAAGAAGAGGTACCAACTTGAATTTCTGAAAAAGACCTTATATCCACAAAGATATCTGCATTCCAAGGTGCATTGCTCAAATCAAAACTAAAACAGGGACTGCAGTAATCCATAAAATAGCACTTGAAAAGATCATTAATTTTACCTAACCAAACGTGCTCGAAATCCTGCAAGAGAGGTACCATTGGATTCCTTGTCGCGAGTAGATACAAATTGAGTTAAAGAACTCCAATTTTCATGCTCGGATGAAGGAGAAAACCCATAAATACTTTGAACTATCCACCAAGTTCCATCTGTACACGAATGCAGCAAGGTGCTCCAAAGATCATGCATAAACCCTAATAAAAACTCAGATCTGGGGAAAATAGTACATACCAATATTGTAGATCTTCGAGTTCTGGAAATTTCGCCGCAAAAATCATCCAAATATTCCTATCCTAATGCCCAGAAAGGCCAAAACACTGAGAACTGTTCAGGATTCCAGACTGAAATGAAGGGTTCCAAAGATGGCCTTAAAACTCTGTCAAAACATGAGATCTGAGGGGAGAGTTGAATACAAAAATTGTAGCCTTACCTCTTGTGAGAATGTAGAACCAAAAATGAGCTCAAAATTCCAAGAAATGAGTCCTGGAGAATTTTCGCACTGAAATGCGACGGGGAGGTCCACCAATTAGCAACAATGGTGGTACTTGCCTCATGGAGAAGATGATGGTGATGAAGCCCCTTTTGTCCATCTCTTTGCTGATGAAGATGAAGGAGGTGATGAAGATGCTCTGCCTGTGAAGTCCTCCAAAGAAAACCAAGCTCAAAGAAGGAGGAAGGAGGAAGAAGAAGAAGAAGAAGAAGAGAAGAAGAAGGAGAAGAAGAGAAGAAGGAGAAGGGATTAAAATCCCTTCTCACTCCCTCTCTCTCTCTCTCTCTCTCGGACAGTCAACAGCGGGGGGGGGGGGAAGGACCCGGACACGTGGCGGCCATCCGGGCCGCCACGTCGCCCGGTTGGGCTGTAGTGGCCCTGGTTCCCATGCAACGTTCTTCCGATGAATCCACTGTTAGAGCACCTAGTGTTGGTGCATCTGGCCCATGGTGCATCAATGGGATGCCACAGATGGACCCTGTGTGATATTATTAACTGTGTTGGCCTTCGGCTGGGTTTGCCGAAATTTCGGAAAAGAATTAGGCCAAACAGAGGTCGGAAATGGATTCAGCACGGAAAAACGCTTGAAAACGGCTATTTGCTTGTTTGATTCTGAGTCCGGATGCCCAAAAATGGACTCCCGGAAGTTTTCAGTGGTTTTGGTGCATGGGAGGGGCCGTAGACCGCCGGCATGCCACGTGGCGGCCTATCTTTGGCCGGTTTACGGCGCGCGGTCCACAGAGCAGCGCGGCGGGGTGCACAGACCCGGCGCACGGACACGTGGCACCGCCTGGTTGGCGGGCGCAAGGCGCGCGGTCTACCGGGTGAGCGCGGCAGTGCATGGACCAAGGCGGGGACACGTGGCAGCCTCCGGTTGGTCGGTGCACGCGGCGCGGTCCACGGAATTCCTAAGTGGGATGCGTGGACCAGGTGTAGGGGACACGTGTCACCCTCTGATTTGTGGGCGCACCGAGCGCGGTGCACGGGGCCTGGGCTGGTGCCTCGGGGCGCGTGCGCATGACGGGACCATGCCGCGCGACCGGCGGGGCCGCCGACCGGCTGGCGGGTCAACCGGGTGGCCACGTGTCACCGCCTGATTGGCGGGCGCCAACCGCCTTCCTGTGCGGGGGAGGGCCACGTGGCAGCCTGGGTATGGCCCGCGCAGCTGTTTGCTGTTCGGTGGGCCACGTGGCGGCACCAGGTGGATTCGGGCGTGAACAGTGTTGGGCCGACCCAACACTGTAGCCGCCCGAATGTTCCGGGCGCCCGAAAGTTGGGCCCAAAACCCCAATGCTTGCCTTTTTTTGGCTTTTCCGGGTGAGGCCTATAAATAGGCCTCTTGGAGCCTCGTTTTAGAGCTTTTCCCGAGAGCTTTTGGCTTTGAGCCCCTCACCAATTTTCCTTCTCTCCCTCTTGCGCATCTTTTGGCGGAGGCTCAGGATTTTTGGAGGCCGCGACGACGGCGACTTCTGCATCGGGGTGCGGAGCGACGATTTACTATTGGAGGCCCATTTTCGTCGCAGTTTAGTCTGGGAGGTCTACAGAACTACACCGACAGTATTTTTGGACGATTTCTGCGGCGACGGTTTCGTAAGAGGTAAATCTACAACTTCCTTGTTGGACACTTTTTCTGGAACTGAGCTTTTATTGGGGTTCTGGGTACATTTTTAACCCCCTTTGCGACTGTTGGTTGATTTGGACAGCACCTGCTTGTCAGATTTTTATCTCCTCATCCGGACATCGGATTTCGACGTTTCAGGACTCTATCGACATCTACTCTTCGCGAGAATAGCCGTCATATTTTTATTGGATTTTTCGGAGGAGGTTTTTCAGGTGAAATTTTCGTGTTATTGGGACTGTTCATCAGAGATTTTTGGGAATTGGAATTGTGTGGATTAAGTGTAATTGTTGGATTGTATTTTGTACCCAGGATATATTGAGCACTGCTGCTGTACTTTTGGCTTGTGGTTGTGCTGTGATATCTGTTATTTGGGCTTTCTCAGCTGTACGATTCCGGACAGTTAGCACTTTCAGGTGGGTGACCTTCCTTCCAAAATCTATGGACTGCGTGCTAACTCTATGTATGTAGGATCATGCATGTTAGAAATTTGGATTAAACAGCGTGTGTAAACTGTATGTTGGTACTCTTGTATATCAGTTGTGAATCTTGTGACCTTATTGTGATTCCTACTGCATGTTATTTTTTGAAATCTTGGAACTTGACCTAGCACCCTTGTCATATGTATCATGTTCAGCCGGACTGTAGAAAACTCCAACTTGGGCTAGGTTTTTATTGCTCTAGACATTCCACATCACGATACTTCATGTCACTCGGGACTTAGCTTTTCCTCGCCCGGGTTGTGGGCCGAGAGGTCGGGTGGTTGTGGGATGCATTTGCACTCGTGTCTGGGGACCGAGTGGAGTCGATAGCAGTCTGTAGATCTGATTTCTTTGGGAGAGTGATAGTGATGGTAGATCTGGGTTCTTGGGAGCTGTCAGAGTGACAGTGAGACTCAGCTGTGTAGATTCCAGCCAGTGGGTGAGTCAGTGATTTGTTGGTTAGCCGATCTTGTTGATCGAGGATTTGGATCATAGCCTGCATGAGCCACATTTGAGCTTTACAGAGATACTTTACAGAGATACTTGTTATGGGTTACTTTGACTCGAGCGGGTCGCTCCCCTCGAGTGCCACTCTGGAGAAGGCGAGACCGGGTTGTTGTACCGGCGAGTTTGAGCTTTTCTACCACGACTTGTTGTTGCATTTGTCCCTCTGGCTGTGCTTGTGTTGGTAGTCATGGACGCCCTACGTAAGTCCGCTCCTCCGGGACGTAACGGCAGTAGGTTGGCGCAGGTTTGACTGGACCCGATGAGGCAGTCAGTTTAGATTTGGTGATCAGAGACGAGGGTTAGTTGTGGCATCATGTTCTTTCTGTTCCACTCTTGAGCATCTAGATAGAGGCATAGTAGCTGTAGAGTTACTTTTCCCAGCTTTCCTTACAGCACTGCATATGTTACTTTATGCCTCTAGTAGACTTAGTGGGCAGACCGTCGGGCTTGTTGGCGGCACCCACTGAGAACTACTGTGGGATGTAGTTCTCACACCCGTCGTGGTGTCTTCTCCCCAGGGACTTCTGCTCCGGTTCCTGCAGCTCCAGTTGCTGATCCAGCTCCTTCTGACCGAGGTAAGGGAGTCGCGAGATAGTTCCCTTCCTGTCATCATCAGAGTGAGAGTAGATGTACCCCTGTACTATTTTGGAGTGTGTTATGTCGAGTGACTTTTGTAGTGAGGTATCGAGTTGTACCTTTCTTTTCTGCTTTTTTGAGAGACTCTTGTTTTCTGGTGAGGTTGGTATGTATATTGGTGAGTTGTAGTTATATTTTATGTCTTTTATTTCAGCTTTTACTATTTCAGCTCTGATATCTGCTAGTGTAGATGTTTCTTTGGAGGTTAGTCGCTACGCCTATACGGGGCTTCCCATATGGGCGGCGGATCTGTTGACGAGCCCGGGGTGCAGTATCGTCCCCGGGGCGTGACAGATTAGAGTGGTATCAGAGCCTAGGATGTAGGTCGTGGAGGACTTAGGAACCCTAGGCTTGTGGTTGGACCCTAGGATGACTCGCGTGAGAGCCGTGATTTTAGCGAGAGTCCTGATTGGATTTCTAACTCTCCCGAGCGCTTCGGGATGAGTGATTGACATGTCTTCCTTCGGTGGCAACTATGTTGGCTGCAGACAACATAGTACTTCTGGAAGGGGGACATGCCTTCTGACTTTCGCTAGATTGGGTCGAGAGATGATTTGGGTTCTGACTGTTTGCCTTGTCCCTCAGGTGGGGATGCCTCCTCGACGCTCGATGGTGACGCGTTCGCAGCCTTCGTCCTCTGAGCCCGAGCAGGAGGACTCGGGGCAGGGACAGTAGAGCGAGGTTCTGGAGCTCCGTGCCCAGATGGCATAGTTGGCTGAGGCGTCTCGACGCCAGGAGGAGGCAGTGAGTCGGTTGACGCTCATGTTGGAGCAGAGAGCGCAGCCGGCGGTAGCACCCCCTGAGAGTTCACCGGTGCCTTCTTCCCCTGTTGTGGCACCCTCTGTTGTGCAGCCTGCACCAGCAGTTCCGGCTGAGCCAGTTTCCAGTAGGCCACCGTCTGGGAGGACGGGATCTTTGACTTTGGCAGAGCAGCGGGTGATGGTGGATCTTTTGATGAGGTTTCGCAAGTTTGATCCACCCCGCTTTTCGGGTATGAGTGCTGAGCCGTGGGCGGCTGAGTCTTGGGTTACGGCCATGGAGCGCCATTTCGAGATCCTTTTTATTGATGAGAGGTTTCGAGTTCTGTTGGCTACTCATTTTCTGGAGAGCAACGCCGAAGCATGGTGGCGGCGTGTACGACCCGCAGGTCCGCCTGGGACCCAGTTTATCTCATGGGCAGAGTTTCGCGGTATGCTTCTTGGGGCCTTCTTTCCTGAGAGTGTTCGATAGAGTTTGGAGGAGCAGCTGAGGAATCTCCGCCAGGGAGATAGGCCCGTACACATGTACATAGCCGATTTCAATCGGCTGTTAGCTTGTATGCCCCACGTGGCCAGAGATGAGACCCACCGGATCTACATGTTCGAGAGAGGGTTGCGTCGGGACATTTATCAGTTGGTCCGCTCCCGCAGATTACAGACTTTGGAGGCCTCGATGGAGCAGGCACTTTATGTGGAGAGTGGTGAGGTCGTGATGGCAGAGGTGGCTCCAGCCCCCGTAGTGACTCCTGGGGCAAAGCGCCCGGCGCTGTTTGAGGAGGGGCAGTCGAGTAGACAGGGACCCCCGAGACCTCCCCGTTTCCACTCTCAGGGACGGGGGTATCAGGGGCGGCAGAGATCTGGGGCATCTCGTCAGTCTCAGCAGCAGCAGCGTCGACCACCTCGACAGCAGCAGTCTACGCAGCAGCAGCAGACTTCGCGGCAGCCGCGCCCCGACCGTTGTATCATTCGTGGAGGACCGCACCCACCGACCCTGTGCCCGCAGAGTCAGGGCCGCTGCTTCCGTTGCGGGCAGACCGGTCACTTCGCGAGGGCGTGCCCCAGGGCAGGTTATCCGGCTCCTTCCTCAGCTTCTGTATCCTTTGTTCCTCGTCAGTCAGCAGGACCTTCGGCGGCCTCCGGCAGGCCAGATTTTGCTTCATCGTCCTCGCGACAGCCAGAGCGACATCCCCCGGCGCCGAGCGGTCGAGTCTATGCCGCTCAGGTAGAGGATGCTACGGCAGCAGAGCATGTCGTCGCAGGTATTATTTTGATTTCTGCAGTTCGTACTCGTACTCTCTTTGATACCGGTGCATCGCATTCATTTATCAGTAGAGCATTTGCATCCCTACATGGTATAGAGGTAGTTTCTTTATCGCGTGCATTAGAGGTTCAGATACCAGATCATGTCTTGCATGTCGAGGAGTATTGTAGGGTTTGCCCTGTGCAGTTGGGATCCTGGATTTTGCCGGCAGACTTGCTTGTCTTGCGGCAGCTCCAGGATTTCGACGTCGTGCTAGGTATGGATTGGTTGTCGAGGTACTATGCTATTATAGACTGCAGAGAGAGGACGGTGACCCTCCGCGAGCCTGGACAGGAGGAGTTCGTTTTCAGAGGCTGCCAGAGCACCTTCTTTGCGATGACTGTTTCTTCGGCGAGGGCTAGGCGGATGATTAGTAGAGGCTGCACCGCTTTCTTAGCGACGATTGTGGAGGTGCCTACGGCGGCACTGGGACTCGAGGATATTCCTGTTGTCCGCGAGTTCCCAGATGTGTTTCCCCCTGAGTTGACGACTATGCCGCCGGAGAGGGAGGTAGAGTTTGTGATTGATGTGGTACAGGGAACCACACCAATCTCAAAGGCGCCTTATAGGATGGCACCTGCCGAGTTGAGGGAGTTGAAGGCCCAGCTTCAGGATCTATTGGATAGGGGCTTTGTTAGGCCTAGTGTTTCTCCGTGGGGAGCGCCAGTTTTATTTGTGAAGAAGAAGGATGGGTCGCTTCATTTGTGTGTGGATTATCGGGAGTTGAATAAAGTGACCATCCGGAACAAGTATCCCCTACCACGGATAGATGATTTATTTGACCAGTTGCAGGGAGCCTCAGTGTTTTCAAAGATTGATCTTCAGTCAGGTTACCACCAGTTGAGGGTGAGGGCCGAGGACATCCCCAAGACGGCTTTTCGATCCCGGTATGGGCATTATGAGTTTACGGTTATGCCGTTTGGTTTGACTAATGCCCCAGCTGCATTCATGGATTTGATGAACCGGGTATTTCAGCCGTACTTGGACTTGTTTGTGGTTGTGTTCATTGATGACATCTTGATCTACTCCCGGAGCGATTTGGATCATGAGGAGCACTTGAGGATAGTGCTGCAGCTTCTACGTGAGAAGAAGCTGTATGCCAAGCTTAAGAAGTGCGAGTTCTGGCTTCGGGAGGTTGCATTCTTGGGCCACTTAGTATCAGCCGCAGGAGTGGCAGTTGACCCGACGAAGATTGATACAGTTCGGGATTGGCCGAGACCGACGACGGTGACGGAGGTCCGGAGCTTTCTGGGCTTGGCAGGCTACTACCGTCGGTTCGTAGAGGGCTTTGCGAAGCTCTCTACTCCCCTGACCTGTTTGACCAGGAAGGGGATGAGGTTTATTTGGACTGAGCAGTGCCAGCAGAGTTTTGAGGAGCTGAAGAGGAGACTGATTTCAGCGCCAGTTCTTACACTGCCAGTGATGGGAGATGGCTTCGTGATTTATAGTGACGCCTCGCACAGCGGTTTGGATTGTGTCTTGATGCAGCATGGGAGGGTAATTGCTTATGCTTCACGGCAATTAAAGGATCATGAGAAGAATTACCCTACACATGATTTAGAGCTTGCAGCTGTGGTGTTTGCATTGAAGCTGTGGCGGCATTACCTCTACGGTGAGCATTGTGAGATCTACACGGATCATAAGAGCTTAAAGTATCTGTTTACCTCAAAAGGAGCTGAACCTGAGGCAACGCCGGTGGTTGGAGTTACTAAAGGATTACGATGTGAGTATCCTTTATCATCCCGGCAAGGCCAATGTGGTAGCAGATGCTTTGAGTCGGAGGTCAGTGCAGAGCTTGAGCATGTTGATCACACAGCAGGCCCCGCTGATTGAGCAGTTGAGGCGACTTCAGATTGAGGTTGTATCCCCTGGGGTCTCTGCTAGACTGATGTCTATGGTCTTGCAGCCCACTCTGTTGGACAGGATCAGGGAGACGCAGAGTGAGGACCCCCACTTGGAGAGGATTAGATCACAGATTCAGGCAGATCATATATGGGATTTTACAGTGGATAGCTCGGGAGTACTGCGGTACAGGGACCGAGTATGTGTGCCTTCGGATCCAGAGATCAGAGACCAGATTTTGAGATAGGCCCATTATACACCTTATACCATTCATCCTGGTGGTACTAAGATGTATAAGGACCTCAAGGCACATTTTTGGTGGTCCGGAATGAAGCGGGACATTGGAAGATTTGTGGCTCACTGTTTAACTTGCCAGCAAGTGAAAGCAGAGCACCGGGTTCCTCCTGGCAAGTTACAGAGTCTTCCAATTCCCGAGTGGAAGTGGGACCACATCACCATGGACTTTGTTACAGGGCTGCCGAGAGCGCAGAGTGGAGCCGACGCGATTTGGGTTATTGTGGATAGACTCACCAAGTCTGCACATTTCTTGCCTGTTCAGATGACTTGGTCATTGGAGCGTCTGGCAAAGTTGTATTTGGACGAGATAGTGAGGCTACACGGGTTACCTGCGTCGATTGTTTCAGATCGGGATCCGAGGTTTGTGTCACGATTCTGGGGGAGTTTACAGTCAGCTTTGGGGACCCAGCTCAGATTCAGCACTGCTTTCCACCCACAGACGGATGGCCAGTCCGAGCGCACTATACAGACCCTGGAGGATATGTTGAGAGCATGCGTTATGGATTTTGGGGGAGGGTGGTACCGACACTTACCATTGGTTGAGTTTGCGTACAACAACAGCTATCAAGCGAGCATTCAGATGGCTCCGTTTGAGGCGTTGTATGGACGCAAGTGTCGGTCACCCCTGTATTGGAGTGACGTGGGTGAGAGGAGGATTTTGGGGCCAGATCTACTGTTGGAGGCTGAGGAGAAGATCAAAGTTGTTCGCCGACATCTTGAGACAGCCCAGAGTCGTCAGAGGAGCTACGCTGATACTCGTCGGCGAGACCTAGAGTTTCAGATTGGTGACCATGTATTCTTGAAGGTCTCGCCTTCGAAAGGGGTCCGGAGATTTGGAGTGCGTGGGAAGCTCAGTCCCCGCTTTATTGGACCCTTTGAGGTACTTGAGAGGGTAGGCCCTGTGGCGTATAGAGTTGCTCTTCCTCCACGCCTGGCCGGAGTACATGATGTTTTCCACGTCTCAGCTCTGAGGAGATATGTGTTTGATCCGTCGCACGTGATTGGCTTCACCTCTCTGGAGATCGGCGAGGACCTGGTTTACGAGGAGCGGCCGTTGCGAATTCTTGCTCGTGAGGTGAGAGAATTGCGCAACCGAACCATTCCGTATGTGAAGATCTTGTGGAGCAATCATGAGGAGCGAGAGGCTACTTGGGAGCTGGAGACAGAGATGAGAGATGCCTACCCCTTTCCTCTTTGAGACTTCCGGTTGAGGTACGTCTGTTCTGCTTTACCTTGTTTCGGGGACGAAACTTCCTTTTAGTGGGGGGAGGATGTAGTGGCCCTGGTTCCCATGCAACGTTCTTCCGATGAATCCACTGTTAGAGCACCTAGTGTTGGTGCATCTGGCCCATGGTGCATCAATGGGATGCCACAGATGGACCCTGTGTGATATTATTAACTGTGTTGGCCTTCGGCTGGGTTTGCCGAAATTTCGGAAAAGATTAGGCCAAACAGAGGTCGGAAATGGATTCAGCACGGAAAAAAAGCTTGAAAACGGCTATTTGCTTGTTTGATTCTGAGTCCGGATGCCCAAAAACGGACTCCCGGAAGTTTTCAGTGGTTTTGGTGCATGGGAGGGGCCGTAGACCGCCGGCATGCCACGTGGCAGCCTATCATTGGCCGGTTTATGGCGCGCGGTCCACAGAGCAGCGCGGCGGGGTGCACAACCCGGCGCACGGACACGTGGCACCGCCTGGTTGGGCGGCGCAAGGCGCGCGGTCTACCGGGTGAGCGCGGCGGTGCATGGACCAAGGGCGGGGACACGTGGCAGTCTCCGGTTGGTCGGTGCACGCGGCGCGGTCCACGGAATTCCTAAGTGGGATGCGTGGACCAGGTGTAGGGGACACGGTTCACCCTCTGATTGCGGGCGCACGGAGCGCGGTGCACGGGCCTGGGCTGGCGCCTCGGGGCGCGTGCGCACGACGGGGCCATGCCGCACGACCGGCGGGGCCGACCGACCGGCTGGCGGGTCAACCGGGGGTGGCCACGTGTCACCGCCTGATTGGCGGGCGCCAACCGCCTTCCTGTGCGGGGGAGGGCCACGTGGCAGCCTGGGTGTGGCCCGCGCAGCTGTTTGCTGTTCGGCGGGCCACGTGGCTGCACCAGCTGGATTCGGGCGTGAACAGTGTTGGGCCGCCCAACACTGTAGCCGCCCGAATGTTCCGGGCGCCCTAAAGTTGGGCCCAAAAGCCCAATGCTTGTGTTTTTTTTGGATTTTCCCGGGTGAGGCCTATAAATAGGCCTCTTGGGGCCTCGTTTTAGAGCTTTTCCCGAGAGCTTTTGGCTTTGAGCCCTTCACCAATTTTCCTTCTCTCCCTCTTGCGCATCTTTTGGCGGAGGCTCAGGATTTTTGGAGGCCACGACGACGGCGACTTCTGCATCGTGGTGCGGAGCGACGATTTACTATTGGAGGCCCATTTACGTCGCAGTTTAGTCTGGGGAGGTCTACAGAACTACCCCAAAGGTATTTTTGGATGATTTCTAAGGTGACGGTTTCGTAAGAGGTAAATCTACAACTTTCGTGTTGGACACTTTTTCTGGAACTGAGCATTCTTGGGTTCTGGGTACATTTTTAACCCCCTTTGCGACTGTTGGTAGATTTGGACAGTACCTGCTTGGTCGGATTTTAGCGCCTCATCTGGACATCGGATTTCGACGTTTCAGGACTCTATCGACATCTACTCTTCGCGAGGATCGCCGTCATATTTTTATTGGATTTTTTGGAGGAGGTTTTTCAGGTGAAATTTTCGTGTTATTGGGACTGTTCATCACAGATTTTTGGGAATTGGAATTGTGTGGATTAAGTGTAATTGTTGGATTGTATTTTGTACCCAGGATATATTGAGCACTGCTACTGTACTTTTGGCTTGTGGTTGTACTGTGATATCTGTTATTTGGGCTTTCTCAGCTGTACGATTCCGGACAGTTAGCACTTTTCGGTGGGTGACCTTGCTTCCAAAATCTATGGACTGCGTGCTAACTCTATGTATGTAGGATCATGCATGTTAGAAATTTGGATTAAACAGCATGTGTAAACTGTATGTCGGTACTCTTGTATATCAGTTTGAATCTTGTGACTTATTGTGATTCCTACTGTATGTTATTTATTGAAATCTTGGAACTTGACCTAGCACCCTTGTCATATGTATCATGTTCGCCGCTGTAGAAACCCAACCTTGGCTAGGTTTTTTTTATTGCTCTAGACTTCCACATCACGATATACTTCATGTCACTCGGACTTAGCTTTTCCTCGCCCGGGTTGTGGGCCGAGAGGTTGGGTGGTTGTGGGATGCATTTGCACTCGTGTCTGGGGACCGAGTGGAGTCGATAGCAGTCTGTAGATCTTGATTTTTTGGGAGAGTGATAGTGAGGGTAGAGTATGGTTGCTTGCGAGCTGTCAGAGTGACAGTGAGAATCAGCTGTGTAGATTCCAGCCATGGGTGAGTCAGTGATTGTTGGTTAGCCGATCTTGTTGATCGAGGATTTGGCTCCATAGCCTGCCTGAGCCACATTTGAGATTTAAGACGATACTTGTTATGGGTTACTTTGACTCGAGCGGGCGCTCCCCTCGAGTGCCACTCCCGGAGTAGGCGAGACCGGGTTGTGTTACCGACGAGTTTGAGCTTTTCTACCGCGACTTGTTGTTGCATTGTTCCCTCTGGCTGTGCTTGTGTTGGCAGTCATGACGCCCTACGTAATCGTCCGCTCCTCCGGGACGTAACGGCAGTAGGTTGGCGCAGGTTTGACTGGACCCGATTGCGGCAGTCCAGTTTAGATTGGGTGATCAAAGACGAGGGTTAGTTGTGGCATCATGTTCTTTCGTGTCACTCTTGAGCATCTAGATAGAGCATAGTAGCTGTAGAGTTACTTTTCCCAGCTTTCATTACAGCACTGCATATGGTACTTTATGTCTCTAGTAGACTAGTGGGCAGACCGTCGGGTTGTTGGCGATACCCACTGAGAAAACTACTGTGGGATTGTGTTCTTACACCCGTCGTGGTGTCTTCTCCCCAGGGACTTCTGCTCGGTCATGCAGCTCCAGTTGCTGATCCAGCTCCTTCTGACAGAGGTAGGGAGTCACGAGATAGTCATCATGTCCCATCAGAGTGAGAGTAGATGTACCCCTGTACTATTTGTCGACACGGGTGTTATGTCGAGCGTGACTTTTGTAGTGAGGAACCAGCGAGTTGTACCTTTCTTTCTGC
>CM055069.1:32727261-32903150 GCA_029204045.2 Tillandsia leiboldiana
AAAAGGTGCCTATCTAGATGACATACAAGATGAGATGTCCCAAGATGATGAAGTAAACGTGTCGATGTTCTTACCTTTATTAGGCCATGCTATCAAAATACATAATCAAATCTCTAAAGATTGGATGTTAACATACATACATAAGTCTACACAAGGGTATGCACCTTTCACATTGGAATAAAGGAGATAGTTCCAAAAGGTTTTCACCAAACAGGAATCAGGAGATAACTGGACATCATACTTTCAAAGAGGAATCTCACATAGCTGATCACGATAATGTAGTCCAGTTATTCTCACACAAACCACGAACCACCTAAAAATGAAACATCCATTCACATATAGACTTGCAAAGATCATTTACAATTACTTGAATATGTCATCAATCCACTATACCCATGAATAGGGACTCGGTTCAACAATTTTATTGATTAACCTAGGTGCACAATGGATTACCAACAACCTCCCTATCATTTGTAGGAATAGGAATCCTTTCAACAAAGTAGGCTCATAAGGAATAGGCCTCATCTCAAAATGATTAATCTTCTTTTATGAGTGAATTCAGAGCAAGCATAGGTCATTCGCACATCAACTAGATCAATAATCAACATCAACACCCATTTCTCATAAGCTAGATCGAAGATCAATCAATTACTTATTCTCACATAGATAGGTTACAAATCACATCTATGCCCAACATCATACATGGTAGGTTAAAGATCGACAACTATAATTCAAATCACAAAGTGAGAGACTAAGAAATCAACAAACCAACTACTCTCAATAAACCATTCTCAAATAAATCAACCAAGTCCTTCTCACATAAGCAACCAAGCACTTGTCACATAATCCCTCAAGTCCTCACATAAATCAACCAATCATTCACATATAACTATCACAATCATTAGCACATAATTATATAACATTTATCACAAGGTATAGGTTGAAGATTAATTTCCAATTACCCTCACATAGCATAGGTTTAAGGATGATCACTTAATAATCAACTTCATATGAGATGATGCACATCAATCAAACTATTCATTCACTTATGTATACAATGAGGACAATTAACTTAATCAAACATGGATATTCAAACATCACACCAAGGGGAAGAGACACAACAATCAACTATGCCATGGGGAAAACCAATAGCCCGAGTGGGAAATCGTTGTTTTCGGCAAAGCACAACCACCCACCTGAAACTTGACGATCCGCTGCCCGCTGTAATTCAAATTTGGCGTGGAGTAATTTTATCCTCCCAGGAGACCGATGCCGTGAAAATCATCCAAATCCGCCTCACGGATTGGGCGCAATCACTGAAACAATGCACACTGCGCACTCAAAATCCAGAATTTCAGCAAGTGCAACAAGATTAAATAAAAGGTATGTGCAACCTCAAATACCTCAAATGAAGTCTCCAACAGTAAAACAAAGATCTCCTCTTTCATACAAATATCTTCAAGTCCTCAAAAACCCACCATTAATTCCTTAACATTCAAATGAAGCAAGCAAAATCACAATGCTGTCCAAAAACTGCTAACATAAACTTGTTAGCATTTACAAGCTTAATTAGAGGCTTTTCCAAAGGGATTTATCCACAATCACAAAAGAGAATTTGCTCACCTTGAAGTTAAGAAAGAGGTACCAACTTGAATTTCTGAAAAAGACTTATATCCACAAAGATATCTGCATTCCAAGGTGCATTGCTCAAATCAAAACTAAAACAGGGACTGCAGTAATCCATAAAAAGCACTTGAAAAGATCATTAATTTTACCTAACCAAACGTGCTCGAAATCCTGCAAGAGAGGTAACATTGGATCCTTGTCGCGAGTAGATACAATTGAGTTAAAGAACTCCAATTTTCATGCTGGATGAAGGAGAGAAAACCCATAAATACTTTGAACTATCCACCAAGTTCCATCTGTACACGAATGCAGCAAGGTGCTCCAAAGATCATGCATAAACCCTAATAAAAACTCAGATCTGGGGAAAATAGTACATACCATATTGTAGATCTTCGAGTTCTGGAAATTTCGCCGCAAAAATCATCCAAATATTCCTATCCTAATGCCCAGAAAGGCCAAAACACTGAGAACTGTTCAGGATTCAGACTGAAATGAAGGGTTCCAAAGATGGCCTTAAAACTCTGTCAAAACATGAGATCTGAGGGGAGAGTTGAATACAAAACTTGTAGCCTTACCTACTTGTGAGAATGTAGAACCAAAAATGAGATCAAAATTCCAAGAAATGAGTCCTGGAGAATTTTCGCACTGAAATGCGACGGGGAGGTCCACCAATTAGCAACAATGGTGGTACTTGCCTCATGGAGAAGAATGATGGTGATGAAGCCCCTTTTGTCCATCTCTTTGCTGATGAGATGAAGGAGGTGATGAAGATGCTCTGCCTGTGAAGGTCCTCCAAAGAAAAACCAAGCTCAAAGAAGGAGGAAGGAGGAAGAAGAAGAAGAAGAAGAAGAGGAAGAAGAAGGAGAAGAAGAGAAGAAGGAGAAGGGATTAAAATCCTTCTCACTCCCTCTCTCTCCTCTCTCTCTCGGACAGTCAACAGCGGGGGGGGGGGGGAAGGACCCGGACACGTGGCGGCCATCCGGGCCGCCACGTCGCCCGGGTGGGCTGTAGTGGCCCTGGTTCCCATGCAACGTTCTTCCGATGAATCCACTGTTAGAGCACCTAGTGTTGGTGCATCTGGCCCATGGTGCATCAATGGGATGCCACAGATGGACCCTGTGTGATATTATTAACTGTGTTGGCCTTCGGCTGGGTTTGCCGAAATTTCGGAAAAGAATTAGGCCAAACAGAGGTCGGAAATGGATTCAGCACGGAAAAACGCTTGAAAACGGCTATTTGCTTGTTTGATTCTGAGTCCGGATGCCCAAAAAATGGACTCCCGGAAGTTTTCAGTGGTTTTGGTGCATGGGAGGGGCCGTAGACCGCCGGCATGCCACGTGGCGGCCTATCTTTGGCCGGTTTACGGCGCGCGGTCCACAGAGCAGCGCGGCGGGGTGCACAGACCCGGCGCACGGACACGTGGCACCGCCTGGTTGGCGGGCGCAAGGCGCGCGGTCTACCGGGTGAGCGCGGGCAGTGCATGGACCAAGGCGGGGACACGTGGCAGCCTCCGGTTGGTCGGTGCACGCGGCGCGGTCCACGGAATTCCTAAGTGGGATGCGTGGACCAGGTGTAGGGGACACGTGTCACCCTCTGATTTGTGGGCGCACCGAGCGCGGTGCACGGGGCCTGGGCTGGTGCCTCGGGGCGCGTGCGCATGACGGGACCATGCCGCGCGACCGGCGGGGCCGCCGACCGGCTGGCGGGTCAACCGGGTGGCCACGTGTCACCGCCTGATTGGCGGGCGCCAACCGCCTTCCTGTGCGGGGGAGGGCCACGTGGCAGCCTGGGTATGGCCCGCGCAGCTGTTTGCTGTTCGGTGGGCACGTGGCGGCACCAGGTGGATTCGGGCGTGAACAGTGTTGGGCCGACCCAACACTGTAGCGCCCGAATGTTCCGGGCGCCCGAAAGTTGGGCCCAAAACCCCAATGCTTGCCTTTTTTTGGGCTTTTCCGGGTGAGGCCTATAAATAGGCCTCTTGGAGCCTCGTTTTAGAGCTTTTCCCGAGAGCTTTTGGCTTTGAGCCCCTCACCAATTTCCTTCTCTCCCTCTTGCGCATCTTTTGGCGGAGGCTCAGGATTTTTGGAGGCCGCGACGACGGCGACTTCTGCATCGGGGTGCGGAGCGACGATTACTATTGGAGGCCCATTTTCGTCGCAGTTTAGTCTGGGAGGTCTACAGAACTACACCGACAGTATTTTTGGACGATTTCTGCGGCGACGGTTTCGTAAGAGGTAAATCTACAACTTCCTTGTTGGACACTTTTTCTGGAACTGAGCTTTTATTGGGGTTCTGGGTACATTTTTAACCCCTTTGCGACTGTTGGTTGATTTGGACAGCACCTGCTTGTCAGATTTTTATCTCCTCATCGGACATCGGATTTCGACGTTTCAGGACTCTATCGACATCTACTCTTCGCGAGAATAGCCGTCATATTTTTATTGGATTTTTCGGAGGAGGTTTTTCAGGTGAAATTTTCGTGTTATTGGGACTGTTCATCAGAGATTTTTGGGAATTGGAATTGTGTGGATTAAGTGTAATTGTTGGATTGTATTTTGTACCCAGGATATATTGAGCACTGCTGCTGTACTTTTGGCTTGTGGTTGTGCTGTGATATCTGTTATTTGGGCTTTCTCAGCTGTACGATTCCGGACAGTTAGCACTTTCAGGTGGGTGACCTTCCTTCCAAAATCTATGGACTGCGTGCTAACTCTATGTATGTAGGATCATGCATGTTAGAAATTGGGATTAAACAGCGTGTGTAAACTGTATGTTGGTACTCTTGTATATCAGTTGTGAATCTTGTGACCTTATTGTGATTCCTACTGCATGTTATTTTTTGAAATCTTGGAACTTGACCTAGCACCCTTGTCATATGTATCATGTTCAGCCGGACTGTAGAAAACTCCAACTTGGGCTAGGTTTTATTGCTCTAGACATTCCACATCACGATACTTCATGTCACTCGGGACTTAGCTTTTCCTCGCCCGGGTTGTGGGCCGAGAGGTCGGGTGGTTGTGGGATGCATTTGCACTCGTGTCTGGGACCGAGTGGGAGTCGATAGCAGTCTGTAGATCTGATTTCTTTGGGAGAGTGATAGTGATGGTAGATCTGGGTTCTTGGGAGCTGTCAGAGTGACAGTGTAGGACTCAGAGTGTGTAGATTCCAGCCAGTGGTGTGAGTCAGTGATTTGTTGGTTAGCCGATCTTGTTGATCGAGGATTTGGATCATAGCCTGCATGAGCACATTGAGCTTTACAGAGATACTTTACAGAGATACTTGTTATGGGTTACTTTGACTCGAGCGGGTCGCTCCCCTCGAGTGCCACTCTGGAGAAGGCGAGAGCCCGGGTTGTGTACCGGCGAGTTTGAGCTTTTCTACCACGACTTGTTGTTGCATTTGTCCCCTCTGGCTGTGCTTGTGTTGGTAGTCATGGACGCCCTACGTAAGTCCGCTCCTCCGGGACGTAACGGCAGTAGGTTGGCGCAGGTTTGACTGGACCCGATGACGGCAGTCAGTTTAGATTTGGTGATCAGAGACGAGGGTAGTTGTGGCATCATGTTCTTTCTGTTCCACTCTTGAGCATCTAGATAGAGGCATAGTAGCTGTTAGAGTTACTTTTCCAGCTTCTACAGCACTGCATATGTTACTTTATGCCTCTAGTAGACTTAGTGGGCAGACCGTCGGGATTGTTGGCGGCACCCACTGAGAACTATGTGGGATGTAGTTCTCACACACCCGTCGTGGTGTCTTCTCCCCAGGGACCTTCTGCTCGGTTCCTGCAGCTCCAGTTGCTGATCAGCTCCTTCTGACCGAGGTAGGGAGCTCGAGATAGTTCCCTTCCTGTCATCATCAGAGTGAGAGTCGCTGTACCCCTGTACTATTTTGGAGTGTGTTATGTCGAGTGACTTTTGTAGTGAGTATCGAGTTGTACCTTTCTTTTCTGCTTTTTTGAGAGACTCTTGTTTTCTGGTGAGGTTGGTATGTATATGGTGAGTTGTAGTTATATTTTATGTCTTTTTATTTCAGCTTTTACTATTTCAGCTCTGATATCTGCTAGTGTAGATGTTTCTTTGGAGGTTAGTCGCTACGCCTATACGGGGCTTCCCATATGGGCGGCGGATCTGTTGACGAGCCCGGGGTGCAGTATCGTCCCCGGGCGTGACAGATTAGAGTGGTATCAGAGCCTAGGATGTAGGTCGTGGAGGACTTAGGAACCCTAGGCTTGTGGTTGGACCCTAGGATGACTCGCGTGAGAGCCGTGATTTTAGCGAGAGTCCTGATTGGATTTCTAAACTCTCCCGAGCGCTTCGGGATGAGTGATTGACATGTCTTCCTTCGGTGGCAACTATGTGGCTGCAGACAACATAGTACTTCTGGAAGGGGGACATGCCTTCTGACTTTCGCTAGATTGGGTCGAGAGATGATTTGGGTTCTGACTGTTTGCCTTGTCCCTCAGGTGGGGATTGCCTCCTCGACGCTCGATGGTGACGCGTTCGCAGCCTTCGTCCTCTGAGCCCGAGCAGGAGGACTCGGGGCAGGGACAGTAGAGAGCGAGTTCTGGAGCTCCGTGCCCAGATGGCATAGTTGGCTGAGGCGTCTCGACGCCAGGAGGAGGCAGTGAGTCGGTTGACGCTCATGTTGGAGCAGAGAGCGCAGCCGGCGGTAGCAACCCCCTGAGAGTTCACCGGTGCCTTCTTCCCCTGTTGTGGCACCCTCTGTTGTGCAGCCTGCACCAGCAGTTCCGGCTGAGCCAGTTTCCAGTAGGCCACCGTCTGGGAGGACGGGATCTTTGACTTTGGCAGAGCAGCGGGTGATGGTGGATCTTTTGATGAGGTTTCGCAAGTTTGATCCACCCCGCTTTCGGGTATGAGTGCTGAGCCGTGGGCGGCTGAGTCTTGGGTTACGGCCATGGAGCGCCATTTCGAGATCCTTTTTATTGATGAGAGGTTTCGAGTTCTGTTGGCTACTCATTTTCTGGAGAGCAACGCCGAAGCATGGTGGCGGCGTGTACGACCCGCAGGTCCGCCTGGGACCCAGTTTATCTCATGGGCAGAGTTTCGCGGTATGCTTCTTGGGGCCTTCTTTCCTGAGAGTGTTCGATAGAGTTGGAGGAGCAGCTGAGGAATCTCCGCCAGGGAGATAGGCCCGTACACATGTACATAGCCGATTTCAATCGGCTGTTAGCTTGTATGCCCCACGTGGCCAGAGATGAGACCCACCGGATCTACATGTTCGAGAGAGGGTTGCGTCGGGACATTTATCAGTTGGTCCGCTCCCGCAGATTACAGACTTTGGAGGCCTCGATGGAGCAGGCACTTTATGTGGAGAGTGGTGAGGTCGTGATGGCAGAGGTGGCTCCAGCCCCGTAGTGACTCCTGGGGCAAAGCGCCCGGCGCTGTTTGAGGAGGGGCAGTCGAGTAGACAGGGACCCCCGAGACCTCCCCGTTTCCACTCTCAGGGACGGGGGTCTCAGGGGCGGCAGAGATCTGGGGCATCTCGTCAGTCTCAGCAGCAGCAGCGTCGACCACCTCGACAGCAGCAGTCTACGCAGCAGCAGCAGACTTCGCGGCAGCCGCGCCCCGACCGTTGTATCATTCGTGGAGGACCGCACCCACCGACCCTGTGCCCGCAGAGTCAGGGCCGCTGCTTCCGTTGCGGGCAGACCGGTCACTTCGCGAGGGGCGTGCCCCAGGGCAGGTTATCCGGCTCCTTCCTCAGCTTCTGTATCCTTTGTTCCTCGTCAGTCAGCAGGACCTTCGGCGGCCTCCGGCAGGCCAGATTTTGCTTCATCGTCCTCGCGACAGCCAGAGCGACATCCCCCGGCGCCGAGCGGTCGAGTCTATGCCGCTCAGGTAGAGGATGCTACGGCAGCAGAGCATGTCGTCGCAGGTATTATTTTGATTTCTGCAGTTCGTACTCGTACTCTCTTTGATACCGGTGCATCGCATTCATTTATCAGTAGAGCATTTGCATCCCTACATGGTATAGAGGTAGTTTCTTTATCGCGTGCATTAGAGGTTCAGATACCAGATCATGTCTTGCATGTCGAGGAGTATTGTAGGGTTTGCCCTGTGCAGTTGGGATCCTGGATTTTGCCGGCAGACTTGCTTGTCTTGCGGCAGCTCCAGGATTTCGACGTCGTGCTAGGTATGGATTGGTTGTCGAGGTACTATGCTATTATAGACTGCAGAGAGAGGACGGTGACCCTCCGCGAGCCTGGACAGGAGGAGTTCGTTTTCAGAGGCTGCCAGAGCACCTTCTTTGCGATGACTGTTTCTTCGGCGAGGGCTAGGCGGATGATTAGTAGAGGCTGCACCGCTTTCTTAGCGACGATTGTGGAGGTGCCTACGGCGGCACTGGGACTCGAGGATATTCCTGTTGTCCGCGAGTTCCCAGATGTGTTTCCCCCTGAGTTGACGACTATGCCGCCGGAGAGGGAGGTAGAGTTTGTGATTGATGTGGTACAGGGAACCACACCAATCTCAAAGGCGCCTTATAGGATGGCACCTGCCGAGTTGAGGGAGTTGAAGGCCCAGCTTCAGGATCTATTGGATAGGGGCTTTGTTAGGCCTAGTGTTTCTCCGTGGGGAGCGCCAGTTTTATTTGTGAAGAAGAAGGATGGGTCGCTTCATTTGTGTGTGGATTATCGGGAGTTGAATAAAGTGACCATCCGGAACAAGTATCCCCTACCACGGATAGATGATTTATTTGACCAGTTGCAGGGAGCCTCAGTGTTTTCAAAGATGATCTTCAGTCAGGTTACCACCAGTTGAGGGTGAGGGCCGAGGACATCCCCAAGACGGCTTTTCGATCCCGGTATGGGCATTATGAGTTTACGGTTATGCCGTTTGGTTTGACTAATGCCCCAGCTGCATTCATGGATTTGATGAACCGGGTATTTCAGCCGTACTTGGACTTGTTTGTGGTTGTGTTCATTGATGACATCTTGATCTACTCCCGGAGCGATTTGGATCATGAGGAGCACTTGAGGATAGTGCTGCAGCTTCTACGTGAGAAGAAGCTGTATGCCAAGCTTAAGAAGTGCGAGTTCTGGCTTCGGGAGGTTGCATTCTTGGGCCACTTAGTATCAGCCGCAGGAGTGGCAGTTGACCCGACGAAGATTGATACAGTTCGGGATTGGCCGAGACCGACGACGGTGACGGAGGTCCGGAGCTTTCTGGGCTTGGCAGGCTACTACCGTCGGTTCGTAGAGGGCTTTGCGAAGCTCTCTACTCCCTGACCTGTTTGACCAGGAAGGGGATGAGGTTTATTTGGACTGAGCAGTGCCAGCAGAGTTTTGAGGAGCTGAAGAGGAGACTGATTTCAGCGCCAGTTCTTACACTGCCAGTGATGGGAGATGGCTTCGTGATTTATAGTGACGCCTCGCACAGCGGTTTGGATTGTGTCTTGATGCAGCATGGGAGGGTAATTGCTTATGCTTCACGGCAATTAAAGGATCATGAGAAGAATTACCCTACACATGATTTAGAGCTTGCAGCTGTGGTGTTTGCATTGAAGCTGTGGCGGCATTACCTCTACGGTGAGCATTGTGAGATCTACACGGATCATAAGAGCTTAAAGTATCTGTTTACTCAAAAGGAGCTGAACCTGAGGCAACGCCGGTGGTTGGAGTTACTAAAGGATTACGATGTGAGTATCCTTTATCATCCCGGCAAGGCCAATGTGGTAGCAGATGCTTTGAGTCGGAGGTCAGTGCAGAGCTTGAGCATGTTGATCACACAGCAGGCCCCGCTGATTGAGCAGTTGAGGCGACTTCAGATTGAGGTTGTATCCCCTGGGGTCTCTGCTAGACTGATGTCTATGGTCTTGCAGCCCACTCTGTTGGACAGGATCAGGGAGACGCAGAGTGAGGACCCCCACTTGGAGAGGATTAGATCACAGATTCAGGCAGATCATATATGGGATTTTACAGTGGATAGCTCGGGAGTACTGCGGTACAGGGACCGAGTATGTGTGCCTTCGGATCCAGAGATCAGAGACCAGATTTTGAGATAGGCCCATTATACACCTTATACCATTCATCCTGGTGGTACTAAGATGTATAAGGACCTCAAGGCACATTTTTGGTGGTCCGGAATGAAGCGGGACATTGGAAGATTTGTGGCTCACTGTTTAACTTGCCAGCAAGTGAAAGCAGAGCACCGGGTTCCTCCTGGCAAGTTACAGAGTCTTCCAATTCCCGAGTGGAAGTGGGACCACATCACCATGGACTTTGTTACAGGGCTGCCGAGAGCGCAGAGTGGAGCCGACGCGATTTGGGTTATTGTGGATAGACTCACCAAGTCTGCACATTTCTTGCCTGTTCAGATGACTTGGTCATTGGAGCGTCTGGCAAAGTTGTATTTGGACGAGATAGTGAGGCTACACGGGTTACCTGCGTCGATTGTTTCAGATCGGGATCCGAGGTTTGTGTCACGATTCTGGGGGAGTTTACAGTCAGCTTTGGGGACCCAGCTCAGATTCAGCACTGCTTTCCACCCACAGACGGATGGCCAGTCCGAGCGCACTATACAGACCCTGGAGGATATGTTGAGAGCATGCGTTATGGATTTTGGGGGAGGGTGGTACCGACACTTACCATTGGTTGAGTTTGCGTACAACAACAGCTATCAAGCGAGCATTCAGATGGCTCCGTTTGAGGCGTTGTATGGACGCAAGTGTCGGTCACCCCTGTATTGGAGTGACGTGGGTGAGAGGAGGATTTTGGGGCCAGATCTACTGTTGGAGGCTGAGGAGAAGATCAAAGTTGTTCGCCGACATCTTGAGACAGCCCAGAGTCGTCAGAGGAGCTACGCTGATACTCGTCGGCGAGACCTAGAGTTTCAGATTGGTGACCATGTATTCTTGAAGGTCTCGCCTTCGAAAGGGGTCCGGAGATTTGGAGTGCGTGGGAAGCTCAGTCCCCGCTTTATTGGACCCTTTGAGGTACTTGAGAGGGTAGGCCCTGTGGCGTATAGAGTTGCTCTTCCTCCACGCCTGGCCGGAGTACATGATGTTTTCCACGTCTCAGCTCTGAGGAGATATGTGTTTGATCCGTCGCACGTGATTGGCTTCACCTCTCTGGAGATCGGCGAGGACCTGGTTTACGAGGAGCGGCCGTTGCGAATTCTTGCTCGTGAGGTGAGAGAATTGCGCAACCGAACCATTCCGTATGTGAAGATCTTGTGGAGCAATCATGAGGAGCGAGAGGCTACTTGGGAGCTGGAGACAGAGATGAGAGATGCCTACCCCTTTCTCTTTGAGACTTCCGGTTGAGGTACGTCTGTTCTGCTTTACCTTGTTTCGGGGACGAAACTTCCTTTTAGTGGGGGAGGATGTAGTGGCCCTGGTTCCCATGCAACGTTCTTCCGATGAATCCACTGTTAGAGCACCTAGTGTTGGTGCATCTGGCCCATGGTGCATCAATGGGATGCCACAGATGGACCCTGTGTGATATTATTAACTGTGTTGGCCTTCGGCTGGGTTTGCCGAAATTTCGGAAAAGAATTAGGCCAAACAGAGGTCGGAAATGGATTCAGCACGGAAAAAAGCTTGAAAACGGCTATTTGCTTGTTTGATTCTGAGTCCGGATGCCCAAAAACGGACTCCCGGAAGTTTTCAGTGGTTTTGGTGCATGGGAGGGGCCGTAGACCGCCGGCATGCCACGTGGCAGCCTATCATTGGCCGGTTTATGGCGCGCGGTCCACAGAGCAGCGCGGCGGGGTGCACAGACCCGGCGCACGGACACGTGGCACCGCCTGGTTGGCGGGCGCAAGGCGCGCGGTCTACCGGGTGAGCGCGGCGGTGCATGGACCAAGGCGGGGACACGTGGCAGTCTCCGGTTGGTCGGTGCACGCGGCGCGGTCCACGGAATTCCTAAGTGGGATGCGTGGACCAGGTGTAGGGGACACGTGTCACCCTCTGATTTGCGGGCGCACGGAGCGCGGTGCACGGGGCCTGGGCTGGCGCCTCGGGGCGCGTGCGCACGACGGGGCCATGCCGCACGACCGGCGGGGCCGCCGACCGGCTGGCGGGTCAACCGGGTGGCCACGTGTCACCGCCTGATTGGCGGGCGCCAACCGCCTTCCTGTGCGGGGGAGGGCCACGTGGCAGCCTGGGTGTGGCCCGCGCAGCTGTTTGCTGTTCGGCGGGCCACGTGGCTGCACCAGCTGGATTCGGGCGTGAACAGTGTTGGGCCGGCCCAACACTGTAGCCGCCCGAATGTTCCGGGCGCCCTAAAGTTGGGCCCAAAAGCCCAATGCTTGTGTTTTTTTGGATTTTCCGGGTGAGGCCTATAAATAGGCCTCTTGGGGCCTCGTTTTAGAGCTTTTCCCGAGAGCTTTTGGCTTTGAGCCCTTCACCAATTTTCCTTCTCTCCCTCTTGCGCATCTTTTGGCGGAGGCTCAGGATTTTTGGAGGCCACGACGACGGCGACTTCTGCATCGTGGTGCGGAGCGACGATTTACTATTGGAGGCCCATTTACGTCGCAGTTTAGTCTGGGAGGTCTACAGAACTACCCCAAAGGTATTTTTGGATGATTTCTAAGGTGACGGTTTCGTAAGAGGTAAATCTACAACTTTCGTGTTGGACACTTTTTCTGGAACTGAGCATTCTTGGGGTTCTGGGTACATTTTTAACCCCCTTTGCGACTGTTGGTAGATTTGGACAGTACCTGCTTGTCGGATTTTTAGCGCCTCATCTGGACATCGGATTTCGACGTTTCAGGACTCTATCGACATCTACTCTTCGCGAGGATCGCCGTCATATTTTTATTGGATTTTTTGGAGGAGGTTTTTCAGGTGAAATTTTCGTGTTATTGGGACTGTTCATCACAGATTTTTGGGAATTGGAATTGTGTGGATTAAGTGTAATTGTTGGATTGTATTTTGTACCCAGGATATATTGAGCACTGCTACTGTACTTTTGGCTTGTGGTTGTACTGTGATATCTGTTATTTGGGCTTTCTCAGCTGTACGATTCCGGACAGTTAGCACTTTCAGGTGGGTGACCTTGCTTCCAAAATCTATGGACTGCGTGCTAACTCTATGTATGTAGGATCATGCATGTTAGAAATTTGGATTAAACAGCATGTGTAAACTGTATGTCGGTACTCTTGTATATCAGTTGTGAATCTTGTGACCTTATTGTGATTCCTACTGTATGTTATTTATTGAAATCTTGGAACTTGACCTAGCACCCTTGTCATATGTATCATGTTCAGCCGGACTGTAGAAAACTCCAACTTGGGCTAGGTTTTTATTGCTCTAGACATTCCACATCACGATACTTCATGTCACTCGGGACTTAGCTTTTCCTCGCCCGGGTTGTGGGCCGAGAGGTTGGGTGGTTGTGGGATGCATTTGCACTCGTGTCTGGGGACCGAGTGGAGTCGATAGCAGTCTGTAGATCTGATTTCTTTGGGAGAGTGATAGTGATGGTAGATCTGGGTTCTTGGGAGCTGTCAGAGTGACAGTGAGACTCAGCTGTGTAGATTCCAGCCAGTGGGTGAGTCAGTGATTTGTTGGTTAGCCGATCTTGTTGATCGAGGATTTGGCTCATAGCCTGCATGAGCCACATTTGAGCTTTACAGAGATACTTGTTATGGGTTACTTTGACTCGAGCGGGTCGCTCCCCTCGAGTGCCACTCCGGAGTAGGCGAGACCGGGTTGTTGTACCGACGAGTTTGAGCTTTTCTACCGCGACTTGTTGTTGCATTTGTCCCTCTGGCTGTGCTTGTGTTGGCAGTCATGGACGCCCTACGTAAGTCCGCTCCTCCGGGACGTAACGGCAGTAGGTTGGCGCAGGTTTGACTGGACCCGATGAGGCAGTCAGTTTAGATTGGGTGATCAAAGACGAGGGTTAGTTGTGGCATCATGTTCTTTCTGTTCCACTCTTGAGCATCTAGATAGAGGCATAGTAGCTGTAGAGTTACTTTTCCCAGCTTTCCTTACAGCACTGCATATGTTACTTTATGTCTCTAGTAGACTTAGTGGGCAGACCGTCGGGCTTGTTGGCGATACCCACTGAGAACTACTGTGGGATGTAGTTCTTACACCCGTCGTGGTGTCTTCTCCCCAGGGACTTCTGCTCCGGTTCATGCAGCTCCAGTTGCTGATCCAGCTCCTTCTGACCGAGGTAAGGGAGTCACGAGATAGTTCCCTTCCTGTCATCATCAGAGTGAGAGTAGATGTACCCCTGTACTATTTTCGAGTGTGTTATGTCGAGTGACTTTTGTAGTGAGGTATCGAGTTGTACCTTTCTTTTCTGCTTTTCTAAGAGACTCTTGTTTTCTGGTGAGGTTGGTCTGTATATTGGTGAGTTGTAGTTATATTTTTTGTCTTTTATTTCAGCTTTTACTATTTCAGCTCTGATATCTGCTAGTGTAGATGTTTCTTTGCAGGTTAGTCGCTACGCCTATACGGGGCTTCCCATATGGGCGGCGGATCTGTTGACGAGCCCGGGGCGCAGTATCGACCCCGGGGCGTGACATGGGCCGCCCGGATCAAGCCACGCGGCCTGATCCGGGTGGCCACGGCGCCGCCCAGTGGGCGCGCGCCGCGTGTCCCCACGCGGGGACCGCACTGCGGCGCCCACGTGCGTGCGGTGGCTGGCCAATTGCGGCCCGCCACGCGTCCCGCTGGCGCGCCCCATGGGTCGGGTGTCCTACGCCGGCCCAATGGGGTGCCGACACGTGGCACCCCGGTCTACAGCCCGCCATGCACCCGAAAGTATCCCCGAAACTTCCGGTTGCCCGTTTTCCCTCGTCCGGACTCCGAAAAATACAACCAAGCAGCTGATTTCCAACGTTTTTCCGCGCTGAATCCAAATACGAAGTCCATTTTGCAAGAATCCATTTCTAAAAATTTACGGGGGTATCCGAACACACTAACTCGATCCATTTTTCGCGCTGAGTCCGGTTTTGATGTCCGATTTGCGCGCAAGGCCTCCACACTCAACAAAAGGCTTCCAGAAGCTGCCGAACCAACAGTAATCCTTACGTGGGAATTTCGGGTCCTCACAACATGTTCAGGATCCGGATCAGACATTTCAATCCGGATCCCGAAGGGTGTTAGTTCATACGCAAATCCAATCCGGATCCAAGCCATTTCTGATCCGGATCCCGAACATTGGTTTTTGCTGAAATGTATGAACGATCCGGATCAGGCTTTTCAATCCGGATCCCGAACCTTTGTTTTCTGGGAATTGTCTGTTTCGTTACGACAATCCGGATCGCCGTAAATCCGATCTGGATCGTCGTCCTGTAAAATTCCAGAAAAGGTTAGTTTTTGATTCTTATCCTCTTCCGACGGTTTCTAACCTATAAATAAACCCTATGATTCTTTTTCTAGGGCAAGCCGTATAAGCCTTAAAAGCCAATAAATCAAAAGACGGCCATATAAATCCACATATAGAGAAGAAAGGAAATCAATAGATTTAATCTTATGTTTCTTCATCTATATTGATTGATTTGATTCTAGGTTTTCATACTCATATTTTGAGTAGAATCAAATCAATGAATACTTAGATGGTATTTCCGATCTATTTCTAGTCTAAGTATTCGGCGGATCATCACCACCCAAAAACAACGATTTCCCAAATCGGCGCGTGGACTCGCGTGGCCTTGTGGATTCAAGGTGCAACCGCTTTCGTGGATTCAGAGCGAAGTACGTTCGTGGATTCAAGACGTGCTACTGGGTGAAGACCGTGGATTCGGTCGGACGTCGTGGATTCGACGTTGGACGCCGTGGACTCGGCGTTGGACGCTAATCGTGGATTCGAGCAGCGTTGCGGAGCGAGCGGAGAAGATCTACTAGGAGCGTATGGAAAAAGGTCGAGTCGTCTGTGAGTACGGTATATCACCTTTGTACGTGTTATAATTCTAGTGGATTTCACCGTGTTATCGGTCCCGTGGTTTTTTACTCCGGTGTTGGAGTTTTCCACGTAAAAATCTTGCGTGTTATATTTTCATTTCCGCATTGGGTTTTATTACGCAACGATTTTTGAGTGTTTATTGTTTACACCTATTCACCCCCCTCTAGGTAATTTTTCCCCTATTTAGATCATTATTTACATAACCCGACAAAAAACTATACCAAGAGATCATTGAGAGAGAAATTGACTTTGATCAATTAAAGATGAAATAATTGATATAAATGATCATTGCATCAAATGAATTATAATGATATCCAAATCATAAGAGATTTCTCAAAACATGAAAAGATGCAATTAAAGTCAATTTAACAAATGCTCAGTTAATGTTCTACATACAAACACAAAAACACAAAACAAAACCTAACCTAAGCAATGGTTCAAAAATTGTTATTTCAAATAAAGCATTCCAATTATTTTTCGCAAACGAATAAAACGTTTTTGATCCAAAGGTTTTGTCAAAATATCGGCTAATTGATCTTCAGTTGAAACATAAGAGATTTGTAAAGTACTTGATTCAACTAGCTCTCTAAGAAAATGATATCTAAGTTCTATGTGTTTTGTCCTTGAGTGGAACACAGGGTTTTTTGAAATGTTAATGGCACTAGTGTTGTCACAAAGAATTGTTACCGAGGTCGCCGGGATGCGGAAGTCACTCAATACACTCTTCATCCAAATCAATTGAGTTGCACAACTTCCCACTGAAATGTATTCTGCTTCGGCAGTAGAGAGAGCAATGCAGTTTTGCTTCTTACTATGCCATGCAACAAGACAATAGACAAGGTAAAAGCATGCACCACTCGTGCTCTTTCGATCATCCACTGATCCAGCCCAATCGGCATCCGAATATCCTATTATATCAAGAGATGTGCCCATAGGATACCAAATTCCGAAATTCAATGAACCTTTGATGTACCGGATGATCCTTTTCACCGCTTTCAGGTGAATTTCCTTCGGTGCTGATTGATATCTTGCACAAATCCCAACACTGAAGGTAATGTCCGGGCGACTAGCCGTAAGGTAAAGTAAACTTCCAATCATGCTTCGATAAAGTTTCTCGTCTACTTTTTCTCCGTGAGATTCACTTCCTAATCCCTTATTGCTAGTTTCCATAGGAGTCGAAAAGTCTTTAGAGTTCTCCAATCCGAATTTCTTGACCAACTCCTTCGCATACTTGGATTGACACAAATGAATGCCATCATCACTTTGCTTAACTTGCAATCCAAGGAAATATGTAAGCTCGCCCATCATGGACATCTCAAATTCGCTTTCCATTGTTTCGGCGAATTTTGAAGCATCATTGTTTCTTGTAGCACCAAACACGATGTCATCTACATATATTTGTGCTACAATGAAATTGTTCTGAAAGTGCTTCACAAAGAGTGTCCGATCGGCTCCCCCTCGAGTATAGCTCTTTTGCAAACGGTGCTTTGTCAATCTTTCGTACCATGCTCGCGGTGCTTGTTTTAGACCGTAAAGAGCATTTTTCAATCGATAAACATGGTTAGGAAGTTTATGATCAATGAAACCTTTCGGTTGACCCACATAAACTTCTTCATTTAGAAAACCATTTAAAAATGCGCTCTTTACATCCATTTGAAAAAGTTTTATTTTAAAATGGCAAGCGATAGCAAATAGGATACGAATTGACTCGAGACGGGCTACCGGGGCGAAAATCTCATCAAAGTCTATACCTTCAACTTGTGAATAGCCCTGAGCAACTAAACGTGCTTTATTCCGTACAACGGTACCATCTTCATTTTTCTTGTTCTTGAAAATCCATTTTGTACCGATTATATGTTGTTGCTTCGGGGGCTTCGTTAATTTCCAGACTTTGTTCCTTTCAAATTGATTGAGCTCTTCTTGCATTGCTTCAATCCAATAGTCATCCTGAAGAGCTTCATCCATATTCCTTGGTTCTACCATGGAGACGTAGCATGCGACTCCACATTCCAATTGTCTCTGAGTTCTTACTCCTTCTTGAGGATCTCCAATGATGTTCGATTCAGGATGGTCCATGAAGATACGTAGCGTTTGAGGTAACGGAGTACTCGGGGGAATTTGTGATGATTCCTGCACATTAGATGAACTAGAAGAACCATGAGATGCATCAAAATTTTCAGAAGAACTATTATGCGAAGATGCAATATCATTAGCAGGAGATTCATCATCAAGAAACATATTAAGAGTAGATTTATCAGAAGACAAATGAGAAGCTTCATCTACTTTAACATTAATTGATTCTATCATCGTCTTCGATTCAAGATTGTATACTCGATATGCTCTACTGTTTGTAGAATATTTCATAAAAATTCCTTCATCACTTCGAGAGTCGAATTTTCCAAGATTTTCTCGATCGCGTAAAATGTAACAGCGACTCCCGAAGATACGAAAATACTTGATATTAGGTTTTCTACTAAACCATAGCTCATATGGGGTATTTAAAGTACCCGGGCGCAAATAGATGCGATTGATCGCATAGACCGCGGTGTTAATTGCTTCAGCCCAAAAATATAAAGGGAGTTTTCGGCTATGAAGCATAACATGCGCCATCTCTTGAACAACCCTATTTTTGCGCTCGACTACACCGTTTTGCTGTGGTGTATTAGGTGCAGAGAATTCATGTTTTATGCCATTTGAAGTGCAAAAATCAATGAATTTTGAGTTGATGAATTCTCCACCTCTATCACTGCGAACAAGGATAATCTTTTCATTTTTCTCAATCATAATACGATGACAAATATCATGAAAAGAGTCAAAAGTATCCGCTTTCTCTTTTAAAAATGCTACCCAAGAATATCTAGAGAAATCATCAACCATAAGAAAAATATACCATTTTCCACCCAAACTAGGTTGACGAGTTGGCCCCATTAAATCCATATACAATAATTCTAATGGACGTTTAGTTCCTACATGGTTCAAATTCTTGTGAATGGATCTAGTTTGTTTTCCCTTTTGACAACCACCACACACAAGGTTTTCTTTGAAGTTCAATTTAGGAACACCTCTAACTATGTCTTTGTTAGATATTCTAGATAGTTCCTTAAAGTTCATGTGACCAGTCTTTCATACTAAAGAGTCTCATTATTAAGTGACACTAGGTTACATTGTTGACTAGTTTTACCAGGAACTACATAGCAATTGTTCTGTGACCTAACCCCTTTCAAAATGAATGAATGGTTTTCATTAGTTACAAGACATTCTATTAAAGAAAAATTAACTGAAACACCATCATCACACAATTGGCTAATGCTTATGAGGTTAGTCTTAAGGCCTTCAATAAACAAAACATTGTTCAAAGCCGAGCATCTGGAATAGTAATTGTTCATTTGCCAACTATTTTTGAAGATCGTCCATCTCCAAAAACTACATGTCCTCCGGAGGTTTTCTCAAGGGTTTGAAAAACGTTTTTATCTCCGGTCATGTGGCGTGAGCAACCACTATCCAGATACCAAGATGAATTGTCATACGCATATAGTGATGTGTGAATGACAAGACAAGGGAAGAGTTCACCTTTGCGCACCCAAACCTTACGAGTTTTGGAATACGTCGGCAATGATTGTGAAGTTGATCTCCTCGGTGAACGCGTCTTGTTGGGTTGATCACTTTTCTTTGGAATCTATGATGATGTCGTCTTTTGGGGTGTACTACCATTGTTCTTGACCTTTGGTTGATTTCTTCTTGAATTCTGGTCTTTGTTCTGGATGGTAGTCGTTGCAAGAAGCGCTTGATTTGATCGCTTGGCTCCATTCTTGCAATTCCGTCTTATGTGCCCTGCAAAACCACAACGAAAACATACCTTTGTGCAAGTTGAACTCGAAGTAGATAAGGTAGGCTTGTTAACGTTGGATGCAGTGATTTTCGTCGTCGGAGGAGAAACCGACTGGGGCACAAACTTTGTACCGCTCGAACTTGGATCCTCACTAGTTCCAGTGTATCCTAGACCCAACCGATTCGTTTGACCGAGACCACGCAACTTGTCCAACTTGCTCCTTCCAGAAGAGAATCGCTTCAAATCTTCCTTAAGTTGGAGTATGGTCTTCGTCATCTCCAATTTTTCTTGTTGAGCCTCGTAGTGGAGCTTCGAGAGGTGATTTGCTTTATCCACCAATTTGACATTTTCCTTCTCGAAATGCTCACTCTCTTGAAGGGAAGTGTTTATCTTGATCAAGTTGTCCTTTTCCTTTTCAAGAGCGTTTGAGAGAGAAGTTGCCTTTTTAGATTGTTCTTCAAGATCCCACAATCTTCTTCTCAAACTTTTATTTTGCTTTGCCAATTTTTTTGAATCCTTTAATAATTTATGGTAGGCAAAAGCAAAGTCTTCACCTTCGGAATCGCTCGGTTCATCATCCGTTGCATTCTTTTCATTCAAGGAGGAGTTGGATAATGAACCAGAGGAAGTCTCCGAAAAGCACATGCAAGGTGAAGTTGTGGACGCGTGGAATGCTGTGGCATTGTTATCCTCATCACTGGAAGATGACTCATTGGAAGAGGAAGTGTCATCCCATGTGACGGCTTGCATAGCCTTCTTCTTTGACGGATTCTTGTTGGGACACTCCGTTGAGATATGGCCATAACCTCGGCATTTGAAGCACTGGATTTGTCCCTCAGAGTTCTTCTTGTCCTTTGAAGAACCCTCTTGCTTTCTTGACTTAAAGCTTGAAGATCCCTTGCCTTTCTTGGACTTAACGAAGGATGAGGATTTACTTGAATTTCCCCTTCGAAAGCTTCGGTTAAATTTCCTCATCAAGAGTGCAAGCTGTTTCTCGAAATCCTCCATGGATAGATTATCATCAGCATCTGAGGAGGATGAATCCGCGTCTTCTTCTTTTGTTGATTTTAGTGCAAAACCTGAAGACTTAGAAGAAGAGTAAGGCTTTTCAGGATAATAGTTAGTAGGAAAAGTCATTTCATAAGTTTGAAGTGCACCAACTAATTCTTCTACTTTGATTTCGTCCGGGTGTTTTACTGTTTCAATGGCTGCGACCTTAGGGCGAAATCTTTCAGGAAGAGTTCTCAAAATCTTTCTTACAACTTTAGATTCTGGAATTTTCTCTCCCAAGTTAGCACATGTATTAACGATATCTTGCAATCGTGTATAATAATCTGTGAATGATTCATTTTCTCCCATATGAATTGAATCAAATTTGCTCGTAAGCATTTGTAGTTTTTGAATCTTCACTAAACTTGTACCCTCATGTGTAACTTGTAGAGTATCCCAGATTTCTTTCGCAGTCTCACATGTCGAGACGCCAGAAAACTCAGTTTGCGACAAAGCATTAAATAAGGCGTTAATTCCTTTGCCGTTGTAAGAAGAAGCATCAATTTCTTCCTTAGTCCACTTCGAGCTAGGTTTGATGGTGACAACATCGACAATAATCTCAGTAGGATTTGTCCATCCAAACTCAATTGATTGCCAAACCTGTTCATCGATGGAAATCAAGAACGCTCTCATGCGTACTTTCCAATATGCATAATTTGTTCCATCGAAGAACGGTGGTTTATTGATGTTTTCACCTTCAACCATTGTTTACAACCCTATTCCCGCTCTGATACCACTTGTGGGTTATGAATAATATGGATCTGAATAGAGAAAAAACCACCTAGAGGGGGGGGGGGGGGGTGAATAGGTGAAAACAATAAACACATCAAATCGTTGTGTAAAAAATAACCCAATGCGGAAAATAAAAGTACGCAAGATTTACGTGGAAAACTCCGTCACAGGAGTAAAAAACCATGAGACCGATAACACGGCGAAATCCACTAAGATTAAACACGTACAAGGTGATTTACCGTAACCCTACGACTCAACCTTTTTCATACGGTCCTAGTTGATCTTCTTCGCTCGCTCCGAACGCTCCTCGAATCCACGATTTGCGTCCCAACGCTGACTCCACGACGTTCAACGTTGAATCCACGACGTCCAACCGAATCCACGGTCTTCACCAATGCGGAACGTCTCGATCACACGAACGCGCCTCGCTCCGAATCCGCGAGAGCGGTAGCACCTTGAATCCACAAGGCCACGCGAATCCTCGCGCCGATTTTTGGGAAAATCATTGTTTTGATTATTGGTGGTGATTCTCCGAATACTTAGATCAATGATAGACAAGAAATACCATCTAAGTATTCTTCAATTTGATTCTACAAGAAATAGAAATTTTGAAACCCTAGAATCAAATTGAATAATATAGATGAAGAAACATGAATTTAATCATGCTTTCATTTCTTCTCTATATTTGTGGATTTTTCTCTTTCTTAAAAGAAAATATTTTTCGAGAAATCAAAAATCACTTTTTACGATGAATAAAAAGTCTATTTATAGATTAGAGACCCTTGGAAAAAGATAAGCATCAAAAACTTCCAAAACAGAATTTTTCCCGCACGGCACTCCGGACTGGATTTGGCTGATCCGGACTGCCGTATTTTTCCAACAAATTTCCTGAAAAAACAGTTCGGGGTCCGGACTGTTCATGCGATTTCAGCAAACACATAGTTCGGGGTCCGGACTGAGCAGAGGCTGTTCCGGACTGGAATTCCGCATGAACTAAACTATGTTCGGGGTCCGGACTGGAATGGTCTGATCCGGATCCTGAACATCCAACTTGTCCAGTTTTTTGATTTTTGTGCAATTAAAAATCATCCAAGTGTTTCTAAACTACAAGAATGTATTCAGATCACCAAAATTATTTAGTTAAACGTACCTGATCCTTTTGAATTCATTCTTCTTGAGATTGATGCATATGATCCACAATCCTTCATCTTCAATCTTCAAGACTTTTACCAATTCACGAAATACGCCAAAACAAAATCCTTAACAATTTTCTTAGAGAGCTAGTCGAATCAAGCACTTTACAAATTTCTTATGTTTCAACTGAAGATCAATTAGCCGATATTTTGACAAAACCTTTGGATCAAAAACGTTTTATTCATTTGCGTAAAGCAATTGGAATGCTTTCTTTGAAATAACATTTTTTGAACCATTGCTTACGTTAGGTTTTGTTTTGTATTTTGTGTATATAGAACATTAACTGAGCATTTGTTAAATTGACTTTAATTGCATCTTTTCATGTTTTGAGAAATTTATTATGATTTGGATATCATTATAATTCATTTGATGCAATGATTATTTATATCAATTATTTCATCTTTAATTGACCAAAGTCAATTCCTCTTTCAATGATCTCTTGGTATAGTATTTATCTTATTTGATAATTGAGTTAAGTATGAACACGAGTTCAATTTTTGGTTGAATACTTTATATTTTATATAATTGATAGCCAATTGAGGGGGAGTATTATTTAATGTTTGATACTCAAAAGATGTGGAAAGAGTTACATCCCTTAGTGGAGTGTGAAAACTGCCACCACATGGAGAGAAGAGCTACCACCTCGGTCGTCCGAATACTGTGTGCAGCTACCACATGTTTACCAAACCATGGTGATTTCTTGTTTATTAGATAAAATGCTTTTTGGAATACTTGACTTTGTCGAATTCCAAGGTTGGTATAAGGTGGAATTTCAAATTGAAAGATGCTCAAAGAGCCACTCCCTAAAACATTTTGACTAGATAGCATTATCTAATTTATTTGGGATTTCAAACATCTATCGATCTTTGTGCTTTCATTTTCTTTATTCAATTGATGATTTGATAAACGCATTACTCTTTAGATCATGATTGATGTTTAGATCTTGCTCAACTTTAGAGGATTTAACTTTTATAAATTTTCGTTTCATTATTTGAGTATTAATGATAGATTTAGCATAATCTATTTCTTTTGATGTGAAACGATACTTTTTGTTTAAAGTTGATATGCAAGAATGCTTAAATACTTTTTCTGGATTTTCTGAAATTTTTACAAATTTTTCTGGAGAAAAAGTTGCAGGCAGTCCGGACTGGATGGACTTAGTCCGGATCCCGAACGCTGGGATTTCTCTGCGGGTAGCCGATCCGGACTGAACTCCCGACCCGATCCGGACCGCGGCTAGGTTTTATAGGAAACGAAAGTTTTTTTTTGATTTTCATTCTTTCTAAACTTTTGTTTCTAGCTTCCTAGAGTTTCTCTCTCTAGAATCAAGAAGGTTAGGATCTGCTGCAACTTGTTTTCACTCGATCCAAGTTCTTATGGTCAAAATCTTTGTTTTTCCCTGTTTTATGCATATTCATCAAAACGTGAGGGAATTTCATGCTATAATTTCGATTTTGCACAGTTTTTGATCAAATTTCTTTTGAAATAAGAACTCTGGACACCTTAGTTTTGTTTCTATGCCTTATATTCATTTGATTAACGGATTTTTGGGCTTCGATTTCTAAAAATTCGATTTTAGGGCAAATTTTGGGAATTTTCTAAAATCATGCAAATGATCTATTTTTAAAATTCTTTTTGCAAAACTAACTTGATTCCTAATCTCTATACATGGTAAAGATTGTTTGGGTATGATTTTTCAAAATTTTGAAATTAAACAATTTTTCATGTTCTTTGAGTTCTTGCTCACAGGCGACTTTTTCAACACCCTTAATCAAGATGGTGTTTGGTTGGGTGATTATGCTCATTGTCACGATGGTTGGCACTCGAGCATCTAATAAGCTCAAGAGGACAAGAAAGCCTCAAGAGGAGGAAGAGTTTGTGTCCCCGGATGATTCAGACACAAAATTGGAGGATTGGGATAAAATCCTTGAAGAAACCGCAGCATTGGCTGCAGCGGCATCAAAGGGCAAAGCCCCAGTTTCTGCAAAGGCGAAGACTCCACCTACTGCCACCGAGAAAGGGAAAGCACCAATGCAACCCCTGTCTATGAAAAAGAAAAGCGTTGCAAGGAAAAGAGGTCGAGCTCGTGGCATTGAGATTGAAGAGCCACTTGCGAGTGAGCCACCTCCGTAGGACTTTGTGCATATCAGCACAGATCGGATGAAGGCATTTGAGAACCGAGAGTGCATTGGAGAACGACATGTCAATATCGCGGCTCTTCGAGATCGTTCTGCAGCTTTCGGAAATTTGATTGATCAAGCCAATTTCTCTCAAATTTGCCACTTTCCGGAGTCATCTGGATATTGTCTACATTTGATACGGACATTTTACACTTGTGCGCAGCAGCTTCAAGAGAATGAAGGTAGACCTATGAAGTTTTACACTTCGGTCTGGAACAAGAAACTTGCCATTACTCCTCAATTGATTGGAGAGGTGTTAGGCATGCCTTCAAGCTTGATCGGGACACACTATTTGAAGGGTTGTCCTATGACGAGCTTGGATTGGCGACGAGTTGTGGATGGCATCTGTATGCCGGAAACTCGATCAGCTGGAAACTCGGTATTATCAAAAGAACTTCGTCCAGAATACCGATTTCTCAATTTCATCGTTTGCTACAACATTTTTCCGAATATGCAAACGAAGGTGCTTCGCTGGGACAGGATGTTATTTTTATATCTTCTAGGACATCCAACAGCAGCTCGAGGATTGAATATCAACATTCCATATATCATCTGGAACATGATGGCTTGTTATGTGGAGCATCCTCATCAAACGGAAAGGCTTTCGTTCCCAATGATAATTATGCGTATTTTGAGAAAATTTGACGTCGACATTCGATCATCAAGTTACATGAATAGCTTGGGGACCATCAATGATACAACTGTGGTGAAGTCTTTACCCAAGAAACCGGATGATACCCCAACACCTCCTCACAGCAAGCGACCATCTACTTCAGCAGCACCAACAGCAACAGCAGCAACAACACAACATGCGACAGCTTCAGGTCTTGGACAACATAAGACCTCAGAGGATGAAGCCTCTGTCACATCTATCTACCGAGAACAGCAAAGATTATCATCGGAATAGGAATGCGTGTCGAATGAAATAACTCAGATTTCTGAAGACATGGTCGAACTTATTGGCAACCAAGTCGAGCTAAAGAACAAGTTTAAATCTTTTGCCAAGTTGGTCAAAAAGATTTTCACCAAGCTTGGGTGCAATGACTCCGATGACACAGACTCGGGATGATATTTTTTTCCTTTTCAATGTTTGTTTTAATGATTTCTTGTGCAGGTTCTTCATTTCAATTCTTAATATTTTTGAACTTTGCATTACCCTCCTTTTATTTTGGCTTGTTTTCTATGACAAAAATGGGGAGAGACACTTGAACTTGAAGAACTTGAACTTGAATGTTTGGAAACATTGATGCTTGAAAACGAATTTGAAAAACCTAAAGGTAAGTTGAACTTGATCATGCCACTACTAACTATTTGACTAATTATTTGGGCATGTAATATTACTAACAAGTTGCTTGATAACTGACATATTTTTGAACTTGTAAATTATTTTGACATGACATTTGGATTTTAATGATTAGAGATATGTGAATCTTTGTCTGCTAAATTTTCATACATATCCGATGCTTAATGTCATGGTAACTATAAACTCTATCTCTCTAATTGGTTATTGAATGTTTAAATTCTTGAGGTATCTAACGATTTCTTCTGTCAAGAATTATTTCTTTTGCAGAGAGTACAAACGTCTAAGTCTAGAGTTTCTTTTAGGAGTTTATCTCTTGTATTCACTTTTATTTGGATCTTTCTTGTAAATTTTTGTTGTATGATGATAGCAACAAAAATATCTTTTTGAATTTTTTAGTGGACTTTTTGTTTTGTCACGAAACTGCCAAAGAGGGAGATTGTTAAGGATTTTGAGTTGGCATATTTCGTGAAATGTTTTATGTCTTGAAGATTGAAGATGAAGAATTGTGGATCATATATATCAATCTCAAGAAGAATGAATTCAAAAGGATCAGGTACGTTTAACTAAATAATTTTGGTGATCCGAATACATTATTGGAGTTTAGAAATACCTGGAAGATTTTTCATTGCATAAAAATAAAAAACTGTACAAGTTGGATGTTCAGGATCCGGATCAGACCATTCCAGTCCGGACCCCGAACACAATTTAGTTCATGCGGAATTCCAGTCCGGAACAGCCTTTGCTCAGTCCGGACCCCGAACTATGTTGTCACGCCCCGGGTGCAAACCAGAACCCGGGCTCATCTACAGATCCGCCGTGCACATGGGATTTCCCGTGGACACGAAGCGCTGGTAACCTGCTCAGATATAGAGATATAATAAAAGAGCATAAAAACTGAGCTAAAGTAAAACTAGTACATCTCAGACAAATACTGAAAAGAAAAGTACAACATAGCTCTCATAAATATACAAGTGTCTCTCCCAGCTCACAAATAAAAAATACATCCAGCTGGCCGAAGCCAGACCCAAAAATAAAAGAAACATACAACCGCCTGAGTGTACTGGGGATACATCAAAATCTACCGAACTCTAGATCAGGGAAGCAGCTAGCTAATCAACGATCCTCTTACCTCGGTCCTGGGAAGAGGGTCCCACAACTCCCGCAGAGGACTCTGCAAAACAAAGTGGAAAAGGAAGAGTAAAAGGGTGGGGGTGAGAACTACTATAAAGACAGTAGCCTCCCCTAGTGGGTAAACCTCAACTCAGACATGCCCACTAGGACTACCAGAGGCTAAAAGAATAAAGGTGGTAAACTATAAGTATGACTACTGATAAAAGCTACCACTAATATGCCTCTACATGCCCAGCTAAAAGATAGCTAAATGTATGCATCAGAATATCAAAGCCTGTCTGACAAAATCCAATCTATACCCTAGTAAACACTGGTACTGCCTGCGGTGCCTGCCAAATCGGGTATGCCAGCCTACGCATAACACCGATAGGGGATAGGAGTCTCAAGGACTTAAGTCTGTATATCGCGCACTCCGGAGTGGCACTCGAGGGGAGCGACCCACACGAGTAAAATGCCTGAGTAATAAGTATCCGAGGAGAATAAGTCCGCAGGACTGGATCATGACACTGATCTATAGGGAAAAGTACCATCCACTAAAAGAACCCAAAATCCTCTCCCCGATCTGATGCAATAACAACTGTCCGGTCAACCGCCCAAAATCCGCGGTTGCCGCAATACCCTGCCATCACAGCCTGTCCGTCCCGAATCCCAAGTATCTAACTACACTATCCCAGCCTCTGCTCTAACCCGAGCATGATATCCCCTATGTCTAGATAATTGGAGAAAATAAAATCATGGTTTCTCCTAAGTCAATTCCAGCATGATAGTGCAGCAGAAAAAGGTCGCCTAACTAGGTGACCATTCAAGCATGCAAAAGTCCTTTTTCTTAACAATATAATTTCAGTGTTCCAATTCTTACAAGAATTGCAGTATGCCTTTGTTTAAATATCAGAAGTACTAACGTGCCATAAGCGAATTTATACACATGCATAGGTTTCCCAATTATACATAAAACATGATATGGTTTTAGCCGATTATTACCAAAAGGTTTAAGCAATTGTTCCCAGGGATTCTAATCAACTTAATATTTGTAAGAATTACCATTATTAGCACCTAGTCCTCTAAAGATGCAAGTCTCAACCATTTGTCCAATTCTTCCGATTTAAGCATGCCATATTCATTCCACTAGTATACTAGCAACATTACATAAGACTAGCTCCAATATGCCTAGTGGGTTATCACAAGTAGGAGGTTAACAATGGTACCCACCTCGAGCGCTAAAATTCTTGTCCCAAATGCGAAACCCGCGCTAGATCCAAAAGCTCACCTCAACACTGTGAAGAATTCCCAAAAGAATATACACAAATTAAGCTTCAATGATCATGAAAAATCTGTCCAAATCTGTCAATCCAAAGTTTTCCCATATTCACCTGTGAAGGGTGCTCAGAAAATTCCAAGAAAAATACCGTTACGATCATTACGACGAACCGGTCGAAACGAGTCCCTGCACGACCAAAACCGAGCTTCCTTCGCTGAGATACAAATTCGGCAAGGGAGGCACCCCAAACAAAACTGTGCAGAAATTCTGTACCGAAAGACTACAGAGAAAGGAGATTTTCACCTTCTAATATCTAGAAAAATCTGAGAAAAATCTAGGAGATTCGTTGCGAGATGTAGATGAAAAACGCCTTCTGAATCACCTCGATCCGTTATCTGAGCGCAAAGTTATAGCCAAATCAATCAGGTGCTGTCCAAAACTCCGCGAGGAAAAACGGGTCACAAAGAAGCTCGGGAAACTCAAAATCCACATGAAAACCAGGGAAAACTCAAACCATCAAAAATTAAGCCCTACCTGTCAAGAGTCCAACGGCGCAAGAATCACTCGAATTGGAGGTCGGGGTGAGCCGGGGGAGCCTAAACACTGCGAAGGGACGGAACGGGTCGTCGGTGAACAAGCATCGCACCGCGCCGTAAAATAGCAAACCTCGAAAAACGTGCTCCTAAAAATCCCAGGGAAGCTATGAGAAAATTTATCTCAGGTGGAGGAAGAAATCTCCTTAAGAACTCGCTGTAAAAATCCACTCAGAAAAAGAGCTAAAGGTCCCCCGAAAGTCACTATTTATAGGCCCAGCCCGCAACCAGCTTTGGGCAGGATTCGGGCGCAACTTTCGGGCGCCCGAATCCGCCAAATGGGTCGCAGGGAAGCCGTCCGACGCGCCCCGAAAAATGTGGGGCTGCCACGTGTAAAAGCAACACGGAACAGCAATGCAAGTGGCCCCGCCGCGCGCCACGTGTCTCCCCGCGGTCAGCGGGGTAGGTACGGCCCGCCACTCGCGTTGTGACGCGTGGCGCACTCGAGTACGGCCGGCCTCTCACGTCGCGACGCGTGGCGTACTCGAGTGCGGCTGACCGCCGCGTCAGGCGCCCCTGTGCGCGCACCGTCCCGAGGCGGGCCTCCACGCTTCCGCTGCGCCGCGCTAGTTGAGCCCACCTATAGGAAACTGCCACGCGTCCCATACACCGGGTCCATGCACCCAATTTTGGGTTCCGTGGACCGCGCCGCGTGCGCCCACCAACCAGGGCGCGAAACGTGGTTCCCACTCAGAACCCTGCGCCGCCGTTCAAATCGTGCACCGCCGCTCAAAATCCCGTGGACCGCGCACCGAAAGCCAACCTATCCCCGCCTGCCACGTGTCCTGCGCCGGGCTCATGTACCCAGCCGCGCCGCCCCGTGGACCGAACACCGCGAACCGGCCAATAACAGGTCGCCACGTGGCAAGCCGGCGGTCCACACACCTCCCATGCACCGAAAAACCCCGTAAACTTCCGGAAGCTCGTTTTTGGTCATCCGGACTCCAAATTTAACAAGCAAATAGCCGTTTTCAAGCATTTTTCCGCGCTGAATCCAAATCCGAACTCTGTTTGGCCCAATTCCTTTTCTAAAATTCCGCAAACACAGCCGAAGGCCAAATCAGCTGAAAATGTCACGCAGGGTCCATCTGTGGCACCCCTTTAATGCACTATGGGCCAGACACACCAACACTAGGTGTTCTACACAGTGGATTCAACGGAAAAGCTGCATGGGAAATCCAGAACACTACATCCTCCCCCACAAGAAAAAGTTTCATCCTCGAAACAAAAGCCATACCTCAAGCCGGGGTCTCGAACAAGTGGGGGTAAGCATCCATCATCGCTGACTCCAGCTCCCAGGTAGCCTCGCGCTCATCATGATTAGAAGCACCGGTCACACCTTAGCCTGCTACCCCTATTAGACGCTCTCTCTCTCTTGCTCCCTCTCTTTAGAATCCTTAAGTATTAGGCGAAGCCTCCCCCGGCCGATGCGTGCGGGCGGGCTTCGAAGCATAGGAGAACCTTGTGTACTCGGGGCCCGTTAAGGGCCATGCAAGGAACAAATAGGCTCCACCCTATGCCTTGCAGCCGAGGACCCAATGGGCCGATAGGTAGTTCAGGGCCGCTCCCCAGATAAGGATCAGCGGTCCCGTGGTAAGGGAATTTCCGGACGTATTTCCGGCAGAGCTCCCCGGAGCGCCGCCGGAACGAGAAGTCGACTTTCCCATTGAACTACTTCCCGGCACCAAACCCATCACCAAGGCACCGTACAGGATGGCCTTCGCAGAGTTGAAGGAACTCAAGGCACAGTTGGAGGACCTTTTGGATAAAGGCTTCATCAGACCTAGCGCGTCACCCTGGGGCGCGCCCGTCCTGTTTGTGAGAAAGAAGGACGGAAGTCTCCGGTTGTGCATCGACTACCGGGAGATAAATAAGGTCACCGTTAAGAACAAGTACCCCCTGCCAAGGATCGACGACCTCTTCGACCAACTACAGGGGGCGATGGTGTTTTCAAAGATTGACCTGCTGTCGGGCTATCATCAGGTCCAGGTCAAGGGGGAGGACATCCCCAAAACGGCTTTTCGGACTCGCTACGGACATTACGAATTTACAGTAATGCCGTTCGGGCTCACGAATGCCCCGACAGTGTTCATGGACATGATGAACAGGGTATTCAAACCCTTCCTGGATTTATTCGTGGTGGTCTTCATCGACGATATCCTCATCTACTCTCGTACAGACGAGGAACATGAAGAACATCTGCGCACAGTCCTCCAGACCCTACGGGAACAGAAACTCTACGCCAAACTCAAAAAGTGTGAGTTTTGGCTCCGAGAGGTTGGCTCCTTGGGGCACGTAATCTCAGCGGCTGGAGTCGCAGTCGATCTGAAGAAGATAGATTCGGTGACGGACTGGTCCCAACCGACGACGGTAACAGAGGTTCGAAGCTTTCTAGGATTAGCCGGGTACTACCGGCGCTTCGTGGAGGGTTTCTCCAAGATAGCCACCCCCTTAAACCGTTTGACTAAAAAGGGGGAAAAGTTCATCTGGACGGACAAATGTCAGAGGAGCTTCGAGGAGCTCAAGGATAGATTGACGCGAGCTCCGATTCTCGCCCTGCCAGAACCAGGGGAGGATTATGAAGTGTATTGCGATGCGTCGCGAAACGGACTGGGTGGAGTACTCATGCAACGGGGAAAGGTTATAGCCTATGCGTCAAGGCAGCTCAAAGAATACGAGCGAAACTACCCCGTGCACGATTTGGAACTCGCAGCGGTTGTGTTCGTCCTCAAGCTTTGGAGACACTACCTGTATGGGGCACACTGCAATGTGTACTCAGATCATAAAAGTCTTAAGTACCTTTTCACCCAAAAAGGAGTTAAATTTGCGACAAAGACGGTGGCTCGAGCTATTGAAGGATTACGATTTAACGATCCACTACCACCCGGGAAAGGCAAACGTGGTGGCTGACGCCCTGAGCCGTAAGGGTCAGGCCGAGAAGGCAGGGGTAAGTACCATCACCCAGCAAGATAGTCTGATTGCGAAATTTTCGCGATTAAGACTAGAAGTAGTACCAGCGGGTACAGTCGAACGACTTCTGACACTGGTGGTCAGACCTACCCTGCTTGACAGAATTCTCGAGGGGCAGTCGACTGATGACCAACTCCAGCTGGTGCGAAGTAGAGTAACTGCCGACCCAGGAGGTGATTTCACAGTAAACTCCGACGGCACGATACGATTTCGGGGACGAATCTGCGTGCCGGATCTACCGGAACTCAAAGAGGAAATCCTGCGGGAGGCGCATGCAGCTCCATATACAGCGCATCCCGGGGGAACGAAGATGTACAAGGACGTCAAACAGACCTTCTGGTGGCCCAAAATGAAGGGAGACGTGACTCGATTTGTGGCACACTGCCTGGTGTGCCAACGAGTGAAGGCCGAGCACCAGCGTCCAGCAGGAAAATTGCAACCCTTACCGGTGCCCGTGTGGAAGTGGGACATGATTACCATGGATTTTGTGACCGGGTTCCCAAAATCGTCACAGGGACACGATGCAATATGGGTAATCGTGGACCGTCTGACGAAATCGGCCCACTTCCTGCCCATACACACGACGTGGGCGCGGGAACGACTGGCGCAAACCTACATCAACGAGATAGTAAGGCTGCATGGGGTGCCGACGTCCATCACGTCGGACAGGGACACGCGATTTGTGTCAAACTTTTGGCAGAGCCTGCAGCGAGCAATGGGAACCAAGTTGCACTTCAGTACGGCTTTTCACCCGCAGACCGATGGACAATCAGAGCGGGTGATACAAATTGTGGAGGACATGCTTCGAGCATGCATTTTAGACCTGGGAGAAGGATGGGCACGGTGCTTGCCCCTAGTGGAATTTGCCTACAATAATAGTTACTAGGCCAGCATTCAGATGGCACCATACGAGGCCCTGTACGGGCGCCGCTGTCGGTCTCCAATATGCTGGGACGACCTGGGTGAGCGTAAGTTTCTGGGCCCAGATTTGGTGGAGGAGACCGAAGCAAAAGTGCGATTGATTAGACAAAGGCTACTAACCGCCCAGAGCAGACAGAAAAGCTACGCGGACAACAGACGTCGAGACTTAGAGTTCATGGTGGGTGAGCACGCGTTGCTCCGAGTTTCGCCCTCCAAGGGGAACCGACGCTTCGGCATAAAGGAAAAGTTAAGCCCGAGGTACGTAGGACCGTTCGAGATCCTAGAACGCATAGGACCGGTGGCGTACCGATTAGCCCTGCCGCCGAATCTCGAACGAGTCCATAACGTATTCCATGTCTCAATGCTCCGGAAATACTTAGCTGACCCCTCTCATGCCTTGGATGCCTCCACCATCGAGTTGCGAGAGGATTTAAGCGTCGAGGAGACGCCGGTGCGGATTTTGGCAAGAGAGGACAAGAAGTTGCGCAATCGAACTATCCCCTATGTGAAGGTCCAGTGGAGCAACCACGAAGAGCGCGAGGCGACGTGGGAACTGGGATCGAAGATGAGGGAATGTTTTCTGAAATTGATTAGTGGGGTTTGTATTTAAGTTTCGGGACGAAACTTTTTATAAAGTGTGAGTGGTGTAGTGATCCGACCTTTCGGGGTATTTTTGACTTGCGTGTAGTCATTTAAGCCTTTAAGTGAAATAGAATTATTCAATTCTTGAAGTTGGCCATTGTGGGACACTAGTATTTTTTTCGCGATTGTGCGCGGAAAAAGAAAGCCGACGGCGCGATCGGATCTGAAATCCGATATCGGGAACCCCCTGAACGGGATTCAAAGTGATACGGTAATTAGTCGTGCATCGGAATCCGTGCTAAATATCTTGCACCCGTTAGAGATAAGGTGGTTTATCTCGTGGGGGATAATTAATTAGTTAATTAATTATCCCAGACGGAAAATTAATTAATTCTCTTACGTACGAATTAAAGAGGAATTAATTAAAGGTAATGTACGACTATATAAGGGATCCCGATTATCGGAAAGGAAAAGAAAAGAAAATAAAAACCCTAATCGGAGAGAAGGGAAAAAGGAAAAGACGAAACCCTAGCCGGAAGAAAGGGAAAGGAGAAAGAGAAGGACCCCGATCTTCCCGGACACCGAACCGAAGGCAAGAACGCGACCGGACAACCTTCCCGTCGATCTTCGGTTAGTAAAATAATTGATTTAAATTATTTGGGAGTTTTCCGTCATCTCTTTCGTTGAGTTCTTGGTGGTTTTTAATCGAGTTCTTGTTATCGGACCTCCGATCGACGTTTTGGTTGTTCGTCGATCGTTGGTTTAGTCGTTAGAATTATCGTGTATTTATTCGGAAATTTTTTGGGGATGTTTCGTTGGAACATAGTGGGTTAACGGGAGGCCGCCGCCGCCGTTGTTAAACGGGAGGCCGCCGCCGTCGTTACCATGGTCGCGGGGTCTTCGCCGGAGTCGCACGGGAGCGAAAACGGCGAAGAAAACCGCGAAATTAGGGTTTACTGTGCTTGTCCGTACAGCACGGTCCACGGGTCCAGGCGTGCACCCGGTGCATGCCCGCAGCGTCGGAAGCACAAGACCCGGTGCACGGTTTCGTGCACCGGCCCGGCCCAAGGCGCGCGGTGCACGCCTCATGCGTGCACCCGGCGCACGCGTTTGCGGCCGAAGGGCAAGGACCCGGTGCACGCTCGGGTCGTGCACCGGCCCGGCCCGAGATACGCGGTGCATGCCTCCTGCGTGCACCCGGCGCATGCCGCCGCCGCCTGACGCCGTGAACCCGGTGCACGGTTGCCCCTGTGCACCACCCGACAGCCCAAAGTTCATTTGCTCCGTTTTTGTCCGTTTTTCCACCATTTTGAACGCCGTCTTCGCCGTTGGGATCGCAATCTCCGCGGTTTTCTTGGCATGGCCACTTGGGACCTTCTTGGTCATTATTTTATTATGTTGGGTGCCGATTTCGCCGACACTCCGCGCCTCGACAAAATCGCCGGGGGCGCGCCGTCGGTTTCCTTTTTCTCATCGTCTGCGTCGTCGGGGCTTCTCGGCTGGACCGTTGACGTCCCGAGTGGGCTACCGGTTGAGGATTGAGTTGTGTTGGACTTTTCCGTCGAAAAGAGTAAATTGGGTCTTGTGTTTTCGGATGTAAGTACACGCTTTTGACTATAGTTATCCTTGCGGACTTTCTTTAGGTCCAGACGCGCAGCGGGGGTGCGCGAAAGATTCGGGTGTTCCGATCTCTCTCCAAATAGGTGGGTACGGTTGCTGTAAATACAACTAGTGCAGTAAGTGCATCTATCGTCATCAAAGTGCTCTCAATTTATCTAACAAAGTAGATGGACAGTTTAACCTTTCGCATAATTGTGTTATTATCTAACAATTGAAGCGGCTGCGGTCGCAATGTTCATGACACGCCGATCTCGGCAAAAACCGTTTTGGGATGCTGCACGTACACAGGTGGATTGGCCTCCGCATGGGTGTACTTTTCCGGAAGAGTGGTCTTGTATGAGCCGTGTTCCTCACAAAGGGGTGGGAGCCGTGAGGACCCCTTCGCGCCCGCTGGGAATAGCACACCAGCACCGTGGAAGGGGTTAAATGCATCAAAGGAGTGCTTGCGCACGAGGGGAGACTTTGGTCTCTCCGATAAATATTCTGGGGTTGGTGCCCAATTAAATTGATAAATCTGGGGTCGGGGCCCAGCTTAATATGTGCAGGGTTTTTAGCGAAATGGTTACGGTGTTTCCGGTTTGCTCCTTATTCCTTATTGTTGTTAGACATCTACTTTGTTTGTCACTGACTTTACCCACTCCGTGACAGGCGCTACGAGGGGCATTACCCGGGAGATTGTTGAGACTGCGTCGCGAGGACCGTAGTCAGAATGCTTGGTTATTATCATTATCTCATCTCTTTTACGCATGTTAGTTAGTTTGCTTGTGAGTAGAAACATTCGTGGACATGTTTTACTTGGCACTGTGGATGAGTTGTACTTTTATAGTTTGGTTCTTCTGATGATGTTTCTTATGCGGCATGTTTTCATGATAAACCAAATGATTTCGAAAAGGGTTTTCTCAAAACGAAGTGCCGTGTGGGCACGGGTTTTGCAATTGCTGGCTTTATCCTTTCTAAACATTGATGCCGCTTTAATATTCCGCTTGATGTTGAATGTCTATTGTATGGTTGATGGTTGATGATTGTTGTATGTTGTTGTAAATGAGACGTCGTGCATATACAAAGGAGACTCTGTCCGCGGACAGGGAGAATTTTGTGTATGTGGCGGTCTGGCACGCACCAGGGATGAGGTTTAATGTACCTTGTTAAGGAAAAAAAAAAAGGATACACACGAATTTCCGCTTTGATAGACTCAAAAACCCCCGGGGGCGTGACAGGCTGTCTGTAAACTCCTCCAGAAATGTGAGACAAACCTCGGGTCTCTATCTGATACGATGGAAACGGGTACCCCGTGCAATCTAACCACCTCAGCCAAGTACACCTGTGCCAGTCGCTCCATCGGCCAAGTCATCTGAACTGGTAAAAAGTGAGCGGACTTGGTAAGTCTGTCCACGACTACCCAGATAGCATCCGCTCCCGTCTGTGCTCTCGGCAACCCAGTGACAAAATCCATGGTAACATGTTCCCATTTCCATTCAGGGATTGGGAGACTCTGTAACTTGCCAGCAGGTACACGATGCTCAGCCTTTACTTACTGACAAGTTAAACAGTGTGCTACAAATCTCCCAATGTCTCTTTTCATCGCATTCCACCAAAACTGTGCCTTGAGGTCCCTATACATCTTAGTCCCACCTGGGTGAATGGTATAAGGTGTATAGTAGGCCTCTCTCAAGATCTGCTCTCGAACCTCTGTATCCATAGGCACGCAAGCTCGGTCCCTGTAGCGCAGTAATCCCGAAGCATCAACTGAAAAGTCCCCTATCAAACCGGTCTGGATCTGCTCTCGAATCCTCATTAGGTGGGGGTCCTCACTCTGTCTCTCTCGAATCCTGTCCAACAGAGTGGGCTGCACGACTAGAGACATAAGTCTAGCAGAGACCCCAGGGGACACAACCTCGAGCTCTAACCGCCTCATCTGCTCAAGTAATGGCGCCTGATCGGTGATCATCAAAGATAGACTCTGTACTGCTCTCCTGCTCAGGGCATCGGCAACCACATTGGCCTTGCCAGGATGGTAGAGTATGTCCACATCATAGTCCTTTAACAATTCTAACCATCTGCGTTGCCTCAAGTTGAGCTCCTTCTGTGTGAATAAGTATTTCAAGCTCTTGTGGTCTGTGTAAATCTCGCAGTGCTCCCCATACAGGTAATGGCGCCACAACTTCAACGCGAAAATCACTGCAGCAAGCTCTAAGTCATGGGTAGGCTAATTCTTTTCATAATCCTTCAGTTGCCGAGAGGCATAAGCGATCACCCTACCCTCCTGCATCAGCACGCAACCAAGTCCACTGTGCGATGCATCACTATAGATCACATATCCTTTCCCCATAACAGGGAGGGAAAGGATAGGAGCCGACATCAATCTATTCTTTAATTCCTCAAAGCTCCTGTGGCAATCCTCACCCCAAATAAACTTAATCCCTTTACGAGTCAGGCGAGTGAGGGGTGTGGAAAGTTTTGCAAAACCTTCCACAAACCGACGGTAATATCCGGCTAGGCCCATAAAACTGCGGACCTCTGATACCGTCGTCGGTCGGGGCCAATCCCGGGCTGCCTCGATCTTCGCCGGGTCTACTGCCACTCCAGCGGCTGAAATCACGTGGCCCAAAAAGACAACCTCCCGAAGCCAAAATTCGCACTTAGACAACTTGGCATACAACTTCCTCTCTCTCAGAAGTTGCAGCACAATCCTCAAGTGCTCCTCGTGCTCCGCATCGCTCCGGGAATAAACCAGGATATCATCAATAAAAACAACGACGAACTGATCCAGGTATGGTCGAAAGATCCTGTTCATTAAATCCATAAAAGCAGCAGGGGCATTTGTCAATCCAAAAGGCATGACGGTGAACTCATAATGCCCGTACCGCGTCCTGAATGCCGTCTTTGGGATGTCCTCGGCCTTCACCTTCAATTGGTGGTAACCAGACTGTAAATCAATCTTAGAGAAGACACAAGACCCTTGCAGCTGATCAAATAAGTCATCAATGCGCGGCAAAGGGTACTTGTTCTTGATGGTCACTTTATTCAGCTCGCGGTAATCAACACAAAGTCGAAGTGAGCCATCCTTCTTCTTCACAAATAGCACCGGCGCTCCCCAAGGCGATACACTTGGTCTCACAAAACCTTTATCCATTAAATCCTGAAGTTGCGCCTTTAACTCTCGCAGCTCAGTCGGTGCCATACGGTAAGGAGCCTTAGAGATTGGTGCAGTTCCTGGGACTACGTCAATCAAAAACTCGATCTCCCTATCCGGCGGCATGCTAAACAACTCCGGTGGAAACACATCCGGGAACTCGTGGACAATAGGGATATCCGCGAGTCCCGGTGCCGCCGTAGGCTCCTTAACCACACAAGCCAAAAAGGCCACGCATCCACTGCGCATCATCTGCCTCGCCCGAGAAGTCGAAACTACTGAGGCGAAGAAAGCACTCTGGCACCCCCTATAAACAAACACCTCTTGGCCTGGCTCGCTAAAAGTCACAGTCCTCGCGGCGCAATTAATCATCGCGAAATAGCGAGCCAGCCAATCCATCCCAAGCACTATGTCGAAATCTCGCAGCTGGCTAAGGACCATCAGGTCCGCTGGCAAAATCCAAGACTCAACCTGTACCGGAGAAGACCAACAACACTCCTCTACATGCAATGTATGCTCGGGAATCTGTACCACTAATGCATGTGGCAACCGACCTAACTCTAGTCCATGGGATGATGCAAATGATCTACTGATAAAAGAATGTGATGCACCGGTATCAAATAAAGTGCGAGCTCTAGTACCGAAAAGTAAAATGATACCTGCCACCACATGGTCGGCTGCCGCGGAGTCCCCTACCTGGGCGGCGTAGACTCGCCCGCTCTGAGCTGGTGGTCGGTAGTCTGTAGGGTGGGAGGAAGGAGCCCTGCTCGCTGGAGCATAAGGCCGCTGCTGGGGCACCGAAGGAACTGATGCTGAAGAAGGAGCCTGCGGTGTCGAGAAAGGGCAAGTAGCTCGAATGTGGCCGGACTGTCCACACCGATAACAGCGGCCATACCTCTGGTCACAAGTATCCGACGGGTGCTGTCCCCTACAAAAGATGCACCTGACCGCAGACTGGGGCTGCCTCGACTGCTGCTGCTGCTGCCTCTGCCGCTGTGACCCCTGCTGTCGCGACTGCGACCTCTGCTGCTGCAAGTGCTGCTGCTGTCGCTGGGGCTGCTGCTGATGCTGCGGGGGCCTCTGGGATCCCCCAGGCCCTCGCCGCTCCGAACGCCCACGGCCCGTAAACTGAGGCGGTGGCAGTCGGGGCGGCCTCCAGGAACTGGCCTGTCCCCCATCGTCTGGCGCCGGTCGCTTCCTCTCAGAACTCTGAGCGACCGAGCCTCCACGTCTAGCGACAACGTGGTCTCCCCTCTCGACCCACTGTGCATGATCCACTGCCTCTGATAAGGTCTGAAGCCTCTGGGCATGCACTAAGGTATAAATCTCTCGGCGTAGACCCGTCTCAAAAAGCTCCACCTGGTGCGGCCCATCCCTGGCAACATAGGGTACGCAGTTGAGCAACTGCGTGAACTCCTGAAAGTAGTCCCATACCGCCCGGTCACCCTGCTGGATATTCTTTAGATCATCTTCAAGCTTTTTCTTCACGCTCGTGGAGAAGTAAGTATCCAGAATCATCCGCCGAAACTCTGACCAAGGTAGCTGTCGGGTAATCTGAAACTCCAAAGGCTCAACCCGACGCCACCAGGCATCTGCATCCCCCTCTAGACAGTGTACTGCCATATGCACTCTGTATTTATGGTTAATGAAGAAGTCCCGGAATAACTTCTCCATTGCTGCCAGCCACGATCCTATCTCCCACGGGTGTGTGCTCCGCCCTGAAAACCTAGGCGGTCCTCGCTTACAAAACTGTGAGAGTTTGTCAGCAAACTCCTGCTCCTCCGCTGGGGTCAATGGCCTGAACATCCCCTGAGCCCCACTGCTCGACGACGGTACCGTAGGGACTGGTGGAATAGCCCGCGGTACAACTGGTGGTACAGGGGCCTCTACAGTAGTAGGGGGAGGTGCCCCAACCTGAGCAAGCAACTGCTCAAACCTCTGCTCATGTCGGCGGTGACTCTCCACCAACTGGGCCACCATGGCCCTCAGCTCACTAATCTCTGAAGGTCCCGGCTGCTCCAGCTCCTCCGGGGGTGTAGGAATCCCCCGGGTAGGAATCTGCCGTCTAGGAGGCATCCTGCCACACAAGAAACCACGGGTCAGTAAACAAAACCACACTCGACCCAATCCAGCGAAAGTCACGGTCATCCTCCCATTTCTGTAACCTTATGTTGTCTGCAGCCAACATAATAATCCCCCAGAAATAGGATATGCCAGTCCCTCTTCACTCACAGGAAGAGTTTAATAATAAATTGCCGACTTTCGCAAAATATCACGCCACTCACGTCCTGCCGTCCTAGGGTCTGCCAATAGCCTAGGGTTTCCTAAGTCCCAACTGACCTATCCCTAAGCTCTGATACCAACTTAATTTGTCACGCCCCGGGTGTAAACCAGAACCCGGGCTCGTCTACAGATCCGCCGTGCACACGGGATTTCCCGTGGACACGAAACGCTGGTAACCTGCTCAGATATAGAGATATAATAAAAGAGCATAAAAACTGAGCTAAACTAAAACTAGTACATCTCAGACAAATACTGAAAAGAAAAGTACAACATAGTTCTCATAAATATACAAGTGTCTCTCCCAGCTCACAAATAAAAAATACATCCAGCTGGCCGAAGCCAGACCCAAAAATAAAAGAAACATACAACCGTCTGAGTGTACTGGGGATACATCAAAATCTACCGAATTCTGGATCAGGGAAGCAGCTAGCTAATCAACGATCCTCTTACCTCGGTCCTTGGAAGAGGGTCCCGCAACTCCCGCAGACGACTCTGCAAAATAAAGGGGAAAAAGAAGAGGAAAAGGGTGGGGGTGAGAACTACTATAAAGACAGTAGCCTCCCCTAGTGGGTAAACCTCAACTCAGACATGCCCACTAGGACTACCAGAGGCTAAAAGAATAAAGGTGGTAAACTATAAGTATGACTACTGATAAAAGCTACCACTAATATGCCTCTACATGCCCAGCTAAAAGATAGCTAAATGTATGCATCAGAATATCAAAGCCTGTCTGACAAAATCCAATCTATACCCCAGTAAACACTGGTACTGCCTGCGGTGCCTGCCAAATCGGGTATGCCAGCCTACGCATAACACCGATAGGGGATAGGAGTCTCAAGGACTCAAGTCTGTATATCGCGCACTCCGGAGTGGCACTCGAGGGGAGCAACCCACACGAGTAAAATGCCTGAGTAATAAGTATCTAAGGAGAATAAGTCCGCAGGACTAGATCATGACACTGATCTATAGGGAAAAGTACCATCCACTAAAAGAACCCAAAATCCTCTCCCCGATCTGATGCAATAACAACTGTCCGGTCAACCGCCCAAAATCCGCGGTTGCCGCAATACCCTGCCATCACAGCCTGTCCGTCCCGAATCCCAAGTATCTGACTACACTATCCCAGCCTCTGCTCTAACCCGAGCATGATATCCCCTATGTCTAGATAACTGGAGAAAATAAAATCATGGTTTCTCCTAAGTCAATTCCAGCATGATAGTGCAGCAGAAAAAGGTGGCCTAACTAGGTGACCATTCAAGCATGCAAAAGTCTTTTTTTTTAACAATATAATTTCAGTGTTCCAATTCTTACAAGAATTACAGTATGCCTTTGTTTAAATATCAGAAGTACTAACGTGCCATAAGAGAATTTATACACATGCATAGGTTTCCCAATTATATATAAAACATGATATGGTTTTAGCCGATTATTACCAAAAGGTTTAAGCAATTGTTCCCAGGGATTCTAATCAACTTAATATTTGTAAGAATTACCATTATTAGCACCTAGTCCTCTAAAGATGCAAGTCTCAACCATTTGTCCAATTCTTCCGATTTAAGCATGCCATATTCATTCCACTAGTATACTAGCAACATTACATAAGACTAGCTCCAATATGCCTAGTGGGTTATCACAAGTAGGAGGTTAACAACGGTACCCACCTCGAGCGCTAAAATACTTGTCCCAAATGCGAAACCCGCGCTTGATCCAAAAGCTCACCTCAACACTGTGAAGAATTCCCAAAAGAATATACACAAATTAAGCTTCAATGATCATGAAAAATCTGTCCAAATCTGTCAATCCAAAGTTTCCCCATATTCACCTGTGAAGAGTGCTCAGAAAATTCCAAGAAAAATACCATCGCGATCCTTGCGACGAACCGGTCGAAACGAGTCCCTGCACGACCAAAACCGAGCTTCTTTCGCTGAGATACAAATTCGGCAATGGAGGCACCCCAAACAAAACTGTGCAGAAATTCTTTACCGAAAGACTACAGAGAAAGGAGATTTTCACCTTCGAGTAATATCCAGATAAATCTGAGAAAAATCCAGGAGATTCCTTGAGAGATGTAGATGAAAAACTCCTTTTGAATCACCTCGATCCATTGTCTGAGCGCGAAGTTATAGCCAAATCAATCAGGTGCTGTCCAAAACTCCGCGAGGAAAAATGGGTCACAAAGAAGCTCAGGAAACTCAAAATCCACATGAAAACTAGGGAAAACTCAAAAAACAAAAAATGAAGCCCTACCTGTCAAGAGTCCAACGGCGCAAGAATCACCCGAATTGGAGGTCGGGGTGAGCCGGGGGAGCCTGAACACTGCGAAGGGACGGAACGGGTCTTCGGTGAACAAGCGTCGCGCCGCGCCGTAAAATGGCAAACCTTGAAAAGCGTGCTCCTAAAAATCCCAGGGAAGCTATGAGAAAATTTGTATCAGGTGCAGGAATAAATCTCCTTAAGAACTCACTATAAAAATCCGCTCAGAAAAAGAGCTAAAGGTCCCCCCAAAGTCACTATTTATAGGCCCAGCCCGCAACCAGCTTTGGGCCGGATTCGGGCGCAACTTTCGGGCGCCCGAATCCGCCAAATGGGTCGCAAGGAAGCCGTCCGACGCGCCCGAAAAAATGTGGGGCTGCCACGTGTACAAGCAACACGGAACAGCAATGCAAGTGGCCCCGCCATGCGCCACGTGTCCCCTCGCGGTCAGCGGAGTAGGTACGGCCCGCCACTCGCGTCGCGACGCGTGGCGCACTCGAGTACGGCCGGCCTCTCGCGTCGCGACGCGTGGCGTACTCGAGTGCGGCCGACCGCCGCGTCAGGCGCCCCTATGCGCGCACCGTCCCGAGGCGGGCCTCCACGCTTCCGCTCCGCCGCGCTAGCTGAGCCCACCTATAGGAAACTGCCACGCGTCCCATACACCGGGTCCATGCACCCACTTTTGGGTTCCGTGGACCGCGCCGCGTGCGCCCACCAACCAGGGCGCGAAACGTGGTTCCCGCTCAGAACCCTGCGCCGCCGTTCAAACCATGCACCGCCGCTCAAAATCCCGTGGACCGCGCACCGAAGGCCAACCTATCCCCGCCTGCCACGTGTCCTGCGCCGGGCTCATGCACCCAGCCGCGCCGCCCCGTGGACCGAACACCGCGAACCGGCCAATAACAGGTCGCCACGTGGCAAGCCGGCGGTCCACACACCTCCCATGCACCGAAAAACCCCGTAAACTTCCGGAAGCCCGTTTTTGGTCATCCGTACACCAAATTTAACAAGCAAATAGCCGTTTTCAAGCGTTTTTCCGCGCTGAATCCAAATCCGAACTCTGTTTAGCCCAATTCCTTTTCTAAAATTCGGCAAACATAGCCGAAGGCCAAATCAGCTGAAAATGTCACGCAGGGTCCATCTGTGGCACCCCTTTGATGCACCATGGGCCAGACACACCAACACTAGGTGTTCTACACAGTGGATTCAACGGAAAAGCTGCATGGGAAATCCAGAACACTACATATGTGTTTGCTGAAATCGCATGGACAGTCCGGATCAGAGAATTCCAGTCCGGACCCCGAACTTGTTTTTCTGGAAAAGTTCTATCTAGAGACGACAGTCCGGATCAGATTTAATCCAGTCCGGACCGCCGAGCGGGAAAATTCCAGATAAGGTAGTTTTTGATTCTTATCTCTTTCCAAAGGTTTCTTGCCTATAAATAAACCCTAATTTCACATCTAGGGTAACCGAAAAATCGAGAAAAAGAATAAAAACGGAGATAATCAAAGTCCACATATAGAGAAAAAAGGAAAACATGATCAATCATATGTTTCTTCATCTATATTGATCAATTTGATTCTAGGGTTTCCAAACTCCAATTTCTTGTAGAATCAAATTGAAGAATACTTAGATGGTGTTTTCTGATCTATCTTTGATCTAAGTATTCGGCGGATTTGTAGTGTCCTGGCGTTCCAATGCTTTTGTATACCTTCTTTTATGACGGGATTGTGAGGAAAACTTTTCACTGTGTTTTCTGTAATGGACTGGCCTGGACAGCGAGTATTTTTCTGCGATTGAGCTCGGAAAACGGAGGACGGCAAAGCAAACGGATTCAGATTCCGATTTACGGGGTCGCCGCCGCAGTCGCCGTGTTCGCGGGGTCATCAACGGAGCCGCGGGGGACGAAAAAGGGATTTACTGTTCATCCCCATATGACCACACCACCGCGCGGTCCACCTGGCCGGCGTGCGCCCGGCGCACGTTTCCGCGACCTGAAGGGGCGGACCCGGTGCACGGGCGCGTGCGCCAGCCAGGCCCGCAGGCGCGGTCCACGCCCGGGCGTGCACCCGGCGCTGCCTCCGCAACCGGGGAAGCGTGAGCCCGGTTCGCGCTCCGCGCGTGCGCCAGCCCGGCCCGTAGGCGCGGTCCACGCCTGGGCGTGCACCCGGCGCTGCCTCCGCAATCGGGGATGCGTGAGCCCGGCTTGTGCTCTGGCCGTGCACCAGCCCAGCCCAAAGTGCCTGGTGCATGCGCCCGGGGTGAGCCGGGTCTGCGCCGCTGCCGCCTTGTGTCGTGGACCCGGTCCACGCCTGGACCCGTGCTCCAGCCTTCAGCTTAGGAGTCCAGAAGCACCGTTTTTGGCCCGTTTCGCCCCGTTTTTGAGTATTTTTGACCGCGACGATGTTTTTAACAATAATTCTTACTGTAGCTTTTTCGGGCACAAGGTGGGAGTGTTTTAGCTGGAGTTTCCGCACACCTTCTTCTTCGTGTTTCATGTGGGTACCCCTTAGAACCTCTTGTGTATATTCTCGTTACTATTATGTTTCATTGTCATCATATTTGTGGCGATTGAGGGTCACGGTGCACGAGGATACATCCCGTTGTGGGGAATTTTTTCGGTGTTTTGAATTACGGTATTGTGGGAAAGGTGTAAGAGTAAGTAGTTGCATCATATAATATTGTTAACTCCCGTTATCATTTATCATATGCTCTTATCGATGTTATAGCGACCAGGTGTCACGGTGCCCTATATTATGTATATGTATGTGGTTACGATGCTCGAGGTTGCTACACGCACACCAGCGGTTTGGCCACCGCGAGGGTGTGCTTTTCCGGAAAAGTGGTACGTTGACCCGTGTACCCCACAAGGTGACGTAGTGGGGGCCCCCGTAGGTGGGGGGTTAGAGGCGCCAAGGTGCGAGCGGTGCGACCCGCCGAGGTAGGTGCTCGGCGTGGTTTACCGAGGTAGGTGCTCGGTCTGATTTTCCGAGGTTGGTGCTCGGTCTGGTTTTTCGAGGTTGGTGCTCGGTCTGGGTTGCCAGGGCAGGTGCCCGGTTCAGGTTATGCAGGGGGAGGGGATACCGTCGATTGAACGATGAGGAGGGCGGTTGCTCTAGTTTTACTGCGGTTTGCTTTATTTGTAGCCCTTGTTTCTTTCGTGCTTTATTTTCTGGTCACTGACTTCCCACTTTGTGACAGGTTCATCCAGGGGTGAGTGTTAGGACGACGGTGAGGCCGCACGAGCGATCTTTTGGCCCTTCGAGGTTGCAGACTTTGACTTCTTCTTTCCTTGTTCATTTTATTACCTGTTAGTAGCTTATTTTGTGGATTTCGATACCCCTGTGGGGTCGACGTGGATGTTGGAAGGTTTTCATACCTTGTGGATGAATGGTTGTTTTACTTCTATTGGTTGGCCGTTTTCAAAATACAAAGAAAAAGAAAAAGAAAACATTGCGAAAACTGTTTTGAAAATATGGGTGTCGAGTGGGCACCGTTTTAAAACTCTGTGGATTTATGGAATTGCGAAAACAGTTTTGAAAATATGGGTGTCGAGTGGGCACCGTTTTAAAACTCTGTGGATTTATGGATTGCGAAACCAGCTTTCAAAACATGGGTGCCGTGTGGGCGCCGTTTTAAAACTTGTGGATTTATCCTTTCAAAATTTGTCGGCCTCGTTAATACTTATGGAAAAATAGTTGTTTGTACTCGACTGCTGACCTATTGTGGTTAAATGGATGTTTGTATGGATATTGTAGTCAGGACGCCGTGCATATACAAAGGAGACTCTGCCCGTTTGCAGAGTGAATTTGTATATGCGGCGGGTCTGGGCACGCGCCGGGGGAGATCGCTTTCAAAAAAAAATTTATATGCAAATTCAACTCTTTTCAGTGGCTGTCTTCCGCTTAATGAAACCCCCGGGGCGTGACAGATTAAGATCGTATCAGAGCGAAACAACTTTAACCACAGTAGTCTCTGTCCAACATCCACGGGGTACATCATCACTAGCTACTAACCAATGAAATGATCAGGGTATAGATGCGTAGAGATGCGAGGGTGCGGGGATTGTTAAGTTTTGTTTCTCGGTTTAGCTCGGGTGTTGTGCTAGTGTAATCGGGTTGATTTGGAGGTTGGGGTCGAGGCCGGCTGCCACCGGGGCCTTGATGGTTGCTATGAGTCAATGGATTAGGCAACCAGCACAGGACACGGTGGGTCTGCTGACGGTGTTTATGCACTTGGTGCGGCTGTTAACACAGCAGATCGTTGCGCCGGCTTTTGTTTTTCCGAACCCCTTCCTCTGCCGACGTTCTGGTCGTCGTCTGTAACAATGACGGGTGGTAGTGCAACCCACCGATGTTTGTTAGTGTGTCGGCCGTTTGTCGGTCGTGGGTAACTGGACAGCCTTTTGTCTAAATTTGTACCTTCTAGGTTTTCTGGTGTTAGGTTATAGCAGGTAGTCGGCCGATTCTTTTTGCACTATGGGGAAGGTATGGGTGGGAATGAGGATTCTTCCCCTATGGTTGTTACCCATAGTTCGGCTTTTTACCGTAGACACTGCGATGGTTGTAGAAATCGTCGTGATAGGGTCTCGGGGTGCTCCTTTGGGTTAGAAAGGGAGACCACCGGGGCTAGTAAATCTTATTCGTTTGGGCTCATTTTCGGTTAGAGAGGTCGTGCCTTGTTTCGCACAAGTGTGCGTAAGTGGCGACTTTTATTGGGGGGCTTAGCTTTTGACGCTGGGTGGTGCCAGGTAGCTCTGGGTCGGGTTCCTGTGTTCTGCGCAAGAGGGTCGGTTAGGTTGTCCTATTGGTGGCTTGGCGCGTGATCCCTCGAGTGCGTTTAGTGAACGTAGGCAACTTTTGACAAGGTTATTCTCGCTGTTTTCGTTGCTTGTCTTCTTCCGACCCTTTAGGTTTCAGATAGATAGTCTACAGTACCTGGAGGTCATTATTGAGTGGACCTAGAGCTTAGATTTTCTCCTAGTTGGAGGTGTCACTGTTTGGTCTTGAGGTTTACCGCTCGATTCGATGCCCGGTGCTTGGAGGGGCAACGGATTGGGACTGAGGGTTAGTAGTTAATTAGAGTGTCGCACCCCGTCGGTGCCAGTACGGAGGTAGGACCTTACCTTGTGGGTTTTGTCGCCAGCTTCCCATGACTAAGGCATAGCCTTGAGGCTTAGTTTGGGAGCGTTTTGGGTCGTTGATCTTTTGGGGCAGGTGTGGGTCAAGGGGATCTGTCAACTACTCGGAGTTTTGGCACTGGTCACTTTCGGCTAGGTGGCCCTATACGCAGCTCTTTCTGTGGGGTAGAACTTGTGGTAGGTCTTAGAGCTGAAACCTAACGTTAGTTTTGACCGTCGCCTCGGTAGGACGGACAGTCGGAACGGGTGGTCCGGGATGGTGGTTATGCTCCGAGCTTGTGGCCCGTGTTGGTGACGGGTGGAAGTGGCCCGTGTTGGTGACGGAGGGGAGCGGTTCGTGTTGGTGACAGGTGAGTTCGTTGTTTTCAGGGGAAAATTTCGGGTAGTTAGTAACCCAGCCTGTTTTGTTGGCACCTTTTGGAGCCTTGTGAGGGCGTTAGTGTGGTTTGTTTTCCTTGTCGTCGGGTTAGTTGTTTTGGACTTTTAAGGGCTCATCAGTACGGGTTGGGCGGTATGACTGGGGTACCTCGACGCATCGCGAGACTTTGTTGCTGACTGCTCAGCGCCGGCTGAGGTGGTTTGCGGACCTGTGGCGTCGTGACGGGGAATTCCGAGTCGGGAATCACGAGGTATCGGGCATGGACTGGTTCACGAGGTATCAGGCGGATGTATAGTTAATTGGTTTCAGTGAGCCTAGCGACTCGACCCTCTGCATCGCTCACTGGCACCCCCGTCGTAGGGGTTTCTTCCGACGTCCTCCTGACTGAACTACCGGGAATACCCCCGAGCGAGAGGTCATCCTCTCTTTCGAGCTTCTACCATGCACGCAACCTATCACTTAGGCGCCTTACGGAATGGCTTTCGCGGAACTGAGGGAATCTAAGGCACAACTAGGAGATTTTCTGGATAAAGGGTTCATCAGACCGAGTGTGCCGCCCTGGGGCGCACCCGTGCTCTTCGTGCGAAAGAAGAACGGAAGCCTACGTCTACGCATCGACTACAGGGAGATAAACAAGGTTACAGTGAAGAACAAGTCCGGGATTGATGACCACTTCGATCAACTACGAGGGGCACTTGCAGATTATTCTCCGGACTCTCAGGGACCAGAGCCTGTTTGCTAAGTTTAAGAAATGTGAGTTCTGACTTCGCGAAGTGGGCTTTTTGGGGCACACAGTTTCAGCAACGGGAATCGCAGAGAATTTGAGCGGAACTACCCGACACACGATCAGGAACGGGCAGCAGTCGCCTTCGTTTTAAAGCTTTGGGAGACATCACCTTTTCTTGGAGTTCATCGTAATGTGTTTTCGGATCGCCAGAGTCTTAAGTTTTGTTCACATAAAAGGATTTGATATTGCGGAAGAGGCATTGGTTGGAGTTGCTGAAGGACTCGGCTTGTCCATTCAGTATCACCCGGGGAAAAGCAAGTGTAGTAGCGGATGTTTTGAGCAGGAAGGGTCAAAACGAGGGGGAAACCGATGAGCGCGAGTACTCAGCAGGACCGGTACTGTCGCGCGACCTTTTTGTCCTTGATGATCAAGCCAACCCTATTAGAGAAACCCTAGAAGGTCAGAAAACAGGCGCACTGCGCTCCCTATGCGGCGCATCCGGGTGACACGAAGATGTACAAGGACCTCAAGCAGAATTTTTTTTTGGTGGACTAAACTGAAAAGGGGGAGGTAACACAGTTCGCTACTCGCTGTTTGGATGGTTAACAAGTAAAGGCCGAACATCAGCGCCGACGGGGAAAACTACAATCTCTACATGTACCAGAGTGGAAATAGGAGTGAAGCCGCATGTAATTCATCACGGGTCTTCCGCATCGCATCAAGGACACGATGCGGTTTGAGTTACAGTGGATCGACTGATGAAGTCGGCTCTTTTCCCACCCATCCATACGACGTGGACTAGAGACACTCGCCTCGTGTCGAACCTTTGGCAAAGTCTACAATGAGCTCTAGAGACTAAACCACACTTCAGCACGGCGTTTCACCCCCAGACCGACGGACAGTCTGAGCGAGTGAACCGGATTCTAGAAGATGTGCTCCGAGCCTGCGTACTTGATTTGGGTGATGGATGGTCACTGCTTTTGAGCTTAGAGAGGACCTGAGCTTCGACGGAACACCGGTGCGGATCTTAGCACGAGAGGACAAAAGGGATTGCGCAACCGGACGATCCCCTATGTGAAGGTGCTGTGGAGCAAACAGGAAGAACGTGAAGCGACTTGGGAACTGGAGTCAAAGATGAGGGAGTGCTACCCAGATTTATTCGTTGCGCACCAGGGTTAAGTTTCGAGGACGAAACTTCTTTTAAGTGGTGAGTGATGTAGTGTCCTGGCGTTCCAATGCCTTTGTATACCTTCTTTTATGACGGGATTGTTAGGAAAACTTTTCACTGTGTTTTCTGCAATGGACTAGCCTGGACAGCGAGTATTTTTCTGCGATTGAGCTCGGAAAACGGAGGACGGCAAAGCGAACGGATTCGGATTCCGATTTACGGATCTCCCGGAGTGGGGGTCAAAGCGTTTGCCTTTGAATGGTGCATCGGAATCCGTGCTAAGTGGCCGGCACGCTTTTCAAGGTGATCGGACGGGATCTTTCTATGATCAGTTTCTTTTATCTTATTTATGTTATTTGTTTATTTTATTTATATTATAACACCTCGACCTCCCCGTTTTCCGTTTGGTTCTAATTGAATCCTTTCAGTTGTTGGGGGGAGGGGGGGGGTTGAGAGTTCGAGATTTTCTAGGCTGATCGTCGGGGTTTGCGAGTATTTTCGGGTGCTAGAGCGCGCAAAACGGTGAACGACGGTGCGATCGGATCTGAAATCGGACTTACGGATCTCCCGGATCGGGGGTTTGAAGCTCCCGGTGACGTAAAGTGCACCGAGATTCGTGCATTATAATTTGCACGATTTTTGAGGAAGTCTGAGTCAGATCTTGGCCTAGGATAGGGAGGATATATATATAGCGCCCTTTTAGTAGTAACCTTTTCTTTTTCCTTTCGAGAAATTGAACGGAGGGGGGATTTTCGAAATTCGAAAAATTCGAATTAGGGGAGCGAGAGAAAAAGGAGAAGAAAGAAAGCGGGGCGAATCCATCTCTCGTGGAGCATCACGTTGGTGACGAGAGGGACGATCCACCTTCTCCTTCCTCGCGGGATCACGGTAAGCGATCGGGGCAAACCCTCTTGTTGTTTTCCTTTTTTTGCAATTTCTGTGGGGTCGAGGGTTTGGGTGGTGGTTGTTCGGTTGTCGCACGATGTGGGTTTTGTGGTAACGGGAAGCCGTCGCCGCCGTTGTTAAACGGGAGGCCGCCGCCGCCATTATCGTACTCACAGGGTCGCCGCCGCAGTCGCCGTGTTCGCGGGGTCATCATCGGAGCCGCGGGGGACGAAAAAGGGATTTACTGTTCATCCCCGTACGGCCACACCACCGCGCGGTCCACCTGGCCGGCGTGCGCCCGGCGCACGTTTCCGCGGCCCGCAGGCGCGGACCCGGCGCACGGGCGCGTGCGCCAGCCCGGCCCGCAGGCGCGGTCCACGCCCGGGCGTGCACCCGGCGCTGCCTCCGCAACCGGGGAAGCGTGAGCCCGGTTCGCTCTCCGCGCGTGCGCTAGCCCGGCCCGCAGGTGCGGTCCACGCCTGGGCGTGCACCCGGCGCTGCCTCCGCAACCGGGGATGCGTGAGCCCGGCTCGCGCTCTGGCCGTGCACCAGCCCGGCCCAAAGTACCTGGTGCACGCGCTCGGGGTGAGCCGGGTCTGCGCCGCTGCCGCCTTGTGTCGTGGACCCGGTCCACGCCTGGACCCGTGCTCCAGCCTTCGGCTTAGCAGTCCAGAAGCTCCATTTTTGGCCCGTTTCGCCCCGTTTTTGAGTATTTTTGACCGCGACGATGTTTTTAATAATAATTCTTACTGTAGCTTTTTCGGGCACAAGGTGGGAGGGTTTTAGCTGGAGTTTCCGCACACCTTCTTCTTCGCGTTTCATGTGGGTACCCCTTAGAACCTCTTGTGCATATTCTCGTTACTATTATGTTTCATTGTCATCATATTTGTGGCGACTGAGGGTCACGGTGCACGAGGATACATCCCGTTGTGGGAAATTTTTCCGATGTTTTGAATTACGGTATTGTGGGAAAGGTGTAAGAGTAAGTAGTTGCATCATTTAATATTGTTAACTCCCGTTATCATTTATCATATGCTCTTATCGATGTTATAGCGACCAAGTGTCGCGGTGCCCTATATTATGTATATGTATGTGGTTACGATGCTTGAGGTTGCTACACGCACACCAGCGGTTTGGCCACCACGAGGGTGTGCTTTTCCGGAAATGTGGTACGTTGACCCGTGTACCCCACAAGGTGACGTAGTGGGGGCCCCCATAGGTGGGGGTTAGAGGCGCCAAGGTGCGAGCGGTGCGACCCGCCGAAGTAGGTGCTCAGCGTGGTTTACCGAGGTAGGTGCTCGGTCTGGTTTTCCGAGGTTGGTGCTCGGTCTAGTTTTCCGAGGTTGGTGCTCGGTCTGGGTTGCCGGGGCAGGTGCCCGGTTCAGGTTATGCAGGGGGAGGGGATATGGTCGATTGCACGATGAGGAGGGCGTTGCTCTGGTTTTACTGCGGTTTGCTTTATTTATAGCCCTTGTTGCTTTCGTGCTTTATTTTCTGGTCACTGACTTCACACTCTGTGACAGGTTCGTCCAGGGGTGAGTGTTAGGACGACGGTGAGGCCGCACGAGCGATCTTTTGGCCCTTCGAGGCTGCAGACTTTGACTTCTTCTTTCCTTGTTCATTTTATTACCTGTTAGTAGCTTATTTTGTGGATTTCGATACCCCTGTGGGGTCGACGTGGATGTTGGAAGGTTTTCATACCTTGTGGATGAATGGTTGTTTTACTTCTATTGGTTGGCCGTTTTCAAAATACAAAGAAAAAGAAAAAGAAAACATTGCGAAAACAGTTTTGAAAATATAGGTGTTGAGTGGGCACCGTTTTAAAACTCTGTGGATTTATGGAATTGCGAAAACAGTTTTGAAAATATGGGTGTCGAGTGGGCACCGTTTTAAAACTCTGTGGATTTATGGATTGCGAAACCAGCTTTGAAAACATGGGTGCCGTGTGGGCGCCGTTTTAAAACTTGTGGATTTATCCTTTCAAAATTTGTCGGCCTCGTTAATACTTATGGAAAAATAGTTGTTTGTACTCGACTGCTGAGCTATTGTGGTTAAATGTATGTTTGTATGGATATTGGAGTCAGGACGCCGTGCATATACAAAGGAGACTCTGCCCGTTTGCAGAGTGAATTTGTATATGCGGCGGGTCTGGGAACGCGCTGGGGGAGATCGCTTTCAAAAAAAATTTTATATGCAAATTCAACTCTTTTCAGTGGCTGTCTTCCGCTTAATGAAACCCCCCGGGCGTGACAGGATTATCATCACCAACAAAAACAACGATTTTCCGAAAAATCGGCGCGTGGATTCGCGTGGCCTTGTGGATTCAATGTTCTACCGCTCTCGTGGATTCGGAGCGAGGTACGTTCGTGTGATCGATACGTACTACATTGGTGAAGACCGTGGATTCGGTTGGACGTCGTGGATTCGACGTTGGACTTCGTGGATTCGAAGTTGGACGCAAATCGTGGATTCGAGGCGCGTTGTGGAGCGAGCGGAGAAGATCAACTAGGAGCGTATGAAAAAGGTTGAGTCATAGGGTTACGGTAAATCACCTTGTATGTGTTTAATCTTAGTGGATTTCGCCGTGTTATCGGTCCCGTAGTTTTTTACTCATGTGATGGAGTTTTCCATGTAAAATCTTGCGTACTTATTTATTTTCCGCATTGGGTTATTTTTTACGCAACGATTTGGTGTGTTTATTGTTTACACCTATTCACCCCCCCTCTAGGTGGTTTTTTCCCTATTCAGATCCATATTAGCATAACCCACAGTGAGCACTACACGGGGGCATGCTGTCTGGAGATGTCCTGACTGCCCACAAGAAAAACACCACCCCTGTCTGTGGTCACGCTGCGATGGTGAATAGGGCCCACCGCAGATAACACACCAGTCCTGGTGCTGCTGCTGCCTTGGCGGTCGAAAATCTCTTGATCTGTGTCTCCTCTGAGACCCACGACCATGAGACAAAAATTGTGGTGGCCTCGGCGGTCTTGATCGGCTAAACTGTCCCAAATCAGGCCGTGCTGGATGCTTCTCTCCGGAGCTGGTCCCTGGCGCTTCGTCTTTCTCACTCATAACTACCGATCCTCGCTCAACCCACCGAGCGTGCTCAATCGTTGCATCCAGAGTCGGCGATAGCCGGGAGTGAACAAACTGATAGATATCTCGATGCAGTCCTCTCTCAAAGAGATCAATCCGCTGGGCCTCATCCCGTGTAACATGGGGTACATTGTTCAGCAATCGCGTAAAATTGCGAACATACTCCTGAAGTGGCCGATTCCCTTGCTCCAGGCGACTCAACTCTCATTCCGGTTTCTGCTTTGCACTGTCGGGAAAGAAGGCATCGAGTAGCAAAGCACGAAACTCACTCCAGGTCATCAACTGAACTCCAGGTGGTCCAGCAGGACGAACTCGACGCCACCAAGTCTCGGCGTCCTTCTCCAGAAAGTGCGCAGCCAAATGTACTTGGTATTTATCCTGGATGAACAAGTTTTCAAACAACTTTTCCATTGCCACGATCCAATTCTCTATCTCCCAGGGCTCCAAGCTCTGCCCTAAAAACTGTGGGGGATGGAACTGACTAAAGTAAGTCAAACAATCAGTAAGCTCCCACTGCTCCTGCACTGACAACGGTGCAATCAGGGTCGAAGTCGATGATGTTGCGGCAGGAGGTATGACTGGCGGTGCTACAAGGGATGCTCTCAGCTCAAGCATGCGCATCATGCACTCCATATTCTCTTCCTGGCGCCTGGCCATATCCTGGCGTCGCATCGCCTCTGACATCTGTGCTAACTAGGCCCGTAACTCCCGGACCTCACTCTGCTCTGTTTGCTCGGCCTCCCGCTGCTCGGGCTCCTCATCTAATGCAGGATGTGCCCTCGTCGTTGCACGACGTCTCGGAGGCATCGTAATCCACTACACAAAACAAACGTCAGGACACCAAAAACCTCTCGACCCGATCAAGCGAAAGTCTAAAACATGTTACCTATTCTAAAGCATTATGTTGTCTGCAGCCAACATAACCACTTTAGAGAAATAACATGTAAAATCTCTCACCCTAATCCTCTGGGGGAGTCACGACTCAATCAGGACTCTCCCTAAAGTCATGTCTCTCATGACAATCATCCTACTGTCCAATCACAAGCCTAGGGTTTCTACGTCCTCAATGACCAACAACCTAGGTTCTTATACAACCTAGGCTCTGATACCACTCTAATCTGTCACACCCCGGCGTCGAAACTGCGACCCGGGCTCGCCAACATATCCGCCACCTATACGAAAAACCTCGCATAGGTGAAGCGTCCAACCTGAAAAAGAATAACTACTACCCACAATATAGATATCAGAGCTCAAAATAACTATCAGTAATAAAATCTGAAACCACTGTACAACTGAAATAAAGGTACAGGTAGAAACCTCCTATACAACATCCATGAGTCCAAAAGGGAGGTAAACCAAAAACATAATACATCAGTGTACAGTAATACCCATAGTCCAGGTTGGTACATCTATCTCACCAAAAACAACTCTGGTAGGGATCTATCACGCGACTTGTCACGCCCCGGGGTCGAAACTGCGACCCGGGCTCGCCTACTGATCCGCCACCTATACGAAAACCCCGCATAGGCGAAGCGTCCAACCTGCAAAGAAAGATCTACTACAGCTAAATAGATATCAGAGCTGTAAAATTAAATGTTGTAAAACTCAAATCCATCACTGCACAATTGGAAATAAAGATACAATATCCATCTCCCAAAAATCGAATCATACAATATCCTCTGATACAAAAATCCAAGAACCCAAACGGGGAGATAACTAAAATAAATATACATCAGTGTACAGGCTCTCAGTACAAGTCAGATCCTCACAATACAACAATCTCTCAAAAGTGGAAATAAAATAATCTACTGACTACTACAAATCTCCAATGTAGGGGTACAACTACTCTCCAAAAACAGGTAGGGATCTAGCTCATGACTCCCTCGCCTCGAACAGCAATAGTAGAATCAGCATCTCCCACAGATGACTCTGCAAAACAAATGAGAGGAAAGAAAAAGGAGGGGGAGAACCCACAACGGGTGTGAGAACTACATCAACACGTAGTTCTCAGTGGGTACCGCCACCAAGCCCGACGGTCTGCCCACCAAGTCTACTAGAGGCATAAGATAGCAATGCAGTAAAAACTGAACAAGAAAAGCTGGAGATACTCTATAGCTACCATGTAGTGACCCCGATCCCCGTGCAGTTTTTCCAATGACCCATGTAGTGGAACACCTATTATTGGTGTGTCGGACCCGCAACGCGTCAAATAGACGCGTTGGACGGACTCAGTGAGGCTTCTGGATCAAGCCTATCTTTCGGCTGCTTTTGCCGAAGTTTTGAAAGGGTTTCAAGCTAATCCGAGGCCGGATTTGGATTCAGCGCGGAAAAACGTCGAAAATCGGCTATTTACTCGTGTTTTTCTGAGACCGGATGCCCAAAAACGGACACCCGGAAGTTTTCTGCGCATTCTGGTGCATGAGGGAAGTCGTGGACCGGTCGGATGCCACGTGGCGGCCGTAGATTAGCCGGCGCACGCGGCGCGGTCCACAGAGTTTTGCGCTGGTGCATGGACCGGGCGCGGGGGACATGTAGCGGCCTCGGATTGGCGGGCTCACGCGGCGCGGTCCACGGAGACGCGCGGGTTGGAGCATGCACCGGGGCGGGCCACGTGGCGGCCTGTGAGTGGCTGGCTAACGTGCGCGCGGTCCACTCGTCTGGGGGAGCAGGCGGGGGCGGTTGGGGCAAGTGGGGCAGGTGACCGCCGTACGTGGGGCGCCACGTGGCGCCCGAAGATTGGCGGGCGCCACCAACCCCATGTGCCCCGGTCGGGCCACGCGACGGATCCCCAGCGGCCCCGCACACGCTGTTTGCTGTTTGGGACACGTGTCAGGCGCTGGGCGATCCGGGCGTTGGTCGCGGGCGGGGCCGGGGGGCGAATTCGGGCACTGTTTGCGCCCGAATTCCCCCGGGCGCCCGAATTTCGGGCCTGAAAGCCCATTAAGCTTGTTTTTTCGGGTTTTTTTGGTGGAGGCCTATAAATAGGCCTGGTTCTTGGGCCTTTTGACCCTTTTTCCAAACCCTTCAGCTACTGAGCCCTTTTGTAAGTTTGTTCCTCATCTTGTGCTGCATCTTAAGAAGGAGTTTCAAAATTTTTGGAGGGCGCGGCATCGACGGCTTCGGCGATTCGTCGCAGTGCGATGTTTCTTCTTCGGTGGCCCATTTCCGTCGTGTTTCGGTCCACGAGGTCCACAGAGCTACTCCAAAGGAATTTTTGCACAATTTTTGCAGAGTCAGTTTCACGAGAGGTAGGCCTTCGATTTTTGTGTCGATTACCTTGCTTCATTCTGAGTTCTTGGCACGGTTTATGAGGCATCTTTGAACCCCTTTGTTGCTGGTGGTTTTTCTGGACAACGGAGGCTTGTCAGATTTTTATCTCTGCCCTCGAGTATCGGATTTCGGCCTGTGAGGACTCGATCGACATCTACTCTTTGTAAGAATTGCCGTCGTATTTTTATTGGAATTTTTGAAGATTATCTCGCAGGTGGGAATTAAGCTTCTTTGGGACAGATTTTTCAGCAGTGTATGTGTTATGGGAATTTTGACTTATTGCAATGTTTGGACCATATCTTTGTACCCAGGAGGAGTTTTTGGGTATTTTTGGACTCGTTGGAATCGTGGGAATCTGAGGATTGTCCCCGTTCAGTTTCAGCCTTTTTGGATCTTGGTTTGATGCGCGCATCAGGTGGGTTGCTTCGTCTCCAAAACCGGTGGACTGTTCTCTAACTCTATATTGTTAGTGAGCATGCATTTTGTGAGCAGTATTAGAAAGCATGTTGTATCAGATAGGATTTTCTAGTGTAATGGTTCTAATCATGTTGATTATTACTTCCTATCTGTGTTGATTAAATGTTAGTATTGGACTTGACCTAGCACCCTGTCATATGTTGCATGTATAACCAAACCAGTAGAAAACCCTCACTTGGGCTAGGTTCATTTATGCTTTAGACATCCACACTATACATTCTATTCCTGGACATAGTGTTTTCCTCGCCCTGGTAGTGGGCTGAGTGGTCGGGATTTTTCTTAGTGTGGGATGCATGTTACACTCGTGCTTGGGGGCAGAGTGGAGTCTGATAGACGTAGCTGGTCTTATATCTATGGCGGGAGCCGTTGGGTAAACGGTGGTCCCGGGTTGTCGTATTTCTCTGTTTTATTTGTCGTCAGTATGTTAGTGACAGGGGTATATAGTGATAGCAGGACCTAAAACCCAGACTGTTTTTGGACACACATAATTTCTATAAACTAATGTTTTTCCTTCCAAACTTCGAGGGGTCACCGGAGCCTGTTCTTGTTTGATTTGGGTGAAGGCAATAGCCCTTCGGGGTTTGGAAAATAAAACTTATTTAAACTGATTTTATTAAAAAACTAAAATATATTAAATTGGGTTTCTCGGATTAAAATAGTTTTCAGTAATAACTGCCATCTTTTATTACAAACTTCCTCACCCGAGAGAGTTTGGGTGACCTGGGTCTAGGGGTCGTTCCCTTATTTCGGGACGAAAGCTACGGGGGCTATACCTAGAACCTGTTCTTGTTTGATAGGGTTGTAGGTGCTGGTCTCCCTAAACTTTCGGACCCTAGTTGGTTTCTTCCGCATGTTTTACCAAGGGAGTTGTTTTCCCGAACTGTAAGGGGTCGAGAACTTCGAAAGGTTGAGTCTGGAGTCTGTTCTTGTTTGATTGGGATTCTAGACACCGACCTTTCGGGATTCTCGGACCCTTACTGTGTCGGTTGGTTCTTTCTCGTCTGTGAGTTGGATGTCCTGTTTTGGGAGCCATTGGGTTGACGACGGTCCTGGCTGTTGAGTACCTCCAGCCAGTGGGTTAATATTGTGAGTTGGACATTGTCGATCTGATTGATCGTGGATTTGGATTATAGCCTGCATGAGCCATATTGAGCTCGACAGAGATGCGCGGATACTTTCCTCGGTGGGGTCGCGCCTCTCGAGTGCCGCTCCGGAGTTGGGCCTGTTACTTTGCTATCGCGACTTGTCAACGCAGTCCCTTTGGCTGGGCCAGTTTTGGCAGTCACGGACGCCCTACGTAACTCCCGTCCTCTTGTGGATGTGTGGCAGTAGGTGGGCGCAGGTTTGACTGGACCCCATGTGGCAGTCACTGTGATTGGGTTGATTGAGTATTTGGGTTAGAGTCGATGCATCATTTTCATCTGTATCACCCTTTGAGCATTGTAGATAGAGGCATGATAGCTGTAGATTTCTTTCCAGCTTATCTTTACATTAGTACAGTTTCCTGTTATCTTATGCCTCTAGTAGACTTAGTGGGCAGACCGTCGGGCTTGGTAGCGGTACCCACTGAGAACTACTGTGGGATGTAGTTCTCACACCCGCCGTGGTGACTTTTCCTAGGGACCTCTTTTCCAGTTCCTGCTGCTCCAGTTGCCGACCCTTCTGTTGCTGATCGAGGTGAGGGAGTCACGAGCTAGTTCCCTACCCGTCCTTGGAGTATAGCTGTACCCCTTTTGGAGCTTAGCAGTACAGTCTACTGGATTATTGTTGTTTGTTATTTTTGAGAGACTTTTATAGTGAGGTTCAGACTTGTACTATTTGACAGTTATATTATTTTATTTCAGCAGTCTACTTTTCAGCTCTGATATATGTATAGCAGTAGTATCCTTCTTTTTGCAGGTTAGACGCTTTGTCTATACGGGGCTTCCCGTATGGGCGGCGGATCTGTTGGCGGGCCCGGGTCGCAGTTTCCACCCTGGGGCGTGACATACCATGCCTCTATCTAAATGCTCAATGGGTGATACAGATGAAAAGATATGCAACTACTCGCACCCAAGGTGCTCAATCGACCCAATCGAACTGACTGCCTCATAGGGTCCAGTCAAGCCTGCGCCCACCTACTGCCACATATCCACAAGAGGACGGGACTTACGTAGGGCGTTCCACACGGACTAACTCACCCCTCGCGCAAAACTGCCTCAACAGGCCCATCATCGCATCCACTACGGAAAACTGCCTGAACAGGCCAACCATCGCATCCACTGCGGCATCTCGGGGGGGCGCGACCCCAACTGAGAAAAACGGCGCGACATAGAGTATCGAACATTGGCACATGCAGGCTATAGTCAAAATCCACGCTCACTCTCAGAACGGAAGGACTCAAGATCCTCAAATATCTCGCACAACAGTCGGAGTACTCTCAACGACTCTGTTAAAAAGCTCTTATGAATCTCAAGACACTAACGAACTCAACCAACTCGTGGCACAAAACACACTGGCTGGAGGTACTCCACAGTCGGGACCACCGTCGACTCAAACGGCTCCCAAAACGAAACACCCAACTCGCCACGCTAAACACACAGGCTGGAGATACTCCACAGCCGGGATCGACCCACAACTTAGGGCTAACAAAACTGGTCGGACGACACTCAACGACACGGGACCACCGTCAACCCGAACGGTTCCCAAATAACATTGACCGGAAGATACTCGACAGCCCGGGACCACCGTCTACCCAAACGGCTCCCAACAACACTAGCACAGGTCTAAACTCAGCTACCAGACTCCACTCAGCCCCCAGGCATGAGTGCAACAAAGTCCCACAATAACCTGACTACTCGGCCCACTACCCGTGTGACGCCCCACTTCCCAGGGGGTCACCCATCCTAGAACTACTCTAGCTCTAGCACGCTTAACTCTCATGTTCCTCTTGGATCTTGCTACCATCCAAAATGCTATAGCCGGGTTAGAGATTTAGTCCTATTATATCATTTATATAGAGGACTAATCCAAATTCCGGGGGTGTCACATTCTTCCCCCCTTTAAGCCCTGACGTCCACGTCAGGCTCAAGCACACTCACAAGCACCAGGCGATGTGAGACTCGTCTCGCTAGCCTTAGCCGACCTTGTGAGGAGCTGCACTCCACTCACAACGGTCATTAGCCGGGGAGCCTCGCTCTACCCGCTATAACCCTGGCTCAGCCGAGACTCATCTCACATTTCCGGCTGGTGAATGGCTCTGATACCAACTGTGACGCCCCACTTCCCAGGGGGTCACCCATCCTAGAACTACTCTAGCTCTAGCACGCTTAACTCTCATGTTCCTCTTGGATCTTGCTACCATCCAAAATGCTATAGCCGGGTTAGAGATTTAGTCCTATTATATCATTTATATAGAGGACTAATCCAAATTCCGGGGGTGTCACAACCCGGGCGAGGAAAAACTATGTCCAGGAAATATGCAAGGAGTGGGATGTCTAAAGCATAAAAGAACCTAGCCCAAGTGAAGGTTCTCTACTGGTCTGGCTAAACATGCAACATATGACGGGGTGCTAGGTTAAGTTCCAACAATAACATTTAAATAAACTGAAACATAAGTAGGGAACATTAACAAATATGATCACTAAAATCAATCAAAATAAGCCTCATCTCCCACTAAACATGCTCTCAATTAGCATAGGTGAATACAACCATTTAAATATGTATAAGATCTCGAAGGTACCCAACATGTACAATAAACCATGTAAGCCTCAATCCACATGAACTACATCATTTCATATGCTTACATCTCAATTCTAAAGGTTGTACATTAAATTATGCATGCTCTCAATCTCATAGGGGAACACTACACCTATGTAAGCTCTCAATTACCATAACATGGATGACAATATCATGCAAGCTCTCATTTAATATAACATGAATATCTTATCTTGCAAGTTTCCATTAGGCATAACATGAATATCATATCTTGCAATTTCTCAAACAAAATACCATTACCAACCTTACATCTCAACCATATATCGGTACACTAACATTCATGCATTCTATCAGATAGAATTAGAGAACCGTCCACCGGTTCTGGAGACGAAGCAACCCACCTGAATCGCTTTCCGCAGGCAAAGCCGAAGTCGGTGAAGTGCGTCATCACCACAATCGAAAACCGCGGAAACCACACCCTCGGTACTCGGTCGCACAAGCCTCTGCTCAAACCAACATCACCTCCAACAACACAATCAATACCCCAAACAGCATTTGCCGTAATGCAATCCAGCATAGAAAAGGGGATTTTCACCTGCGTGCAGTCCTCCGAAAAATCTAGAAATTTCATGGTTGCGATCCTCGCGACGAGTAGATGCAAATCGTGTATTTAAACTCCTCATTCCGACACCTGTAGGCCAAGATACGCCCAAAATATCGCGGTAAGCCAAATTCCCTCGCAGTCACAAGTCTGCGGAAATCAGTCACGAAGAAGCTTAAATATCACCTTTGAAAACTCCTTCGAAAATTCTGATAAAAATACGGTCGCGTTCCTCTCTAAACGTAGATGTCGATAGAGTCCTTATAGGCTGAAATCTGATAACCGGGCACCAAAATAAAAATTCCACAAGCTCCACTGTCCAAAATATCGTTGCAGAAAAAGGGGGTCAAAAGATGCCTCGAAAACCCCACCAAAAACTTGAAACAAAGGAAAGTAATCAACACGGAAATCGAAGGCGTACCTCTCTTGAACGCGCAACCACAAAAATCGGCTCAAAAGTCTATCGGTGTAGCTCAGGGGGCCTCGCGCACTGAAATGCGACGGTAGAAGCCAAAAATGAAGGAGCGTCGAAGTGCGCCGCGTCGCAGAAAACGCCGATGTCGCGGCCTCCAAAAAATCTCACAATCCTTAACAAGGTGGAGGACTTGGTGAAGAAGAGCTCTGCCAAGGGGGCCTCCAAGAAGAACTCCAAAAATCCAGAAATAGGGCACCCCATTGCCTATTTATAGGCTGAAAATCCAAGTCAAAAAAGTAGTTTGGGGTACAACTTTCGGGCGCCCGAATGATTCGGGCGCACACAGTAACCCCAAAAGGTACCCCAAACACCCAGCGCCCGGAATGCTGCCGTCGCGCCACGTGGACCAAAACAGCAAACAGCAACGCCAGCTAACAGGACAGCGCCACGTGGCCCGCACCCATCGCACGGTGGTTGGCGCCAGCCAACCACAGGCCGACACGTGGCCGCTCCCGCGCGCGCCCGCCTGCCCGCGCGGTACGGCCACCTGCCCCACCACGCCGCGCACGACCCGCACAGTGGCCGACCCAATCCGTAGCCTGTATGCGTCCAACGCCTCCGGTCGCTGCGCCCGGTGCACGCGCCTGCCATGGACCGCGCCATCCCGCAGCGCTGCATGGACCGGGCCGCGTGAGCCGGCCACGCCCGTGCCGCCACGTGTCCCCGCGCCGGTCCATGCACCCGGCCACGCGACTTCGTGGACCGCGCGTGCTGTGCCGGCCAATCCAGCTCCGCTACGTGGCACCCGACGGTCCACGGCTCCTCCCGTGCAGTCGAAAACACAGAAAATTTCCGGGTGTCCGTTCTTGTCACACCCCGGGGTCGAAACTGCGACCCGGGCTCGCCAACAGATCCGCCGCCTATGCAAAACCCCGCACAGTCGAAGCGTCTAACCTGCAAGAAAAGGTACTACAGGTAACATATATCAGAGCTATAAATAAAAATCTGCTGTAAAACTAAAATCAACCACTGTACAACTGGAAATAAAACAATAATGTCCAACTCCCAAAAATGATAATCATACAATATCCTCAGATACAAAACCCAAAACTCAACAGGGAGGTATCTCCAAATAAAACATCAGTGTATAGGCTCTCAATACATAACATATCCTCACTACATCAGTCTCTCAAAAGAGGAAATAAAATAACTAGTCTACTAAAGATCTCCTCTGAAGGGGTACCGCTACTCTCCAACGACGGGTAGGGATCTAGCTCGTGACTCCCTCATCTCGATCAACAACCGCAGAATCGGCAACACCCGCTAAGACTCTGCAAAACAAAGGAGAGAAAAGAAAGGGAGGGGGAAAACCCCCAACGGGTGTGAGAACTACACCAAAAAGGGAGTCTCAGTGGGTACCACCACCAGGCCCGACGATCTGCCCACTAAGCCCACTAGAGGCATAAGATAAACAATGCAGTAAAAACTGAACAAGAAAGCTGGAGACACTCAACAGCTATCATGCCTCTATCTAAATGCTCAAACGGGGAAACTCTGATAAAGATATGCAACACTCGCACACGAGGTGCTCAATCGACCCAATTGAGCTGACTGCCACATCGGGTCCAGTCAAACCTGCGCCCACCTACAACCACCTCCCACTGCCGGGTAGGAATTACGTAGGGTGTCCAAACGGACTAACTCGCTATCGAGTAGTGGCTCATGCATGCTATAGTCGAAATCCACGCTCTCTCTCAGAACGGATAGACTCAAGATGCTCAACCTCTCACACAACGGTCAAAGTACTCTCAACGACACGGGACCACCGTCAAACCAAACGACTCCCAACAACACTAGCACTGGTCTAAACACAGCTACTAGACTCCACTCAGCCCCCTGACACGAGTGCAACATTAAAAGTATCTGCCTGAAACAAACCCAATCAGATGGACCAGTAAGAACTGGTACTGCCTGCTGTGCCTTGCCAAATCGGGTATGCTGGCCAACGCATAACATCGATAGGGGAAAAGGAGTCTCAATGACTCAAAGCCAGTATGTAGCACACTCCGGAGTGGTACTCGAGGGGAGCGACCCACACGAGTAAAGTATCTCAGTTACAAGTATCATAAGTATCATAAGTATCATAAATCAGCAGGACTGAATCATGACTCTGATCAAAGTGGGAAAGCTCAACCACTAAAGAAATCCTCGGTCCTCAAACAGATGCAAAAGTACTCAATAAGTAGGACACTCTGTCCACTAGAGAAAACTGATACCCAATCTGATGTATAAATAAATATCCGGTCGACCGCCCAATATCCGCGGTTGCCGCAATACCCCACAAATCATAATCTAAAACCGACCTCCGGTCAACCGCCCAAAATCCGCAGTCACCGCAAAACCCTGCCAAACACAATCCAGCACAATCCGTCCCTGACACCAATGTCCTGGCTACACTACCACAAACCCGTGCTCGCACCCGAGCAACACAGACCGCCTGACTAACAAAGAAGGAGAAAGGAATAATATGGTTTCTCCTAAGTCAAGTTCCAATAAGTAGTGTAGCAGTAAAAGATGGCCTAACTATATGTCCATACAAGCATGCATTTGTCCTCAAAAGAGATAGAAGAAAGTAAACCACATGCCAAAATCACTAATGAACTACACCTGTCCATAATCCTTGATCCATAATGACTCCTCAGAGTAATACCTGCACATAGCTACATAATCCTGCCCCATCGCGTGAACCAATCCCATAAACGGCTATGTGCTAACATGGCATGCTACATAATCACATATAGGGTAACATTATCTTAGGTAAGCTTCCACTAATCACCAACATGACTATCCAAATCTCGCAAGTCCTCATAATATAACATGAATATTAATCTTGCAATTCTTTTATACAATTATCATTAACAAGCTTACCTTCCTCTCAATCACATACCGTGTACCCTAGACATGCATGCATCCTAACATAAAGAATTAGAGAACCGTCCACCGGTTCTGGAGATGAAGCAACCCACCTGAAACACTTTCTGTAGGCAAAGCTGAAGTCGGTGAAGAGAGTGGCTGTAGAGACCCTAACCCCGTGCAGCTTTCCTGGTGAATCCACTGTTTACAACACCTGGTGTTGGTGTATCTGGTCCACGGTGCATCAAGGGGATGCCACAGATGGACCCAGTGTGTTAACTTTTACTGTGTTGGCTTTCGGCTGGATTTGCCGAAATTTTTATAAGGATTTTGGCCAAACAGAGGTTGGAATTGGATTCAGCACGGAAAAACGCTTGAGAACGGCTATTTGCTTGTTAAATTTGGAGTCCGGATGACCAAAAACGGGCCTCCGGAAGTTTTCGGAACTTTCTGGTGCACGGGGGTGTTGGTGGACCGCCGGTTGCCACGTGGCGGCCTGTAATTGGCCGGTTCGCGACGTTCGGTCCACGGAGCGGCGCGGCCGGGTGCATGAGCCCGGCGCAGGACACGTGGCAGGCGGGGATTCGCTGGCCTTGGATGTGCGGTTCACTGGGTTTGACCGGCGGGTGCACGGTTTGAACGCCGGTGCAGGAACCCTGGGCGGGACCACGTTTCGGTCCCCGATTGGCGGGCGCTGGGGGCTCGGTCCACGTAGCTCCCCGCGCGGGTGCATAGACCCGGCGCAGGGACACGTGGCGGCAGCTGAGTGGCGGGCTCAGTTCGCGCGGCGCACGCAATGCGTGGGGACCCGCCTTGGGACTGTAGACGCACGGGGGGGCGCTGACGCGGCTGTCGGCCGCACTCGAGTGCGCCACGCGTCGCAACGCGAGTGGTGGCCACACTTGAGTGCGCCACGCGTCAGCGTGCGGTTGGGGGGCCGTACCTACCCCGCTGACCGCGCGACGGCTACGTGGCGCACTGCGGGGCGTCGGCGCCGCTGTTTCCTGTTGCGGGGTGACGTGGCGTCACCTGGGTGTTTCGGGCGCGTCGGATGGAGTCGGTCCGACCGGATTTCCGGGCGCATGGCGCCCGAATTCTGCGCCCGGAAACCCGGCCCACTTGTGTTTGGGCCCAGCCTATAAATAGGCTTCTTGGGCTTCTTCTAAGCTTTTTTCTTCTCCTTTTCCCTGTGGAGCCTTCAGAGAAGTTCTTCCCCACTCCGAGCTCTACTCTTTGGAGGAAGTTGAGGATTTTCGGAGGCACGCATCCCGAGGCTAACTATTTTACGGCGCGGCGCGACGCTTGTTCATCTTCGACCCGCTTCGTCCCTCTGCAGTGTTTGGGCTCTCCCGACTCACCCCGACCTCCTTTTTCGACGATTTTTGCGCCCTCGGATTCCAGACAGGTAGGACTTCAACTCCTGTGTTTTGAGCTACCTCGATTTCCGTGCTGATCTCAGAGTTTTCCGAGCTCCCTTTTGACCCCTTTTTCTTCACGGATTTTTGGACAGCACTGCGGTGTTCTTGCTGTAGCTTCGCGCACAGGCATCGGATCAAGGCGATTCAAAAGGCAAAATTCATCTACTCTTCGCAAGGAATCTCCTGGATTTTTCTCAGATTTTTCTGGATTGTGCCCGAAGGTGAGAATCCCCTTTTCCTGCGGTTTGTTGTTACAGGAATTTGGTACAGTTTGGTTTGGGGTGCTTCCCTTGCCGGATTTTTATCTCAGTGTAGAGGACTCCGTTTTGGACGTGCAGGTACTTGTTTCGAAGCCATCGACGCGTAGAACACCGGGGTATTTTATCTGGAATTTATCGAGCATTTCCTGCAGGTGAATTACTGGCTTCTCTGCGGCTGAAATTTCAGCATGATTTCTCTTGGCAGATTTTGGGTGTTAAGCGTTTTTGTAACCTTGTGTTGTACCCAGGGACTGTTGGGCTGTGCTGGACCTGTTAGATTTGGTGTTGCAGTTTTCCTGGTATTATCAGCTGTAGGACTTGGACTGATCAGCGCATCAGGTGGGTGACCTCTTTTCAAGATCAGCGGACTGTGGACTAATTCTAACTTTAGGGACTTGCATGTTTTAATGTTTGATGCCCAGCATGCTAGAAGGCGTAAATTGATGTTCCTGTTATAGTTAGATGATCCTGTGATTATTCTTGCTCCCTAAGCTGTTAATTATTATTATCCTGCTCCCTCCATGCTGTTATTTATTATTTATCTTGGAACTTGACCTAGCACCACTGTCACATGTTGCATGTTCAGCCAGACTGTAGAAGACCTCAACTTGGGCTAGGTTTTATTGCTCTAGACATTTCCACATCACTTTTCTGTATATCACTCTGGACTTAGAGTTCTCCTCGCCCAAGTAGTGGGTCGAGAGGTCAGATTATTATGGGATGCTTTTACACTCGTGTCTGGGGACCGAGTGGAGTTGTTAGCAGTCTGTAGACCAGGTTTCCTTGGGAAAGTGACTTGGGTTGTAGATTTGAGATCTTGAGAGCTATTTTGAGTGACAGTGAGTCTCGGCTGTGCAGTTTTCCAGCCTGTGTGTGAGACAGTGTTCTTTTGGTTTCAGTCGATCTTGTTGATCGAGGATTTGGATTATAGCCTGCATGAGCCACATTTGAGCTCGACAGAGATGCGCGGATACTTTCCTCGGTGGGGTCGCTCCCCTCGAGAGCCACTCCGGAGTTGGGCCTGTTCTTCTATCGCGACTTGTCGACGCAGTGTTCCCTCTGGCTGGGCCAGTTAGTGGCAGTCACGGACACAGTCCCTCTGGCTGGGCCAGTTAGTGGCAGTCACGGACGCCCTACGTAAGTCCGGTCCCCCGGGACGTGACGGCAGTAGGTAGGCGCAGGTTGACTGGACCCTATGCGGCAGTCAGTTGTGATTGGGTGATTCGAGTCGAGAGCTAGTTGTAGCATCATTTTCTTTCTGTCCCACTTTTGAGCATCTAGATAGAGGCATAGTAGCTGTAGAGATTACTTTACCAGCTTTTCCCTTTCCGCACTGCATTGTTACTTTTGCCTCTAGTGGACTTAGTGGGCAGACCGTCGGGCTTGTTGGCGGCACCCACTGAGAACTACTTGGGACGTAGTTCTCACACCCGTCGTGGTATTTTTTCCCCAGGGATTTCTTCTTCTGCTCCAGTTCCTGCCGCACCTGTTGCTGACCCGACTGATCGAGGTAAGGGAGTCGCGAGATAGATCCCTACCAGATGTCGCTTGAGAGTAGATGTACCTCCCTACCTTTTGAGAGTTCTTGTCGAGTGACCTTGTAGTGAGGATTGAGTTGTACTCTTCTTATTTTGAGAGATATTTGTATTTTGGTGAGGACTCTGGTTGTATATTTTATGAGAGTTGTTTTTATTTTATCCAGCTTTTACTTTCAGCTCTGATATCTGTTTAGTGTAGATCTCTTTCGCAGGTTAGTCGCTACGCCTATACGGGGCTTCCCGTATGGGCGGCGGATCTGTTGGCGAGCCCGGGTCGCAGTTTCGACCCGGGGCGTGACAGATTAGAGTGGTATCAGAGCCTAGGATGTAGGTCATTGCGGACTTAGAAACCCTAGGCTTGTGGTTGGACCCTAGGATGACTTACGTGAGAGCCGTAATCTGTTAGCGAGAGTCTTGATTGGGTTCCTAACTCTCCCAGTGGATGGGATGAGTGATCGACATGTCTTCCTTCGGTGGCGACTATGTTGGCTGCAGACAACATAGTACTATGGGAAGGGGGACATGCCCTTTGACTTTCGCTAGATTGGGTCGTGTTTTGTTTGGGGTTCTAACTGTTTCTCTTTTTCCCTCAGGCGTGTGATGCCTCCGCGACGCACGATGTCGACGCGTTCGCAGCCTTCTTCCTCTGAGCCCGAGCCGGAGGACTCGGGGCAGGGACAGCAGAGTGAGGTTTTGGAGCTTCGTGCCCAGTTGGCACAGATGTCTGAGGCTGTGCAGCGCCAGGAGGAGACTTCCCGACGCCAGGAGGAGGCTTCCCGACGCCAGGAGGAGGCCTTGGGTCGGATGATGCTTATGTTAGAGCAGAGGTCGCAGCCTGTGGTAGCACCCCCTGAGAGTTCCCCCGTGCCCTCTTCGCCAGCTGCAGCGCCCCCTGTGGTTCCGTCAGCACCAGCTGTTCCTGTCGAGCCGGTTTCCAGCAGACCACCGTCTGAGTCGTCGGGCCCTTTTTCTTCTTCTGAGCAGCAGGCAGCGGTAGATCTCTTGATGAGGTTTCGTCGGTTCGATCCATCCCGTTTCTCTGGTCTGGGTGCTGAGCCATGGGAGGCCGAGACTTGGGTTACGGCCATGGAGCGTCACTTTGAGAGTTTATTCGTCGACGATCGGTTTCGGGTCTTCTTGGCAGCGCATTATCTGGAGGGCAACGCCGAGGCTTGGTGGCGGCGTGTGCGGCCTGCTGGTCCGTCTGGGACACAGATTCTTCCGTGGGCGGAGTTCCGCAGACTTCTTCTGGGGGCCTTCTTTCCTGAGAGTGTACGTCAGAGACTGGAGGAGCAGCTGAGGAATCTCCGCCAGGGGGATAGGCCCGTGCATGTGTACATAGCTAACTTCAATCAGCTGTTGGCTAGTATGCCTCACGTGGCCAGGGATGAGGCTCACCAGGTTTACATGTTTGAGCGGGGGCTGCGCCGGGACATTTATCAGCTTGTTCGCTCCCGCAGATTGCAGACGTTAGAGGCCTCGATGGAGCAGGCGTTATATGTTGAGTCTGGAGAGGTAGTTATGGATGAGGTGGCTCCAGCCCCCGTAGGGACTCCTGGGGCGAAGCGCCCGGCGCCGGTGGAGGAGGGGCAGTCGAGTAGGCAGGGACCCCCGAGACCCCCACGTTTCCATCCTCAGGGTCGTGGACGTCAGGGGCGCCAGAGATCGGGATCATCTCATCAGTCTTCGCAGCAGCGTCGTCCGCCTCGACCTCAGCAGTCATCCCAGCAGCAGCAGACTTCGCGGCAGCCCCGCCAGGAGCGATGTGTCTTTTGTGGAGGGCCGCACTTACCGATGCATTGTCAGCAGAGACACGGCCGTTGTTACCGTTGTGGACAGGCCGGTCACATTCAGAGTTCGTGCCCCAGGGCAGGTCCTCCAGCTCCTTCCGCGGCCTCAGCACCTTCTGCTCCCCACTTGACAGCAGGGCCTTCTGTGGCCTATGGTAGGCCTGATCAGGCTTCTTCCTCTTCGCGACAGTCAGAGCGACGTCCCCCGGCGCAGAGCGGGCGAGTCTATGCCGCCCAGGTTGAGGATGCTTCAGCAGCCGATCATGTCGTCGCAGGTACTATTTTGATTTCTGCAGTTCGTACTCATGCTCTTTTTGATACCGGTGCATCGCATTCATTTATTACTAGAGCATTTGCATCCCTACATGGTATAGAGGTAGTTTCATTGTCGCATGCATTAGAGGTTCAGATCCCAGGCCATGTCTTGCATGTCGAGGAGTGTTGTAGGGATTGCCCGGTACAGTTGGGACCCTGGGTCCTGCCGGCAGACTTGCTCGTCTTGCGGCAGCTCCAGGATTTCGACGTGGTACTTGGCATGGATTGGTTAGCTCGGTATTTCGCCACCATTGACTGCAGAGAGAGGACGGTGACCCTCCGCGAGCCGGGGCAGGAGGTGTTCGTTTTCAGAGGCTGCCAGAGTACCCTATTTGCCATGACGATTTCTTCGGCGAGAGCCCGGCGGATGATGAGTAGAGGTTGTACCGCCTTCCTGGCGACGGTTGTGGAGGTGCCTACGGCGGCACTGGGACTCGAGGATATTCCTATTGTCCGCGAGTTCCCAGATGTGTTTCCCTCAGAGTTGTCGACCATGCCGCCGGAGAGGGAGATTGAGTTCGTGATTGATGTGGTTCCAGGAACCGCACCTATCTCGAAGGCACCCTATAGGATGGCACCTGCCGAGCTGAGAGAGCTGAAGGCCCAGTTGCAGGACTTGATGGATGTGGGCTTTGTGAGGCCCAGTGTTTCTCCGTGGGGAGCGCCTGTTTTATTTGTGAAGAAGAAGGATGGGTCGCTTCGATTATGTGTCGACTACAGAGAGCTGAATAAAGTGACCATCCGGAACAAGTACCCCCTTCCACGGATTGATGATCTGTTTGATCAGTTACAGGGAGCGTCTGTGTTCTCCAAGATTGATCTCCAGTCAGGTTACCACCAGTTGAGGGTGAGGGCCGAGGACATCTCCAAGACGGCTTTTAGATCCCGGTATGGGCATTATGAGTTTACTGTTATGCCTTTTGGTCTAACTAATGCCCCTGCCGCATTTATGGATTTAATGAACCGGGTATTTCAGCCGTACTTGGACCGGTTTGTCGTTGTGTTCATTGACGACATCCTGATTTACTCCCGAAGTGATACAGAGCATGAGGAGCACTTGAGGATAGTGCTGCAGCTTCTGCGAGAGAAGGAGCTGTATGCCAAGTTAAAAAAGTGCGAATTTTGGCTTCGGGAGGTTGCATTTCTAGGCCACGTTGTATCAGCCGCAGGAGTGGCAGTGGACCCGACGAAGATTGATGCAGTTCGGGATTGGCCTAGACCGACGACGGTTACTGAGGTCCGTAGCTTTCTTGGATTAGCAGGTTATTACCGTCGGTTCGTAGAGGGTTTTGCGAAGCTCTCTACTCCCCTTACCAGTTTGACCAGGAAGGGGATTAAGTTTGTGTGGACTGAGCGGTGCCAAGAGAGTTTTGAGGAGCTCAAGAGGAGATTGATCTCGGCACCAGTTCTAGCACTACCGGTGATGGGCGAGGGATTTGTGATTTATAGTGACGCCTCTCACAGCGGCTTGGGATGTGTTTTGATGCAGCATGGTAGGGTAATTGCTTATGCTTCACGGCAGTTAAAGGATTATGAGAAGAATTACCCTACTCATGATTTGGAGCTTGCAGCCGTGGTTTTCGCGCTGAAGTTGTGGCGGCATTACCTCTACGGGGAGCACTGCGAAATCTACACAGATCATAAGAGTTTAAAGTACTTGTTTACTCAAAAGGAACTGAATTTGAGGCAACGCCGGTGGTTGGAGTTATTAAAGGACTATGATGTGAGCATCCTGTATCATCCCGGCAAGGCCAATGTAGTAGCAGATGCTTTGAGTAGGAGATCAGCACAGAGCTTGAGCATGTTGATTACACAGCAGCCACCGCTTGTGGAGCAGTTGAGACGCCTACAGATAGAGGTAGTATCCCCTGGGGTCTCTGCTAGACTCATGTCCATGGTCTTGCAGCCCACTCTGTTGGACAGGATTAGGGAGACACAGAGTGAGGACCCCCACTTGACGAGGATTAGATCGCAGATTCTGGCCGATCAGTTAGGGGATTTTGCAGTGGATAGCTCGGGAGTACTGCGGTACAGGGACCGAGTATGTGTGCCTATGGACACTGAGCTCAGAGATCAGATTTTGAGGGAGGCCCATTATACACCTTATACCATTCATCCAGGTGGTACTAAGATGTATAAGGACCTCAAGGCACATTTTTGGTGGCCTGGAATGAAGCGGGATATTGGAAGATTTGTGGCTCATTGTTTAACTTGTCAGCAAGTGAAGGCGGAGCACCGTGTTCCTGCTGGCAAGTTACAGAGTCTTCCAATTCCCGAGTGGAAGTGGGACCACATCACCATGGACTTCGTCACGGGACTGCCTAGGGCGCAGAGTGGGGCCGATGCTATATGGGTTATCGTTGATAGACTCACCAAGTCTGCACACTTCTTGCCTGTACAGATGACTTGGTCGTTGGATCGTCTGGCACAGTTATATTTGGATGAGATAGTGAGGATGCACGGTATACCCGCCTCGATTGTATCAGACAGGGACCCGAGGTTTGTATCACGTTTCTGGGGGAGTTTACATTCAGCCTTGGGGACCCAGCTCAGATTTAGCACTGCTTTCCACCCACAGACCGATGGACAGTCGGAGCGCACCATACAGACCCTCGAGGACATGTTGAGAGCGTGCGTGATGGATTTTGGAGGAGGGTGGTATCGGCACTTAGCACTGGTTGAGTTTGCGTACAACAACAGCTATCAAGCGAGCATTCAGATGGCTCCGTTTGAGGCGTTGTATGGACGCAAGTGCCGGTCGCCCCTGCATTGGAGTGACGTGGGTGAAAGGAGAACTTTGGGACCGGAATTATTGTTGGAGGCAGAAGAGAAGGTTCGTTTAGTTCGCCGACACCTCGAGATAGCCCAGAGTCGTCAGAGGAGCTACGCTGATACTCGACGGCGAGACCTAGAGTTTCAGATTGGGGATCATGTCTTTTTGAAGGTCTCGCCTTCGAAAGGGGTCAGGAGATTCGGAGTTCGGGGGAAGCTCAGTCCCCGCTTCATTGGACCCTTCGAGGTACTTGAGAGGATTGGCCCAGTGGCTTATAGGGTTGCCCTTCCACCACGCCTGGCCGGAGTTCATGACGTCTTCCACGTCTCGGCTTTGAGGAGATATGTTTTCGACCCTTCGCACGTGATCGACTTCACTTCCCTGGAGTTTAGCGAGGATCTTGGTTATGAGGAGCGCCCGTTGCGAATTCTTGCTCGTGAGGAGAGGGAATTGCGCAACCGGACCATTCCGTATGTGAAGATCCTGTGGAGCAATCACGAGGAGCGAGAGGCTACTTGGGAGCTGGAGACGGTGATGCGGGATTCATACCCTTTCCTGTTCGAGACTTCCGGTTGAGGTACGTCTGTTGTTCTTTCTTTGTTTCGGGGACGAAACTTCCTTTTAGTGGGGGAGGATGTAGAGACCCTAACCCCGTGCAGCTTTCCTGGTGAATCCACTGTTTACAACACCTGGTGTTGGTGTATCTGGTCCACGGTGCATCAAGGGGATGCCACAGATGGACCCAGTGTGTTAACTTTTACTGTGTTGGCTTTCGGCTGGATTTGCCAAAATTTTTATAAGGATTTTGGCCAAACAGAGGTTGGAATTGGATTCAGCACGGAAAAACGCTTGAGAACGGCTATTTGCTTGTTAAATTTGGAGTCCGGATGACCAAAAACGGGCCTCCGGAAGTTTTCGGAACTTTCTGGTGCACGGGGGTGTTGGTGGACCGCCGGTTGCCACGTGGCGGCCTGTAATTGGCCGGTTCGCGACGTTCGGTCCACGGAGCGGCGCGGCCGGGTGCATGAGCCCGGCGCAGGACACGTGGCAGGCGGGGATTCGCTGGCCTTGGATGTGCGGTTCACTGGGTTTGACCGGCGGGTGCACGGTTTGAACGCCGGTGCAGGAACCCTGGGCGGGACCACGTTTCGGTCCCCGATTGGCGGGCGCTGGGGGCTCGGTCCACGTAGCTCCCCGCGCGGGTGCATAGACCCGGCGCAGGGACACGTGGCGGCAGCTGAGTGGCGGGCTCAGTTCGCGCGGCGCACGCAATGCGTGGGGACCCGCCTTGGGACTGTAGACGCACGGGGGGGCGCTGACGCGGCTGTCGGCCGCACTCGAGTGCGCCACGCGTCGCAACGCGAGTGGTGGCCACACTTGAGTGCGCCACGCGTCAGCGTGCGGTTGGGGGGCCGTACCTACCCCGCTGACCGCGCGACGGCTACGTGGCGCACTGCGGGGCGTCGGCGCCGCTGTTTCCTGTTGCGGGGTGACGTGGCGTCACCTGGGTGTTTCGGGCGCGTCGGATGGAGTCGGTCCGACCGGATTTCCGGGCGCATGGCGCCCGAATTCTGCGCCCGGAAACCCGGCCCACTTGTGTTTGGGCCCAGCCTATAAATAGGCTTCTTGGGCTTCTTCTAAGCTTTTTTCTTCTCCTTTTCCCTGTGGAGCCTTCAGAGAAGTTCTTCCCCACTCCGAGCTCTACTCTTTGGAGGAAGTTGAGGATTTTCGGAGGCACGCATCCCGAGGCTAACTATTTTACGGCGCGGCGCGACGCTTGTTCATCTTCGACCCGCTTCGTCCCTCTGCAGTGTTTGGGCTCTCCCGACTCACCCCGACCTCCTTTTTCGACGATTTTTGCGCCCTCGGATTCCAGACAGGTAGGACTTCAACTCCTGTGTTTTGAGCTACCTCGATTTCCGTGCTGATCTCAGAGTTTTCCGAGCTCCCTTTTGACCCCTTTTTCTTCACGGATTTTTGGACAGCACTGCGGTGTTCTTGCTGTAGCTTCGCGCACAGGCATCGGATCAAGGCGATTCAAAAGGCAAAATTCATCTACTCTTCGCAAGGAATCTCCTGGATTTTTCTCAGATTTTTCTGGATTGTGCCCGAAGGTGAGAATCCCCTTTTCCTGCGGTTTGTTGTTACAGGAATTTGGTACAGTTTGGTTTGGGGTGCTTCCCTTGCCGGATTTTTATCTCAGTGTAGAGGACTCCGTTTTGGACGTGCAGGTACTTGTTTCGAAGCCATCGACGCGTAGAACACCGGGGTATTTTATCTGGAATTTATCGAGCATTTCCTGCAGGTGAATTACTGGCTTCTCTGCGGCTGAAATTTCAGCATGATTTCTCTTGGCAGATTTTGGGTGTTAAGCGTTTTTGTAACCTTGTGTTGTACCCAGGGACTGTTGGGCTGTGCTGGACCTGTTAGATTTGGTGTTGCAGTTTTCCTGGTATTATCAGCTGTAGGACTTGGACTGATCAGCGCATCAGGTGGGTGACCTCTTTTCAAGATCAGCGGACTGTGGACTAATTCTAACTTTAGGGACTTGCATGTTTTAATGTTTGATGCCCAGCATGCTAGAAGGCGTAAATTGATGTTCCTGTTATAGTTAGATGATCCTGTGATTATTCTTGCTCCCTAAGCTGTTAATTATTATTATCCTGCTCCCTCCATGCTGTTATTTATTATTTATCTTGGAACTTGACCTAGCACCACTGTCACATGTTGCATGTTCAGCCAGACTGTAGAAGACCTCAACTTGGGCTAGGTTTTATTGCTCTAGACATTTCCACATCACTTTTCTGTATATCACTCTGGACTTAGAGTTCTCCTCGCCCAAGTAGTGGGTCGAGAGGTCAGATTATTATGGGATGCTTTTACACTCGTGTCTGGGGACCGAGTGGAGTTGTTAGCAGTCTGTAGACCAGGTTTCCTTGGGAAAGTGACTTGGGTTGTAGATTTGAGATCTTGAGAGCTATTTTGAGTGACAGTGAGTCTCGGCTGTGCAGTTTTCCAGCCTGTGTGTGAGACAGTGTTCTTTTGGTTTCAGTCGATCTTGTTGATCGAGGATTTGGATTATAGCCTGCATGAGCCACATTTGAGCTCGACAGAGATGCGCGGATACTTTCCTCGGTGGGGTCGCTCCCCTCGAGAGCCACTCCGGAGTTGGGCCTGTTCTTCTATCGCGACTTGTCGACGCAGTGTTCCCTCTGGCTGGGCCAGTTAGTGGCAGTCACGGACACAGTCCCTCTGGCTGGGCCAGTTAGTGGCAGTCACGGACGCCCTACGTAAGTCCGGTCCCCCGGGACGTGACGGCAGTAGGTAGGCGCAGGTTGACTGGACCCTATGCGGCAGTCAGTTGTGATTGGGTGATTCGAGTCGAGAGCTAGTTGTAGCATCATTTTCTTTCTGTCCCACTTTTGAGCATCTAGATAGAGGCATAGTAGCTGTAGAGATTACTTTACCAGCTTTTCCCTTTCCGCACTGCATTGTTACTTTTGCCTCTAGTGGACTTAGTGGGCAGACCGTCGGGCTTGTTGGCGGCACCCACTGAGAACTACTTGGGACGTAGTTCTCACACCCGTCGTGGTATTTTTTCCCCAGGGATTTCTTCTTCTGCTCCAGTTCCTGCCGCACCTGTTGCTGACCCGACTGATCGAGGTAAGGGAGTCGCGAGATAGATCCCTACCAGATGTCGCTTGAGAGTAGATGTACCTCCCTACCTTTTGAGAGTTCTTGTCGAGTGACCTTGTAGTGAGGATTGAGTTGTACTCTTCTTATTTTGAGAGATATTTGTATTTTGGTGAGGACTCTGGTTGTATATTTTATGAGAGTTGTTTTTATTTTATCCAGCTTTTACTTTCAGCTCTGATATCTGTTTAGTGTAGATCTCTTTCGCAGGTTAGTCGCTACGCCTATACGGGGCTTCCCGTATGGGCGGCGGATCTGTTGGCGAGCCCGGGTCGCAGTTTCGACCCGGGGCGTGACAGTGGCCACTTGCAAACAAAATGCGCTGAGCCCGTATCCTCAGTACATGTCGCGCAAGCCTCGACTACAAACAACATCACCCCAACAATGCAACACAACAACAATAATCAACATCACAACACTCTAATCAAAACTCCACACATACACCTGCTGTTTTTCCAAAACAGCACAAAGAAGGGAATTTCTCACCTCCAAGAAGTGCTCAAAAAATCCCAAAAAAATCACGGTTGCGATCCTCGCGACGAGTAGCCCCAAAACGAGTATTTATACGCCCCGTTCCGACACCTATAGGCCAAGATACAAATTAAACAAGGTGGTATGCCGGCATCCTCAACACTGCAAAAACTGCGGGATACAACCCCAAAGAAGCTTAAATATTACCTTTGAATAGTCCACAGAAAAATCAAATAAAAATACGAGCGCGTTACTCTCGAAGAGTAGATATCAATCGAGTCCTTAAACGCCTCATTCCGATGCTCGTAGATCAAGATAGAAAATCGACAAGCCTCCGCTGTCCAAAATCTTACAGCAGAAAAGGGGTCACCAAAACACCTCGGGAACTATGCCAAAAACTTGAAATGCAGAGAAGTGATCAACACGGAAAACGAAACTTATCTCTCGTGAATGCGCCGCCACAAAAATCGGCTCAAAATTCCATCGGGGTGATCCAGGGTGCCTTGCGGACCGAAAAGTGACGGTGGAAGCCAAAATCCAAGAAACGTCGCAGTGCGCCGCATCGCAGAAAGCGCGGATCTGGAGGCCTCCAAAAAATCTAAAAATCCATCATGAGATGCCCCACAAAATGCTGAACAATCTTCCTTAAGGCCTCACAGAGAGATGGGCTCGGGAAGAAGGCCAAAACGCGCTGCAAAGAAGGCTTATATATAGCCAAACCGAACAAATCAAATAATGCCGAATGGGTCCCAACTTTCGGGCGCCCGAATTGATTCGGGCGCCCGAATTGATTCGGGCGCGCACAGTGCGCCCGAATCCTGGCCGTCCATCAGCGCCGCGCTGCGCCACGTCGCCCGCGCCCGAACAGCAAACAGCGGCGTCGGCCACCCCGGCCGCGCCGCGTGGCACCCCCACGCCTGCCCCGCGCACATGGCCCGGCAGACCCGCGCGTACGGCCACCTGCCCGCCGGTACGGCTACCTGCCCCGGCCACCTGCTCCGCTCCTCGCGTGGACCGCGTGCACTACACCGCTCCAACCACCAGCTGCCACGTGTCCCCCCGCCGGTTCATGCACCAAGCCGCGCGTCCTATGGACCCCGCGCGTGTGCGCCCGCCACTCCCGGGCCGCCACGCGTCCTACCCCCCGGTGCACGCCGGCCCCGTGGACCGAGCGGCCCGCGCCTCTGCCCGCTATCGCGCTCCGCCACTGCCCGCGCCGCCGGCGCTGCCCCCCGGCCGCCGGAACAGTAACCTTGCCTCGAAAATCATGTTTTGGCATCCGAGCTCCGAAAAATACTTGTAAATAGTCCATTTCGATCGTTTTCGCGCGCTGAATCCAAATCCGCTGTCCGTTTTGCCAAATTCCACTTCTAAAAATTGCCGAAAACATCCGAAAAGGTGTTCTTACTTCAAATTTTCGCGCCGAGTCCAATTTTAATATTCGTTTCACGCGAAACCACGTCTAAACATTCGACGGGGTCATCCGACTACCCACGTGATCCATTTAACACCCGAAGTCCATCACTTGTGTCCAAATTGGTGCAGAAACACCGCCGACACGCCACATAGGCCTCCAGAAGCCGCTGGTCACACTGTAAAGGCCCTGCAGAGATCCGGGTCACCATAGTTCTCGGGCGTTCAGACTTAGAAAAATACATCCAAATAGCTGATTTCCATCGTTTTTCCGCGCTGAATCCAAAAACGGCCTCCGTTTTATCCGAAAATCATTCCAATTTTTGACGGAGGCATCCGAAGGCAACCTTGATCCATTTTCGTGCGGAGTCCTTTTCTTGAGTCCGCTTCGCGCACAAACACCTCCAACACACAGCCTAGGCCTCCAGAAGCCGCTAGTCCAACAGTAATCCTCTTGTGGGGATTCGGGTCCTCACATTCTCCCCCACAAAAAGAAAGTTTCGTCTTCAAAACTAACACAACTCAAAGGGAGTCTCAAACATGAAAGGTAGGTATCCATCAACACCGTCTCCAGCTCCCAAGTCACCACTCACTCCCCGTGATTACTCCTCAACAACCATAGCTACTAGTACGACATGGCCCAGTTTCGCAATCCTCTCATCTCACGAGTCAGAATTCGCAACGGCGTCCCTCGTACTCCAAACACTCACAGATCTCAAATGGGGCGAGTCAATCACGGGCGAGGGATCCAAAAGCATAACACTCCTGAGCTGAGATGTGGAAAAACCTCGGGGACTCCAAAAGGCTGGGGAAAGGAAAGAACAACCAGTGCAACGCGCACCAACACCACACCCAAGTGCCAATTCAACCAAGGTGACCCGAAACATACCCACACGATCGTCCAAAGAGGAAAGAAGCCCTAACAAGCTTGGGTCCTCGCTTAGTCACTCTCGGATCCTAACCAACCGCGTGGACTGCTCAACCGCAGGCTACCATCAAGAGGGACCCCCAGGGACACAACCTCAAGCCCTGCTCGCTTCAACAACACCACACAGCGCCAGCTATGGAATCATCAAACTCAACCCCAGACAGCTCTCCCGCTCAAAGTATCCGCCACCACAGTGGCCTTGTCGGGGGATACTAGATGCTCAACAATAATCCACAATAACTCCACAGCCACTATGGGAGGCATCACTATAACACGCAAATCCATCTCCCATCACAGGCAATACTAAATTGGCGATGGTATCAGTCTCTTCATCCATTCGTCAAGCTCTGCTGGCACTATCCTATCCAAGAAGCTCCTAGCTTCAATAATTAGTGTCGGTCTCGGCAAATCTCGAATAGCATCTATTTTGGCCGGATTTCCACAGCCGCTCCTACGGCTAGAATAATGTGGCCCAATAAGGTATGCTCCTGAAGCTAAAACTCGTACCTCAACAACTCGGCATACAACTTCTCCCCCATAGACATTGTAGCACCATCCACAAGTGCTCCTCATGCTCCAAGTGACTCTGGGAGTAAATCCAAATATCTATGTAGAACACTTTTACCAATCCGTCCAAGTACAGCTAGAACACACAATTCCACAAATCATAAAGACGGCAGGGCATTAGTCAATCCAATTGGCCCCATTATGAGCTCATAATGCCCCTACCATGTCCTGAACGCCGTCTTGGCAAAATCCTCGGTTGTATGATTCCAAATAGATACATGCCTCATAGAAGAACACTGCCAGAGTATAACTCAATCAAATGGTCCTAAATACAACCCGGACCTGCCAGTGCTCAAACCACAAAAGAACCCTCACCGTTGTGTATCAACGACGTGGCATTGGGTCAAACAGACCCCTTGATCCATCAGATCCTGCAACTGCGCTATCAGCTCTCTCAGCTTAACTGGTGATATCCAATGAGGTGCTGTCGAGGTTGGCGCGGTTCCCAGAAGCACGTCAACCGCAATCTCAATCTCCCTAATCGGCGGCCTCATCATCAGCTCAGGTGGACTCATACCCGGGATCTCACGGGCAATAGGGATATCCTTGAGTCCCGGTGCCGCCGTAGGCACCTCTCACACTATCGCTGTAACCTGTGAGCTCTAATTATTTCTACAAACAAGCCTCCTCTTGTCTGCCTCGTAGAAGGTCATAGTCCTCTCTCTCCACAGTCAAACATCATGTGGTACTGTGCCAACCAATCTCAAGCACTGGGTCAAAACACCAAACGGCCACAAATACCAATAAGTCTGCCGGTATAACTCGTGGTCTCAACTGCACTGGACATGATCCACAAGCCTCCTCCTCATGCACAACACCGACAGGAATCTGTACCTCTAGTGCACGTGGTAACATCTCTGCCTCTAGTCCATGCACAATGCTCTAACTCGAACTGCTATAATGAAACAATACTTGCGACAACCCAAACCACTATGGCGCCCTCCAACCAGGCGGCACAGACTAAACCGCTCAATGCAAGTGGTCGTCTCTTAGTCTGCCTCGTCATCAAAGTCTAGTCTGTCAGAAAATATCTCGGCTATCCACATAGGGAGCACTGCCCCTGCCTCTGCTCACACTGAGGCGACGAATGTGGTCCTCCGCAGATAACACATCCACGCTACCGCCGCTACTGATACTAATTCTGATACTGCTATCGGGGTCCACCCGACCTCTGGCGTCTCAGAAATCCACAATCCTGGGGAAGGAAATCGGGAATGCCTCTGCCGGCCGATCTTTCCTCCATCAACTAGCGCCAAGCGCCTCTATCCAGAACTCGCCCCTGGCGGCAGATCCCTATCCAAAGGAACTGCAGCGCCACGCTCCATACTCAACGCCTACTCCATCGAGGCGTCCCAAATCTGTAACGGAGGGACCGAATGAGCTAAAAGGTATCCTGGCACAATCCACTCCGAGATACTCATATCCTATGCGCCTCGTCCCTCTAAACATGGAGCGCGCAGTTCAACAACTGCGTAAACTCCTTGATACAAGGAGGCTCTCAAGTAGTCTCTCCATCACCACCAACCACGATTCTGCCTCCAAAGGCTCCAAACTCAAACCTACGAATCGAGGTGGTTCATCTGCCGGAATGGACTCAACTGATAGATGATGTCCCACAGCTCATCAGCTGTCAGCTATCCACCCTGCCTCGGTGCCTCGGCACTAATCGTTGGCACGGAGGGGGCTACTCGCTCCATCGGCGCCACTGAAATCACTGCCACTGAGGATACTACAACCGGATGGTCTCAGGAGGAAAGCACTGTCGGGCTGCCCGCTGCTCCGACAACTGTGTCACCTTAACCAGCAGCCCGCTCCGCCGCTGATATGCCTCTAACAATCCTGTCATATGGGTCCGGAGCTCTCTGACCACAAATTGGGTATCCGGCCCGAAACTAACAGCTACGACAGTGTGCACACGGGTCAAAACCCAGTGTCGGGGAGACACCGCTCACCACAACAAAACTACAAATAGCACACAACAAACACTCGACCCAATCTAGCGAAAGTCTAGAGCATGTCACCCATTCCACAGCATTATGTTATCTACAGCCAACATAATCACTTAGGAGAATAAACATGCCGATCACTCATCCCATCTCTTGGGAGAGGTATAAAACTCAATCAGGACTCTCGCTATAAATCACGACTCTCACGAAGTCATCCTAGGGTCCAACCACAAGCTTAGGGTTTCTAAAGTCCGCAATGACCTACATCCTAGGCTCTGATACCACTCTAATCTGTCACGCCCCAGGGTCGAAACTGTGACCCGGGCTCGCCAACAGATCCGCCAACTATATGAAAACCCTGCATAGGCGAAGCGTCCAACCTACAAAGAAAGATCCACTACAGCTAAACAGATATCAGACCTGTAAAATTAAATGCTGTAAAACTCAAATCCAACACTGTACAACTGGAAATAAAGATACAATATCCATCTCCCAAAAATCGAATCATACAATATCCTCTAATACAAAAATCCAAGAACCCAAACGGGGAGATAACTAAAATAAATATTCATCAGTGTACAGGCTCTCAGTACAAGTCAGATCCTCACTGTAGAGTACCGGGATTTCGGATAGCGCACCGACCTCGTGAGATGGCGTGGTGAGGATAAATCGCCGGCGCGTGTTCCATTTTGGGTTACAGATGAGTTCGGCTCGACTCGGATCAACGCGGAAGCCCCGGCTTGATTCGGAGTTTTCCAAGCATTGTGCGCCGATAGAGGACTGGTTTCGGGGAAGCCTCGACTCCACAATGGTGTACAGGAAATGGGAAAACACTTGGAACAGGTGTGTTTTATGTTTACAGCGGAGTTCGGGAAGTTCCGGACTGACGCGGAGGACCCGAAGGCGAAAAGTGAGTCGAAACTGTCAATTTTGGAGCCGGTTTTTGGATTGAGCACCCCGACTCAACGGTTGAGCTTTTTGAGGAGAAAAAGTTGTGGACGTGTGTATTTTCAGATTACAGCGGAGTTCGGGAGGTTTCGGACCCGTGCGGAGGTCCCGAGGGCAAAAAGTGAGTTGGCGGGGACATTTGAGGGATTATTTAATTAATTTAATTAAAAGTTGGATTTATTATTGTTGCCTGATAAGGCATTAGTGAAAGAGAAATTTTATTAGAAGAGATTGGATTAATGAGAGATGGATTAAGGTGTTGGGTTGAGATATTTTTCACTTGGTGCATTTATTGCTCCCAACTGCCCCACTAATTAGCCTTCTTAATTAGTAGCCTCCACTCACCATCCTCTTCCTCCATAAAAAACAGAGGATTGGGAATGTAACAGAGGAAGAGAGAAAGGGAGAAAAGAAGAAGAAAAAGAAAAAGGAAAGAAGGGGAAAGTGAACGAATGAAAGAGGTCGGATGGTGAGATCTTCCTGCAAGAACCGCGGCGCCAAGCGGAGCGGAGCGAGCGCGCGTCGTTCGCCAAGCGAGGTACTTGTATGTAGCTGGTTTTTGGAGTTTGGGTTTTGGAGCTTTTGGGTTTTAGGATTTGGGGTTGAGCTTGGGTGGTGGACAGTTGTCCGGTGTGCTCGGGGTGGCCGCAGCTGGAGCCGCGCGGGCGCGCATGTGCGCCGTGCGCGGCCGATGCTGATGCTGCGCGGGCGCCGATGCGCGCGCGTCAGGGGCGCGCGTAGCGTGTGTGCGCGGCTGGAGCGCACGCTGCGGGCGCCGCCCAGCGCGCGGGCGCGCGCTGCGAGCCCGCATGTGCCGCGCGAGGCGGGCCCCTGTGCAGCGCGGCGGGCCCCTGCACCGCGCTGCAGACCCGGGGCGCCGCGCAGCCGCGGCGACAGTGCCGCGCTGCAGCGGCGCAGCGGGCGCGGCAGCGCGCAGGCGCGCGCGCGGCTGGCCCTAGCGCGGGCGCCGCGCGAGCGGCAGCAGCACCGCGCGCGCGGTTGGCGCGGTTGCTGCATGCGGTCGGCGAGCGGACGGGGGGCCGGTGCAGGCGGGTCGTGTGTGCGCACATCGAGGCTCGTGGCTGCCCGGGTATCGTGCAGATTTTCTGTCAACTGTTTTTGACGCGGGGTTTTTCCCTTTGCTCTCACAGGACAGCTTCCATCGTGGCGGTCTTCGGCGAGGTGCCGTGCGGAGCCGGATCGAGTGATTGATGATTACAATTGGCTCAAGGATTTGGAGCTAGAGAGAGGAAGAATCCTTGTATGATTGGCTATGTGCAAGAATTTTAAGTGTGCTGGATACTTGGAGCTTACAATTATGTGTAAGTTTATATGTTTAATTTTGATGGATTTAAATTTATGCAAATTGGTAGTGTAAGGTGGAATTAAGGAATGGTGTATGCGTGGACATTGTTATTGTGTGCAGGTTGGAGCTTTTTATGTATGCTGGGGATTTTTGTGAGGGTAATTGAGGTGTATGTGTGAAGTTTGTATTTTTGGAGTGGTGCTGTGATGTATGTGTGAGCGGTTATGGTGGACTTGTGAGTGGTTGCAGGTGTGGTGATTAAGTGTTCCTTGTGGACCTTAATTACTAGTATGCATTGGAGCTTGTAAAGGAGGTTTTGTAAGTGAATTAGAAGATGATTTAATATGTGCTTTAGGAGCTGGATGTGTATGATTGTAGTTATGTGAACATTGTTTAGTAATGGGCTATTGGAACATTTAAGCGTGATGTGGGGCCTTTTTGGAAGAAGTTGATGCTGGAACCTTGGGTTGCAATGCGAGTTGGCCGTGGATTGAGCCAGTGAGTGCGTGGTTTTCTGTAGAGGACTCGAGAATTTTGTCGAACTTCCGAGGAATTTTTCTGGGTACACGACGGTGTGCGCGCGCGCGACGCGTTTTTCGAGGTTTCATCAGATTGAGGATTCGCCGCTTCACCGACTTCAGCAATGCCTACGGAAAGCGCTTCAGGTGGGTTGGAATTTCTCCAAAATTTATGGAATGCCCCTTAATGCTATTGAATGCAAGTTGAACATGTTTATTAGGCGTTTTCGCTGTTTTTACATCTGATAGTTGCCTGGAATTTTCTGTAAAATTTATTGGAACCCCGAATTATTTTTAGTAGACTCCAGATATCATATGACACTAGGTTTCATATTTTGTTTGCATCATAACTGCACCTGAACCGTTCTAAAAATCGAGAAACGCATTTTTAAGGAAAATCAATGATTTCAAAGATGGTTTTTAAATGATGAGATGCCAAGGGTGTGGCATAGGTTCAGGGTGCTTGTATACTCGTGCCGGGGGGCCGAGTGGATTTTTAGAGCATGTGTGTGTCGAGTTCTAGTGTCATGTGGGATGAGTTTCCTTGTGGGGATTGGGTGATTGCTCTAGTTTGCGTCTTTCCGATTTAGTCGTTGAGGTGGACCTCCGACTTAGCTTGAGAGTTTGGGGTTCTGGCAGATTGAGTCGTGGAGGTCTCCCGACTTAGCCATGAGTTGTGCATTATCAGATTGAGTCGTTGAGGGTTCTCCGACAGATCATGTGAGGTTTTGGGCTTTTCTTGTTTGAGTCGAGGAGTCTTTTCCGACTGAGTTGTACTTCTGAGCATTGAGTTGCCGATCTGTTTGATCGTGGACCATAGCCTGCATATGCCGTTTATTGAGACAGTTGAGACTGATGTGATACTTGAGCTCGTTGGGGTCGCTCCCCTAGGGTCACGCTCCGGATGCGTAGATGTGTTGATGCCCCTGGCCGAGTTACCAGGTGGTTACTTGCCCCTGGCCGAGTTACCAGGTGGTTGATGCCCCTGGCCGAGTTACCAGGAGGTTACTTGATTGAGATTGAGATAGTCGGACAGGACGCCCCACGTAAATCCCGTCCTCATGGGGATGTGTGGTAGTGGGCAGGTGAGTTCCTAGTCGACAGACACAGGCTTGACTGGACCCTATGTGGCAGTCTTTGGGATTGGGTGTTATGAGCGGGTGGTCACATATTATGTTCTTAGATGGTTTTTCCTTTGAGCATTGATACTGAGGCATTTTAGCAGTAGCGAGAGTATGCATAGCATATTTATGATAGAGATTCCTTTTGAGCTTTATGTTTGAGACACATTAGCTGTAGTTTTCTTTCAGCTTACCATTATTTATCTATCTACCTATCTATCTGCATACCTATCTGTTTTGCCTCCTGTAGACTTAGTGGGCATACCGTGGATATTGGGACGGTACCCACTGAGATCTGCCTTCTGCAGTAGATCTCACACCCGCTGCGGTGACAGGTTGAGGCAGCTGTTCCGGCTTGGTTCGCGCGGAGACAGCATATCGAGGTAAGGACGCGGCCGATTAGTTCCTTACCAGCATTGAGAGTCTGAGGTAGATGTACCCGGTGTATTTTATGTTTTCACTTTTGTACTAGACATTCTGTGAGACTTTGTACCTTGAGGTTTTGTGTACTAGTGGAGATTTTACTTTTCCAGAAGTTCAGTTTTATTCTATAGCTTTTGGTTTTAGATTCATCTCTGATACATGTTTTTAGCTATAGATCTGACTTGCAGGGTTGACGCTTCGTCTGTGCGGCAGTTTCCGTACAGATGGCGGATCTGTTGGCGAGCCCGGGTCGCAGTTTCGACCCCGGGGCGTGACACCCACAATACAACAATCTCTCAAAAGTGGAAATAAAATAATCTACTGACTGTACTACAAATCTCCAATGTGGGGGTACAGCTATTCTCCAAAGACAGGTAGGGATCTAGCTCGCGACTCCCTCGCCTCAAACATCAACAGCAGAATCAGCATCTCCCACAGATGACTCTGCAAAATAAAGGAGAGGAAAGAAAAAGGAGGGGGAGAACCCCCAACGGGTGTGAGAACTACATCAACACGTAGTTCTCAGTGGGTATCGCCACCAAGCCCGACGGTCTGCCCACCAAGTCTACTAGAAGCATAAGATAACAATGTAGTAAAAACTGAACAAGAAAAGCTGGAGATATGCTACAGCTACCATGCCTCTATCTAAATGCTCAATGGGTGATACAGATGAAAAGATATGCAACTACTCGCACCCAAGGTGCTCAATCGACCCAATCGAACTGACTGCCTCATAGGGTCCAGTCAAGCCTGCGCCCACCTACTGCCATACATCCACAAGAGGACGGGACTTACGTAGGGTGTCCCACACGGACTAACTCACCCCTCGCGCAAAACTGCCTCAACAGGCCCATCATCGCATCCACTGCGGAAAACTGCCTAAACAGGCCAACCATCGCATCCACTGCGGCATCTGAGGGGGCGCGACCCCAACTGAGGAAAACGGCGCGGCATAGAGTATCGAACATTGGCACATGTAGGCTATAGTCAAAATCCACGCTCACTCTCAGAACGGAAGGACTCAAGATCCCCAAATATCTCGCACAACAGTCGGAGTACTCTCAACGACTCAGCTAACAAGCTCTCTCGAATCTCGAGACACTAACGAACTCAACCAACTCGTGGCACAAAACACACTGGCTGGGGGTACTCCACAGTCGGGACCACCGTCGATTCAAACGGCTCCCAAAACGAAACACCCAACTCGCCACGCTAAACACACAGGCTAGAGATACTCCACAGCCGGGATCGACCCACAACTCAGGGCTAACAAAACTGGTCGGACGACACTCAACGACTCGGGACCACCGTCAATCCTAACAGTTCCCAAATAACACTGACCGGAAGATACTCGACGGCCCGGGACCACCGTCTACCCAAACGGCTCCCAACAACACTAGCACAGGTCTAAACTCAGCTACCAGACTCCACTCAGCCCCTAGGCATGAGTGAAACAAAGTCTACAATAACCTGATTACTCGGCCCACTACCCAGGCGAGGAAAAACTATGTCCAGGAAATATGCAAGGAGTGGGATGTCTAAAGCATAAAAGAACCTAGCCCAAGTGAAGGTTCTCTACTGGTCTGGCTAAACATGCAACATATGACGGGGTGCTAGGTCAAGTTCCAACAATAGCATTTAAATAAACTGAAACATACGTAGGGAACATTAACAGATATGATCACCAAAATCAATCAAAATAAGCCTAATCTCCCTCTAAGCATGCTCTCAATTAGCATAGGTGAATACAACCATTTAAATATGTATATGATCTCGAAGGTACCCAACATGTACAATAAACCATGTAAGCCTCAATCCACATTAACTACATCATTTCATATGCTTACATCTAAATGCTATAGGTTGTACATTAAATTATGCATGCTCTCAATCTCATAGGGGAACACTACACCTATGTAAGCTCTCAATTACCATAACATGGATGACAATATCATGCAAGCTCTCATTTAATATAACATGAATATCTTATCTTGCAAGTTTCCATTAGGCATAACATGAATATCATATTTTGCAATTTCTCAAACAAAATACCATTACCAAGCTTACATCTCAACCATATATCGATACACCAACATGCATGCATTCTATCAGATAGAATTAGAGAACCGTCCACCGGTTCTGGAGACGAAGCAACCCACCTGAATCGCTTTCCGCAGGCAAAGCCGAAGTCGGTGAAGTGCGCCGTCACCACAATCGAAAACCGTCGAAACCGCACCCTGGGTACACGGTCACACAAGCCTCTACTCAAACCAACATCACTGGCAACAACACAATCAATACCCCAAATAGCTTTTGCCGATATGCAAGCCAGCTCAGAAAAGGGGATTTTCACCTGCGTGTAGTCCTCCGAAAAATCCAGAAAAATTACGGTTGCGATCCTCGCGATGAGTAGATGCAAATCAAGTATTTAAACTCTTCATTCCGACACCTGTAGGCCAAGATACGCCCAAAACATCGCGGTAAGCCAAATTCCCTCACAGTCAAAAGTCTGCGGAAATCAGTCACGAAGAAGCCTAAATATCACCTTTGAATACTCCTCCAAAAATTCGGATAAAAATACGGTTGCGTTCCTCTCGAAACGTTGATGTCGATCAAGTCCTTACAGACTGAAATCCGATAACTGGGCATCAAGATAAAAATCCCACAAACTCCGCTGTCCAAAACATCGTCGCAGAAAAATGAGGTCAAAAGATTCCTCGAAAACCCCACCAAACACTCGAAACAGAGCATAGTGATCAACACGGAAATCGAAGGCGTACCTCTTATGAATGCGCAGCCAGAAAAATCGGCTCAAAACTCTATCGGTGTAGCTCAGGGGGCCTCGCGCACTGAAATGCGATGGTAGAAGACAAAAACGAAGGAGCGTCGAAGTGCGCTACGTCGCAGAAAACGCCGATGTCGCGGACTCCAAAAAATCTCACAATCCTTAACAAGGTGGAGGACTTGGTGAAGAAGAGCTCTGCCAAGGGGGCCTCCAAGAAGAACTCCAAAAATCACGAAATGGGGCACCCCATTGCCTATTTATAGGCTGGAAATCCAAGCCAAAAAAGTAGTTTGGGGTACAACTTCCGGGCGCCCGAATGATTCGGGCGCACACAGTAACCACAAAAGGTACCTATAGTGTACTGGTTTTCCCATGCCACTTTCCGGTGAATCCACTGTGTAGAACACCTAGTGTTGGTGTGTCTGGCCCATGGTGCATCGAAGGGGTGCCACAGATGGACCTTGTGAGACTTTGATAGCGGATTTGGCCTTCGGCTGCATTTGCCGAATTTTAGAAAAGGTTTTGGGCCAATCTGAGGTTGGATTTGGATTCAGCGCGGAAAAACGCTTGAAAAGGTTTTGGGCCAATCTGAGGTCCGGATGACCAAAAACGGGCTTTCGGAAGTTTTTGAGAATTTTTGGTGCATGGGAGGTGACCGTGGACCGGCTAGAGCCACGTGGCGGCCTGTCATTGGCCAGCTCACGCAGCTCGGTCCACGGGGGAAGCGGGTTGGTGCATGAACCGCGCGGGCGGGCCACGTGGCGCGCGCGTAGTGGATGGCACACGCGGCGCGGCTCAGGGATTTTGCGCGGCATGGGTGCACCGGGCGCATGGCACGTGGCGGAATGGTACTGGCTGGCTCTGGAAGTCGCGGTCTACGGTGGAGGTGCCTCGGTACGGGGCGCACTGTGGCGCAGGCGGCGCTGTCGGGGCACTCGAGTGCGGGCCACGTGTCGGCCCGCCATTGGCGGGCCGTACCTACCCCCGCTGACCGCGGGGGGACGCGTGGCGCACAGCGGTGCCTTTGCACCGCTGTTCCCTGTTGTAGGGCCACGTGGCTTCACCAGAGACTTCCGGGCGCGTCGGATGGGGGATCGTCCGACCGGATTCGGGCGCAGTGCGCCCGAATTCTGCGCCCGAATCCGGCCCACTTCAGCCTTTGGGCTGTGCCTATAAATAGGCTTCCTGGGGTCTTCTTCGGGCTTTTTACACACCTTTTCACTATGGAGTCTTCAGAGGAGTTTTCCCTCACACAGTGCTCTATCCATTGGAGGGCTTTGAGGATTTTTGGAGGCACGCATCCCGAGGCTTGCGATTTTCCGGCGCGGCGCGACGCTCGTTCTCCGGCGACCCGCTTCGTCCCTTCTCAGTGTTTGGGCTCTCCCGACTCACCCCGACCTCCTTTTTCGACGATTCTTGCGCCATCGGACTCTCGGCAGGTAGGACTTCAACTTCTCTGTTTCGAGCTTCCTCGATCTCCATGCTGATCTTGGAGTTTTCTGAGCACCCATTTGACCCCTTTTTCTTCGCGGATTTTTGGACAGCACTGCGGTGTTCTAGCCGTATCTTTTCGCACAGGCGTCGGAACGGGGCGATTCAAAAGGCATTTTTCATCTTCACTTCGCAAGGAATCTCCTGGATTTTTCCCTGAATTTTTGGAATATTTTCCCGAAGGTGAAAGTCCCCTTTTACTGTGGTTCTGTGTTACAGTTTTTCTGGACAGTTTGTTTGGGGTGTTTCCCTTGCCGGATTTTTATCTCAGCGTAGAGAACTCGGAATTGAACGTGCAGGTACTCGTTTCGACGGACTCGTCGCGAGGATCGCGACAGTATTTTTCGTGGATTTTTCTGGGCATTTTTCGCAGGTGAAAACAGAGGAACTTTGGACTGTGTATTTTGGGACAGATTTTGTGAGGCAAGGTGTGATTAAAATATGTATATCCTTCTGGGGAATTTTGTGCTGTGTTGTAGGGTTGGTTTTGGCCGAGCGTGGACGGCACCTTTGGGGACCAGGATTTAGCGCTCGAGGTGGGTACCGTTGTTAAACTCCTACTTGTGATAACCCACTAGGCATATTGGAGCTAGTCTTATATAATGTTGCTTGTATACTAGTGGAATGATTATGGCATCCTTAAATGGGAAGAATTGGACTTCTGGTTGATACTTGCACCGTTAGAGGATTAGGTGCTAATAATGGTAATTCTTACAAGTGTTAAGTTAATTAGAATTCCTGAGAACAATTGCTTAAACCTTTTTGGTAATAATCGGCTATACCCTATCATGTTTTATGTTTAATTGGGGAACCTATGCATGTGTATAAATTGGCTAAAGGCGCATTAGTACTTCTGATATTTAAACAAAGGCATACTTTAATTCTTGTGAGAATTGGAACACTGAAATTATATTGTTAAGGAAAAGGACTTTTGCATGCTTGAATGGTCACCTAGTTAGGCCACATTTTTCTGCTGCACTATCATGCTGGAATTGACTTAGGAGAAACCATGATTCTATTTTCTCCAGTTATCTAGACTTAGGGGATATCATGCTCGGGTTAGAGCAGGGGCTGGTATAGTGTAGTCAGATACTTGGGTTTCGGGACGGACAGGCTGTGATGGCAGGGTATTGCGGCAACCGCGGATCTTGGGCGGTTGACCGGACAGTTGATATTGCATCAGATCGGGGAGAGGATTTCGGGTTCTTTTAGTGGATGGTACTTTTCCCTATAGATCAGTGTCATGATCCAGTCCTGCGGACTTTTTCTTCTTGGATACTTATTACTCAGGCTTCTTACTCGTGTGGGTCGCTCCCCTCGAGTGCCACTCCGGAGTGCGCAATATACAGACTTGAGTCCTTAAGACTCCTATCCCCTATCGGTGTTATGCGTAGGCTGGCATACCCGATTTGGCAGGCACCGTAGGTAGTACCAGTGTTTACTGGGGGTATAGATTGAATTTTGTCAGACAGGCTTTGTTATTCTGATGCATTCATTAGCTATTCTTTAGCTGGGCATGTAGAGGCATATTAGTGGTAGCTTTTATCAGTAGTCATACTCATAGTTTACCACCTTTATTCTTTTAGCCTCTGGTAGTCCTAGTGGGCATGTGCGAGTTGAGGTTTACCCACTAGGGGAGGCTACTGTCTTTATAGTAGTTCTCACCCCCACCCCTTTTCCTCTTCTTTTTCCCCTTTGTTTTGCAGAGTCCTCTGCGGGAGTTGCGGGACCCTCTTCCCAGGACCGAGGTAAGAGCATCGTTGATTGCTAGCTGCTTCCCTGATCCAGAGTTCGGTAGATTTTGATGTATCCCCTGTACACTCAGACGGTTGTATTCTCTTTTATTTTGGGTCTGGCTGCGGCCAGCTGGTTGTATTCCTTTCGTGAGCTGGGAGAGACACATGTATATTTGAGAGTTATGTTGTACTTTTATTTCCAGCATTTGTCTGAGATGTACTAGTTTTAGTTATCTCTGTTGTTATGCTCCTGTATCATTTTCTCTTATATCTGAGCAGGTTACCAGCGCTTCGGGTACACGGGAAATACCGTGTGCACGGCGGATCTGTGGACGAGCCGGGTTCTGGTTTACACCCGGGGCGTGACAGATTAGGTGGTATCAGAGCTTAGGGATAGGTCAGTTGGGACTTAGGAAACCCTAGGCTTTTGGCAGACCCTAGGAAGGTAGAGCGTGAGTGACGTGATATTGTGCGAAAGTCGGCAATTAGTTGTTAACTCTTCCTGTGAGTGGAGAGGGATTGGCATAGCCTATTTCTGGGGGACTATTATGTTGGCTGCAAACAACATAAGGTTACAGAAATAGGGGAATGTCCATGACTTTCGTTGGATTGGGTCGAGAGTGGTTTGGTTTACTGACCCATGGATTCTTTTGTGGCAGGATGCCTCCTAGGCGGCAGATTCCTACTCGGGGTACTCCTACACCCCCGGAGGAGCCGGAGCAGTCCGGGCCTTCTGAGATCAGTGAGCTGAGGGCCATGGTGGCCCAGTTGGCGGAGAGCCACCGCCGACAGGAGCAGAGGTTCGAGCAGTTACTTGCCCAGGTTGCGGCACCTCCCCTTACTACTGCAGAGGCCCCCATACCACCTGTTGTACCACCGGCTATTCCACCTGCCCCTACGGCGCCGTCGTCGAGCAGTGGGGCCCAGGGGATGTTCAGGCCTTTGACCCCAGTGGAGGAGCGGGAGTTTTCTGACAAACTCGCGCAGTTCTGTAAGCGAGGACCCCCTAAGTTCTCGGGGCGGAGCACTCACCCTTCGGAGATTGGATCGTGGCTAGCATCAATGGAGAAGTTGTTCCGGGACTTCTTCATTGACCAGAGGTTCAGAGCACATTTGGCAGTACACTGTCTAGAGGGGGATGCAGATGCTTGGTGGCGTCGGGTCGAGCCCTTAGAGTTTCAGGTCACCCGACAGCTACCCTGGTCGGAGTTCAGGAGGATAATCCTCGACACTTACTTCTCCACGAGCGTGAAAAAGAAGATAGAAGATGACTTGAAGAACCTGCAGCAGGGTGATCGCCCAGTGTGGGACTATTTCCAGGAGTTTATGCAGTTGCTCAACTGCGTACCCTATGTTGCCAGGGATGGGCTGCACCAGGTGGAGCTGTTTGAGACAGGTCTGCGCCCTGAGATCTATACCTTGGTGCACGCCCAGAGGCTTCAGACCTTATCGGAGGCAGTGGATCATGCACAGTGGGTCGAGAGGGGAGACCACGTTGTCGCTAGACGTGGAGGCTCGGTCGCTCAGAGTTCTGAGAGGAAGCGACCGGCGCCTGATGATGGGGGACAGGCCAGTTCCGGGAGGCCGCCCCGACCGCCACCGCCTCAGTTTACCGGCCGTGGGCGTTCGGAGCGGCGAGGGCCTGGGGGATCCCAGAGGCCCCCGCAGCATCAGCAGCAGCCCCAGCGACAGCAGCAGCACTCGCAGCAGCAGAGGTCGCAGTCGCGACAGCAGGGGTCACAGCGGCAGAGGCAGCAGCAGCAGCAGTCGAGGCAGCCCCAGTCTGCGGTCAGGTGTATCTTTTGTAGGGGACAGCACCCGTCGGATACTTGTGACCAGAGGTATGGCCGCTGTTACCGGTGTGGACAGTCCGGCCACATTCGAGCTACTTGCCCTTTCGCGACACCGCAGGCTCCTTCTTCAGCATCAGTCCCTTCGGTGCCCCAGCAGCGGCCTTATGCTCCAGTGAGCAGGGCTCCTTCCTCCCAACCCACAGACTACCGACCACCAGCTCAGAGCGGGCGAGTCTACGCCGCTCAGGTAGGGGACTCCACGGCAGCCGACCACGTGGTGGCAGGTATCACTTTACTTTTTGGTATTAGAGCTCGCACTTTATTTGATACCGGTGCATCACATTCTTTTATCAGTAGAGCATTTGCATCATCTCATGGACTAGAGTTAGGTCGGTTGCCACATGCATTAGAGGTATAGATTCCCGATCACATACTGCATGTAGAGGAGTGTTGTTGGTCTTGCCCGGTACAGCTTGAGTCTTGGATTTTGCCAGCGGACCTGATGGTCCTTAGTCAGCTGGGAGATTTTGACATTGTGCTGGGGATGGATTGGCTGGCTCGCTATTTCGCGACGATTGATTGCGCCGCGAGGACTGTTACTTTTAGCGAGCCAGGCCAGGAGGTGTTCGTTTTCGGGGGGTGCCAGAGTGCTTTCTTTGCCTCTGTGGTTTCGACTTCTCGTGCGAGGCGGATGATGCGTAGTGGATGCGTAGCCTTTTTGGCATCTGTGGTTAAGGAGCCTACGGCGGCTCCGGGACTCGCGGATATCCCGATTGCCCGCGAGTTCCCGGATGTGTTTCCTCCTGAGCTGATTAGTATGCCGCCGGATAGGGAGGTCGAGTTTTTGATTGACGTAGTCCCAGGAACTGCGCCAATCTCTAAGGCTCCTTACCGAATGGCACCGGCTGAGCTGCGAGAATTAAAGGCGCAACTCCAGGATTTAATGGACAAGGGTTTTGTGAGACCGAGTGTATCGCCTTGGGGAGCGCCGGTGCTATTTGTGAAGAAGAAAAATGGTTCGCTTCGACTGTGCGTTGATTACCGGGAGCTGAATAAAGCGACCATCAAGAACAAGTACCCTTTGCCGCGCATTGATGAATTATTTGATCAGCTACAAGGGTCTTGTGTCTTCTCCAAGATTGACTTACAGTCTGGTTACCACCAATTGAAGGTGAAGGCCGAGGACATCTCAAAGACGGCATTCAGGTCGCGGTACGGGCATTATGAGTTCACCGTCATGCCTTTTGGATTGACAAATGCCCCTGCTGCTTTTATGGATTTAATGAACAGGATTTTTTGACCATACCTGGATCGGTTCGTCGTTGTTTTTATTGATGACAACCTAGTTTATTCCTGAAGCGATGTGGAGCACGAGGAGCACTTGAGGATTGTGCTACAACTTCTGAGAGAGAGAAAGTTGTATGCCAAGTTATCTAAGTGTGATTTCTGGCTTCCGGAGGTTGTCTTTTTGGGTCACGTGATTTCAGCCGCTGGAGTGGCAGTAGACCCGGCGAAGATCGAGGCAGTCCGGGATTGGCCCCGACCGACGACGGTATCAGAGGTCCGCAGTTTCATGGGCTTAGCAGGATATTACCGTCGGTTTGTGGAAGGTTTTGCGAAACTTTCCACACCCCTCACTCGTTTGACGCGAAAAGGGATTAAGTTTACTTGGAGTGAGGATTGCCAGAGGAGCTTTGAGGAATTAAAGAACCGATTGATGTCGGCTCCTGTCCTTTCCCTCCCCGTTATGGGGAAAGGATACGTGATATACAGCGACGCATCGCACAGTGGACTTGGTTGCGTGCTGATGCAGGAGGGAAGGGTAATCGCTTATGCCTCTCGGCAACTGAAAGATTATGAAAAGAATTACCCTACCCATGATTTGGAGCTGGCTGCAGTGATTTTTGCACTAAAGTTGTGGCGTCACTACCTGTATGGGGAGCACTGCGAGATTTACACCGACCACAAGAGCTTGAAATATCTGTTCACACAGAAGGAGCTCAACTTGAGGCAGCGCAGATGGTTGGAATTGTTGAAAGATTATGATGTAGACATATTATACCATCCTGGCAAGGCCAACATGGTTGCTGATGCCCTGAGCAAGAGAGCAGTACAGAGTCTATCTTTGATGATCACCGATCAAGCGCCATTACTTGAGCAGATGAGGCGGTTAGGGCTCGAGGTGGTGCCCCCTGGGGTCTCTGCTAGACTTATGTCTCTAGTCGTGCAGCCCACTCTGTTGGACAGGATTCGAGAGAGACAGAGTGAGGACCCCCACCTGATGAGGATTCGAGAGCAGATACAGACTGGTTTGACAGGGGACTTTTTAGTCGATGCTTCGGGAGTACTGCGGTACAGGGACCGAGCTTGTGTGCCTATAGATCAGAGATTCGAGAGCAGATCTTGAGGGAGGCCCACTATACACCTTATACCATCCATCCTGGTGGGACTAAGATCTATAGGGACCTTAAGGCACAGTTTTGGTGGAATGGGATGAAAAGAGACATTGGGAGATTTGTAGCACACTGTTTAACTTGTCAGCAAGTAAAAGCTGAGCATCGTGTACCTGCTGGCAAGTTGCAGAGTCTCCCAATCCCTGAATGGAAATGGGAACATGTTACCATGGATTTTGTCACTGGTTTGCCGAGAGCACAGACGGGAGCGGATGCTATCTGGGTAGTCGTGGATAGACTCACCAAATCCGCACACTTTTTACCGGTGCAGGTGACTTGGTCCCTCGAGCGGCTGGCACAGCTGTACATAGACGAGGTAGTGAGGCTGCATGGTGTGCCCGTCTCCATTGTATCCGACCGAGATCCGAGATTTGTTTCGCGCTTTTGGAGGAGCCTACAGGCCACTTTAGGGACACAGCTCAGTTTCAGCACAGCATTTCACCCACAGACAGACGGACAGTCAGAGCGTACTATACAGATTCTTGAGGACATGCTCCGGGCTTGCACGCTGGATTTTGGAGGGGGTTGGGTGCGCCACTTATCATTGGCAGAGTTTGCGTACAACAATAGCTTTCAAGCGAGCATCCAAATGGCTCCGTTTGAAGCATTGTATGGACGCAAGTGTCGTTCCCCTCTTTATTGGAGCGATGTGGGTGAAAGGCGGACATTGGGGCCAGAGTTGCTTCGAGAGGCGGAGGCTAAGGTCAGGATAGTCAGGCAGCACCTTCAGACAGCACAGAGCAGACAGAGGAGCTATGCAGATGTGCGGAGGTGAGACCTGGAGTTCGCGGTTGGGGATCATGTCTTTTTGAAAGTCTCGCCTTCAAAGGGGATCCGAAGATTCGGGATTCGGGGGAAACTGAGCCCTCGCTACATCGGACCTTTCGAGGTATTGGAGCGCATAGGGTCAGTTGCCTACAGGCTTGAACTTCCTCCCAGGCTTTCTGGTGTTCACGATGTTTTTCATGTATCGACTCTGAGGAGGTATGTTCATGACCCGTCTCACATCATCGATTTCGCCCCACTGGAGGTTACTGAGGACCTGAGCTATGTTGAGCGGCCGTTGAGGATCTTGGACCGTGAGGTTAGGGAGTTGCGTAGTCGGGCCATCCCGTATGTGAAGGTCCTCTGGAGCAGTCATGATGAGCGCGAGGCTACCTGGGAGCTGGAGTCAGCGTTGATGGATACTTATCCCCACTTGTTTGAGGCCCCTGCTTGAGGTATGACTTTTGTTGTAAAAACTCAAAATATTTTATAAATAGTCTAAAAGCGAATTTTTGACCTGGTTTTTGAATTCAAAGGACCTATGTTGATTTATTTAGTCAATTGCCAGTGTGCGAGTTGCACGTTTTACGAGACAAAAAGGCTACTTTCCAATCCGGACATGATCTTGGAAATCCGAGTTGACCGTTGCGATCGTCTCGTCGAACTGAGCGAGATTCATATTCAGCACTTTTCGATCTGACGGTCGGATCGTCCAGAATTCAACTAAGAAGTGGACGAATCTCGCGACCAATGTAACAGTGTCCTCTGTGCGCAGTGCACTTAAGTGGGTTACTGTTGATGAACAGTAAACCCTAAATTCAAATACCCCTAAGTGCGAACGCTTGCCAAATCGCTGTCTGGAAACCGATCCTAGCACTTCAGGTAGTCGTTTCGAACGGTTTCGTCGTTCCGAACGCAATGGCGCTGACGGAATTTCTGCTTGACGACCCTGGAGTCTCGAAAGGCGTGAAAACTGTATTCCGGAACTGTATTTTATGGACCGCGATTTTATCCGGGCAGTTTTTCGAAAATCAGAAATCGCTACCTGATAGGTCTCGTCGAGCCGGACGTCATGGCGCAGTCCATTTTCCGTTTCGACAACCGGATCGCCTCGGAAAGCGTGAAACAAGGCAAAAAATAGTGTTAATTGCACATAAGACCCTAGTGAATCTGCCTCGAAATGCGTGCCATTGCATAGGGAGGGACCTAAGTGCAAGACTAAACTTTTGTGGTGGACCTAGGTTGAAATACCGAGTGTAGAAGGACTTCAGTGTGATTGTAGCAAACCCTATATATAGATCTCTACACCCGAGCTAGAGTTTTTGGAAGAAACCCTAAAGCCAAGCCTCAGCCGCTTCTGCAACCACCTCCTCTCCTCTGCCGCTCTCCTCGGACCCAGCCGCACCGGCCGCCGCCTCCCCAGTCGCCGGAGAAGAAGGGCTTCGAGAAACCATCCTCTCTCGGGTGCTGGAAAAAGGAGGGTGCTCGGGAGAGTTTTGAGCGGTCAAGAACCCACCTGTAGGGTCCCTCGTGTAGCAGAAGCCGAGTGGAGGTGAACCCGAGCGCCGCCGCCGCCGCGCGCCGCCGCGGGGGAGACCTTTCTTCCTCCACTTTCCCGGCAAAGGCGCGGGCTTCATCCGGCCGACAAGATCGAGATCTGAGCCGTTGAATCGGGTCCTCTTGGTGACCGAAACATCCCCACGAAGCCCCATCGCGATCGGACGAGGATCGGGCCCGCGCACGAGTGCCCTAGAAACGGGTTTTTCTTCGCAAGGCCCGATCGCCGCCGTCCGGCGCTGCCGCGGCCATCCGTCGCCGGCCAACCCTGCACCAAGCCTCACGACATCAGGACAGACCTTTTGGTCCATCTCGCACCGGCCCGGAGGGACAACGCCGGAATCCGCCATTAACGGCTGTTGAAGCTTCTCCGACCTCGCCGGCGCCGCCTTGCCGTCGCTCCCGGACGCTGGAAAACCGACTGGGTAAGCTCCTCTGACTCTTGGGAGCTCTCCCATCCGGTTGCATGCAAGGTTTAGTGTCGGCATCCTCATCTACAGGATTGCACCCGAGATTTGCCTCGACCTGACCGCCGGCGATCCCCGGCGCTCCGGGACTCCGGAAACCACTCAGGTGAGGTCTACAGACCCTAAGCAAGCTCTCCATGAATTTATTTTAACCCAGATCACCCCTCTGTGTTGGGTCTTAATTCTTGCACCCGAGCCTTGTCATTCGGGCTCATCTCCGGCCGCCGCCGCCTCCGGCCGCCGGGGCTCGACCCCGCATAGACCCGAGACCTCCTGGGGACCTCTTCTAACTGATGCTCACCTTGGTTCCAGGTCTGAGTCACTGTTGTTCCAAGAACACCCAAACCGAGCCTTGATCCAAACTTGGGTGTTGCTCCGGCCATCTTTCCGGCCGGCCTCCGACGCGTGCAAGGTGAGCACACCACTCCTCTGTTATTACTGAACCCCATGCTCCAGTTAGATCACTTGTAGATCAAGTATATATTAAGTCGCAACAATACTAATTGGGAGCACTTGTGTTTATGGGCCAACTTGTAAATGGGCCTGGTCTCGGCCCAAATACTGTGAGCACGGCCTCCGTCTCGACGTAACGAACGCGCTGAAACTTACGGCGTCGTCGTTGGACCCCCGGATTTCAAGAACGAGCCGAAATGGGCAATTAAATTAATGTTGTTATGCAAATTTAAGAACATATTAGACTAAAATGTAAGTTGGACATATCAGCTGCCTTTAGATAGTGTTTTTAAATCTACTAGGCATCTGGTTAGGGTTCCGTAGGTCCTCGTTGACCGGGAATCGGATTTTGATCGATAAATCGGCGATATCCTCCCGTTTAAGCTTTTCGTTGCTGTCGGATCGTCGGGAAGGATTTGCGTGAGTCTATTACTGACCAGATCTCATTATTCAGGGCCCAGTTGCTCAGCACCAGCCTCCCAGTAGCTAGCGGGAGTTCGGGATCGGCCTTCATTCAGGTGGGTTTTATTTTCTTGGTCCTAGCATCTAACTCTATCGTATTGGACGGGGTCAATTCAAAGCATACTGGGGTTAAATATTGATGGGTGATGGCTTATGCATGTTAATGGGTTGAGTGTGATATTTGGCATCGAACCACATCGATTGTTTTAATTCAAATATTATATGTCACCGTTCACTTCAGTAATCATTATTCTAGATGCTACGGATTATTGCTACACATCGATAGTTACGTAGTCTCGTGTTTTGATGCTTCAGCTACCGTCTTTCCTTCGACTATGCTAATAGTAGGGCAACATGAGTTTACACGCCTATACCTTATTCTGATTCATGCATCATGGTTACTGCTTTACTATTTCATATACATTGCGATTACTGCATTACTATTTCATATACATTGTGGTTACTGTGCTCGAGGCTGCAACACGTGCACCCGCGGTTTGGCCACCGTGAGGGGTGCACTTTTCCGGAAAAGAGGTCGTAGGACCCGTGTATACCCACGAGGTGACGTAGTGGGGCCCCTTATTAGCTGTGGGGTTGAGGCGCCGAGGTGCGAGCGGAGCGACCCGCCGGTTTAGTTGTCCGGCGCGGTCGCGGTGCTGCAGGTACGGTATGGGCCGTCGGTAGTGGACCGACGCGGCAGGGTATTACAGGATGCAGATATACAGGTTACCATTTCTTTCCCTCCCTCCTTGGGAGGGTGGTTGCCCCAGTTGTCTTCACGGTTTGTTTTACTATATTCTCATGCTTTACTACTTCTGCGTCACTGACATCCCACTTCGTGACAGGGTCCAGACGGGGAGAGAGGTAGGCGGTGGTGAGGACGGGACAGGAGCAGCTGGGTCGCTGGGGACCCTGGACTGTGTTCATTCTTTTACTCTCGCTTTTCATTACTTTGTAGTTATGTGAGTGGTTCGCGATACCCTCGTGGGGTCGGCATGGATGTCGGTACGGGCTACATTTAGTGCCCCTGGTGGAATATTTTCCCTTTTATTTCTATTGGCCATTTAAAAAAAAAAAAAGCAGAAGCCAAAGAAAAGATTGCGAAAACCGTTTTTAAAAATCTAAGTGTCGTGTGGGCACTGGTTTCAAAACCCTGTGGATTTGTGGATTGCGACAGAGATTTCAAAACTTGGTGTCGGGTGGGCACCGCTTTCAAACCTTGTGGATTTATGCTAATTTCGAAACTAGCTTTCAAAACGTAAGCGCCGGGTAGGCGCTCTTCCAAAAAAACTGTGGATTTATCCTTTCCAAATCGACCGGCCATATGTTCTTCTGATATTAGTTTAGAATGCTGGTTAACTGTTGTGATTGAATGGCTGTGTATGTTGGAACATGTACTGAACGCTACGCCGTGCACGTACAGGGGAGACTCTGTCCGTTTGCAGAGTGATCCTGTATGTGTGGCGGGTCTGGGCACGTGCCGGGGAAGAGGGATTCTCTTTTAAACAAAAGAAAAATTTTACACGTCAAATATTCGACTTTTATGAATCGTTTCCGCTAAAACAAATCCCCGGGGCGTGACATTTGTTTCGAGGACGAAACTTTTTCTTGTGGGGGAGGATGTAGTGTACTGGTTTTCCCATGCCACTTTCCGGGGAATCCACTGTGTAGAACACCTAGTGTTGGTGTGTCTGGCCCATGGTGCATCGAAGGGGTGCCACAGATGGACCTTGTGAGACTTTGATAGCGGATTTGGCCTTCGGCTGCATTTGCCGAATTTTAGAAAAGGTTTTGGGCCAATCTGAGGTTGGATTTGGATTCAGCGCGGAAAAACGCTTGAAAACGGCTATTTGCTTGTTAAATTTGGAGTCCGGATGACCAAAAACGGGCTTCCGGAACTTTTTGGGAATTTTTGGTGCATGGGAGGTGACCGTGGACCGGCTAGAGCCACGTGGTGGCCTGTCATTGGCCGGCTCACGCAGCTCGGTCCACGGGGGAAGCGGGTTGGTGCATGAACCGCGCGGGCGGGCCACGTGGCGCGCGCGTAGTGGATGGCACACGCGGCGCGGCTCAGGGATTTTGCGCGGCATGGGTGCACCGGGCGCATGGCACGTGGCGGAACGGTACTGGCTGGCTCTGGAAGTCGCGGTCTACGGTGGAGGTGCCTCGGTACGGGGCGCACTGTGGCGCAGGCGGCGCTGTCGGGGCACTCGAGTGCGGGCCACGCGTCGGCCCGCCATTGGCGGGCCGTACCTACCCCCGCTGACCGCGGGGGGACGCGTGGCGCACAGCGGTGCCTTTGCACCGCTGTTCCCTGTTGTAGGGCCATGTGGCTTCACCAGAGACGTCCGGGCGCGTCGGATGGGGGATCGTCCGACCGGATTCGGGCGCAGTGCGCCCGAATTCTGCGCCCGAATCCGGCCCACTTCAGCCTTTGGGCTGTGCCTATAAATAGGCTTCCTGGGGTCTTCTTCGGGCTTTTTACACACCTTTTCACTGTGGAGTCTCAGAGCAGTTTTCCCTCACACAGTGCTCTATCCATTGGAGGGCTTTGAGGATTTTTGGAGGCACGCATCCCGAGGCTTGCGATTTTCCGGCGCGGCGCGATGCTCGTTCTCCGGCGACCCGCTTCGTCCCTTCTCAGTGTTTGGGCTCTCCCGACTCACCCCGACCTCCTTTTTCGACGATTCTTGCGCCATCGGACTCTCGACAGGTAGGACTTCAACTTCTCTGTTTCGAGCTTCCTCGATCTCCATGCTGATCTTGGAGTTTTCTGAGCACCCATTTGACCCCTTTTTCTTCGCGGATTTTTGGACAGCACTGCGGTGTTCTAGCCGTATCTTTTCGCACAGGCGTCGGAACGGGGCGATTCAAAAGGCATTTTTCATCTTCACTTCGTAAGGAATCTCTTGGATTTTTCCCTGAATTTTTGGAATATTTTCCCGAAGGTGAAAGTCCCCTTTTACTGTGGTTCTGTGTTACAGTTTTTCTGGACAGTTTGTTTGGGGTGTTTCCCTTGCCAGATTTTTATCTCAGCGTAGAGAACTCGGAATTGAACGTGCAGGTACTCGTTTCGACGGACTCGTCGCGAGGATCGCGACAGTATTTTTCGTGGATTTTTCTAGGCATTTTTCGCAGGTGAAAACAGAGGAACTTTGGACTGTGTATTTTGGGACAGATTTTGTGAGGCAAGGTGTGATTAAAATATGTATATCCTTCTGGGGAATTTTGTGCTGTGTTGTAGGGTTGGTTTTGGCCGAGCGTGGACGGCACCTTTGGGGACCAGGATTTAGCGCTCGAGGTGGGTACCGCTGTTAAACTCCTACTTGTGATAACCCACTAGGCATATTGGAGCTAGTCTTATATAATGTTGCTTGTATACTAGTGGAATGATTATGGCATCCTTAAATGGGAAGAATTGGACTTATGGTTGATACTTGCACCGTTAGAGGATTAGGTGCTAATAATGGTAATTCTTACAAGTGTTAAGTTAATTAGAATTCCTGGGAACAATTGCTTAAACCTTTTTGGTAATAATCGGCTATACCCTATCATGTTTTATGTATAATTGGGGAACCTATGCATGTGTATAAATTCGCTAAAGGCGCATTAGTACTTCTGATATTTAAACAAAGCCATACTTTAATTCTTGTGAGAATTGGAACACTGAAATTATATTGTTAAGGAAAAGGACTTTTGCATGCTTGAATGGTCACCTAGTTAGGCCACATTTTTCTGCTGCACTATCATGCTGGAATTGACTTAGGAGAAACCATGATTCTATTTTCTCCAGTTATCTAGACTTAGGGGATATCATGCTCGGGTTAGAGCAGGGGATGGTATAGTGTAGTCAGATACTTGGGTTTCGGGACGGACAGGCTGTGATGGCAGGGTATTGCGGCAACCGCGGATCTTGGGCGGTTGACCGGACAGTTGATATTGCATCAGATCGGGGAGAGGATTTCGGGTTCTTTTAGTGGATGGTACTTTTCCCTATAGATCAGTGTCATGATCCAGTCCTGCGGACTTTTTCTTCTTGGATACTTATTACTCAGGCTTCTTACTCGTGTGGGTCGCTCCCCTCGAGTGCCACTCCGGAGTGCGCGATATACAGACTTGAGTCCTTAAGACTCCTATCCCCTATCGGTGTTATGCGTAGGCTGGCATACCCGATTTGGCAGGCACCGCAGGCAATACCAGTGTTTACTGGGGGTATAGATTGGATTTTGTCAGACAGGCTTTGTTATTCTGATGCATTCATTAGCTATTCTTTAGCTGGGCATGTAGAGGCATATTAGTGGTAGCTTTTATCAGTAGTCATACTCATAGTTTACCACCTTTATTCTTTTAGCCTCTGGTAGTCCTAGTGGGCATGTGCGAGTTGAGGTTTACCCACTAGGGGAGGCTACTGTCTTTATAGTAGTTCTCACCCCCACCCCTTTTCCTCTTCTTTTTCCCCTTTGTTTTGCAGAGTCCTCTGCGGGAGTTGTGGGACCCTCTTCCCAGGACCGAGGTAAGAGCATCGTTGATTGCTAGCTACTTCCCTGATCCAGAGTTCGGTAGATTTTGATGTATCCCCTGTACACTCAGACGGTTGTATTCTCTTTTATTTTGGGTCTGGCTGCGGCCAGCTGGTTGTATTCCTTTCGTGAGCTGGGAGAGACACATGTATATTTGAGAGTTATGTTGTACTTTTATTTCCAGCATTTGTCTGAGATGTACTAGTTTTAGTTATCTCTGTTGTTATGCTCCTGTATCATCTTCTCTTATATCTGAGCAGGTTACCAGCGCTTCGGGTACACGGGAAATACCGTGTGCACGGCGGATCTGTGGACGAGCCGGGTTCTGGTTTACACCCGGGGCGTGACAGTACCCCAAACACCCAGCGCCCTGAACGCTGTCGTCGCGCCACGTGGACCAAAACAGCAAACAACAACGCCAGCCAACAGGACAGCGCCACGTGGCCCGCACCCACCGCGCGGTGGTTGGCGCCAGCCAACCACGCGCCGACATTTGGCCGCTCCCGCGCCCGCCTGCTCGCGCGGTACGGCCACCTGCCCCGCCACGCCGCGCACGACCCACACAGTGGCTGACCCAATCCGCAGCCACCACGCGTCCAACACCCGCTCGCTGCGCCCAATGAACGTGCTTGCCATGGACCGCACCATCCCGTAGCACTGCGTGGACCGGGTCGTGTGAGCCGGCCACTCCCGTGCCTCCACGTGTCCCCACACCGGTCCATGCACCCGGCCATGCGACTCCGTGGACCGTGCACGCTGCGCTGGCCAATCCAGCTCTGCCACGTGGCACCCGGCGGTCCACGGCTCCTCCCGTGCACCCGAAAACACTGAAAACTTTCGGGTGTCCATTCTCGGGCGTCCGGACTCAGAAAAATACATCCAAATAGCCGATTTCCATCGTTTTTCTGCGCTGAATCCAAAAACGGCCTCCGTTTTATCCGAAACTCATTCCAATTTTTGACAAAGGCATCCAAAGGCAACCTTGATCCATTTTTGCGCGGAGTCCTTTTCTTGAGTCCGTTTCGCGCACAAACACCTCCAACACACAGCCTAGGCCTCCAGAAGCCGCTAGTCCAACAGTAATCCTCTCGTGGGGATTCGGGTCCTCACACGACTCCCCCACCAAGATCCGTCGAGCCAACCGAAGCAGGGATAGAAAAGAAGGCTCTAAAAAACTGTCACCAACAGAGGGCGTGAGAACTACACCGTCACGTAGTTCTCAGTGGGTACCGTCTCCAACTCTACGGTCTGCCCACTAAGTCTACTAGAGGGAATAAAAAAAAAAAAGGTAATCTGAAATAATAACAGCTGAAATGAAAGCTACAGCTACTATGCCTTAAGTATCATGCTCAAAGGAAAAACACTCAACTATGAACATGCTATGCATCCACTCACTCATGAGGTGCTCTCATCAACCCAATCTGTATCATGCTCAAAGGAGAAACACTCAACTATGAACATGCTATGCATCCACTCACTCACGAGGTGCTCTCATCAACCCAATCTGTATCATGCTCAAAGGAGAAACACTCAACTATGAACATGCTATGCATCCACTCGCTCACAAGGTGCTCTCATATACCCAATCTGTATCATGCTCAAAGGAGAAACACTCAACTATGAACATGCTATGCATCCACTCGCGCTACTCACATCAACCCAATCTCTCTGACTGCCAAATCTGGTCCAGTCAAGCATGCGCCTCCCTAGTGTATCAACGTAGGGTGTCCAATCGACGCCTTCCCTAGTGTATCAACGTAGAGTGTCCAATCGACGCCTCCCCTAGTGTATCAACATAGGGTGTCCAATCGGACTATCATAATATCACGCAAATAAGCCTCATCAGGCTCATCATCATCATCGCATCTGGAGCGGCTCTCGAGGGCCGCGACCCCACCGAGGAATAAGCGTGTCTCATCTGGCTCAATAAGCGGCATCTGCAGGCTATAATCCAAATCCATGATCAAGCGGATTGATAATGTCCAACTCACAACACTAACTCACTGGCTGGAGATACTCCACAGCCGGGATCACCGTCAACCCAAACGGCTCCCAAAACAGGAATCCAACTCAACTCACAAAGACTCACTGGCTAGAGATACTCCACAGCCGGGGATCACTGTCAACCCAAACGGCTCCCAAACAGGAATCCAACCCAACTCACAAAGACTCACTGGCTGGAGATACTCCACACCCGCAACAACAAAGGGTTCGAAAACTCCGGAAGACTAATACCTTACAACCCCAATCAAACAAGAACAGGCTATAGGCGTAGCCTTTCGTTGTTCTCGACACAAGGAGGAAAACAACCCTTAGAACCCAGATCACTCACCCTCACGGGTGAGGTAGATTGTAAGAAAAGGTGATCTTTATTGCTGAACACCATTTCCACTCAAACCCTCTCGGGGTGAGGATAAAAATAGCCCACCTTTTAGAAAACTATCTTGATTTGAGAAAACCACTTTTATAGATTTTAGTTCTTGCGAAAATCAGTTGAAATAGGTTTATTTTTCGAACCCCGAAGGGCTAGTGCCTTCGCCCAATCAAACAAGAACAGGTTTCGGTGACCCCTCGAAATTCGGAAGGAAAACACTTGTTACTAAAACCATGAGTGTCCAAAAATATTCTGGGTTCAAGGTCCTGATATCACAAGCACACCATGGCCACGACCTTGGTGGCGGCAACAATCAAAGAATACCCGACGACACGGGACCACCGTTTACCCAAACGGTTCCCATCACTGGCACAATACAAGCCACAACAACCAGACTCCACTCGTCCCTCGGGCATGAGTGTGACATGCATCCCACACTATCCCGACTACTCGACCCACAACCCGGGCGAGGAAAAGCTCTATGTCCAGGAAAAAGGAATGCAAGGGGTGGGAACTAGAACATACAAGAACCTAGCCCAAGTGAAAATATTCTAGCAGTCTGGTTAAATACATGCAATCATATGTCGGGGTGCAACTCAAATCCCATAACTCTGTAAGCATCACGATACATCAATAATAGCACCCATTCTAGTATGTTAAAAGCTACACTACTAGAATTAGAAGGAAGTCCGCAGACTTGGAGGAAAATCCAACCCACCTGGATGTGCGCGTCGGTCCAGAGTCCAAAAGAGCCAATATTTAATGTGCGTGATCCTCATATTCCTACGATTCCAACACACCAAAAATCATCAGAAAACTCCTCCCAGTCACTGAGATATAAGCCAAACAACACGGTAAGGTCAAACCACTCAAAACAGTAATCTTATCGCACATATGTCCACAAAACAGGAAATTACCTCCTGCGTGATGCCCTCCAAAAATTCCAAAAAATATACAGCTGCGATCCTCGTGAAGTGTAGATAGAAATCGAGTCCTTAAACACCAAATTCCACCACCCATAGGCCGAGAAATTGCAAGATTACTTCAGCTCTGTCCAAAAAAGTGTCGCAGAAAAAGGGGGTCTAAAGATGCTGCAAGAACTCCCATAAAAACTCAAAACAGAGAAGAGTGATATACCATAATCGAAGGCATACCAATCATGAAAACACTGCCACAAAAATCGGCGAAAAACTCTAAGAACTCAGCTCAGGGGAGCTCACAGATGACAAGTCGACGGAAAAGACCGATGTCGAAGAAACACCGCAACTCGCAAGTTCGGGCAGGGAAAAATATCAAACGATCTCCAAAAATCCTCCAAAACCCCAAGAAGTGTAGAAGACTCGAAGAAGAAACTCGCTGTCAAAAATGACCCTCAAAACGGATCTCAAAAAGCCCTCAAAACGAGTCCACAATGGCCAATTTATAGCTGAAATCCATGGAAGATCAAGATTCGGGTCAATGGGCTGGATTCAGGCGCCCGAATCCGCGTGGTGGCCATCCAGGCCCTCCACGTCGAGCGCCCGAAACTCCAAGATGATGCCACGTGTCCGCTCCCCCCTGCTCCGTGTGCCCGGTGCAAGCCCGGTGGCTGGCACCCACCAATGGGAGCGCGCCACGTGTCCCACGTCGTCCATGTGCGGTCTATGCTCCGGTCTACGTGCCGGGTCTTCCGGAAAGTGTCGGCCAATCACACACCGCCACATGGCGCCGCCCCGCCGCCGCGACTGAATCGGCCCGGCCAATCCGATGCTGCCACGTGCTAGTGCACAATCTCCCCGGTCCCAGTGCACGCGACTGGGCCGTGGACCGGCCTGCCCGCGCTGCCCACGCCTGCCCGCGGCCGCGCCGCCACCTCCGGCGCTGCCCGAGCTACATTACCTGCCCGTGTTACAGTAAAACAGTGTCCGGAGTCTGAAAAATATAAGTAAATAGTCGGTTTTCATCGTTTTCGTACGCTGAGTTCAAATCCGATGTCCGTTTTGCCAAATTCCATTTCTAAAATTTGACGAAGGCCTTCGGAAAGGCAAACTTGATCTAATTTTCGTGCTCGATCCAAATCTGAGGTCCGATTTGCGCACAACCAACTCTATCATACAACATAGGCCTCCAGAAGCCACTGAACACGCTGCAAAAGCTCTCCGAAGATCCGGATCATCACATTATGAGACTCATCCCTAATAACAAAGGGAACGCAGTTAGCCAATCTTACGAATTCCCTTTAATATTCCATCACTGATCGGTTACCCTGCTTGATAGTCTTCAGGTCATCCTCAAGCTTCTGTTTGACGCTATCTGAAAAGAAGGCCCCAAATAACATGTGGTGACCTGGATCTCTGCAGGGCTTCTACAGGTTGACCAGCAGCTCCTGGAGGCCTATGTGGCGTATCGGTGGTATTTGTGCACCAATTGGACACTAGTGATGGACTCAGTGTGTTTAATGGATCACGAAAGTAGTCAGATGACCCCGTTGAATGTTTAGAAGTGGTTTCGCGCGCAATGGATATTAAAATTGGGCTCAGCGCGAAGTTTGGACAAAAGAACACCTTTCCGGATGCCTTCGGCAATTTTTAGAGTTGGAATTTGGCAGAATGGACAGCGGATTCGGATTCAGCGCGCGAAAACGTTGAAAATGGACTACTTGTATTTTTCAGAGCCCGGATGACCCGGCACGGATTTCGAGGCAGCTTTTTCTGTTCCGGCGGCCGGGGGCAGCGTCGGCGGCGGCGGGCAGCGGCGGAGCGCGGCGGCGCGAGCACGGGCAGGCGGCGGAGCGACCGCGGGCAGGCGCGCGGGCGCGGGCAGGCGCTCGGGCAGGCGCGCGGTCCACGGGCCGGCGTGCACCGGAGGCAGGACACGTGGCAGCTTGTGACTTGTTTGTGTTGTGGGCGCGGTCCACGGGGGAAATGTGCGGGTGTACGGTGGACCGGGGGGGACACGTGGCGGCCACTGGTTGGCCGGTCCACGTGCGCTCGGTCTACGGAGCCGGTGCGGCTGCCTCGGGGCGCGTGCCTGGCAGGGGGCGCAGGCGGCGCTGGCAGCGCGCACGTGAGCGCGGCAGGCGACGCATTGACCGAGTGCGGTCCACGTGTCGACATCTCCGGGCGCCACGTGTCGAGCAGCGGATGGCCCTGCACGGCTGTCCGGTGTTCGGGTGAGACGTGGCGGGCCCTGGGCATTCCAGGCGTGAACAGTGTTGGGCCGGGCCCAACACTGTAGCCGCCCGGTTCGTGCGGGCACCCGGAAAATCATCCCAAAAGCACAATTTTGGATTTTCGGGTTGAGCCTATAAATAGGCCCTTTTGCTCACCGAGTAGAGCTTTTTCCCGAGCTCTTCGGCCAGTGCACCCTTCACCAAAGTTTTTGATCTCCTCGCTGCGCATCTCGTGGAGAAGGCCCGGATTTTTTGGAGGCCGCGACATCGACGACTTCGGCATCGTAGCGCAGAGCGACGTTCCTTCATCGAAGGCCCGTTATCGTCGCATTTTGGTCTGAGAGGTCCACATAGCTACCCCTACGGTGTTTTTGGACGATTCTTGTGGCGTTGGATTCATGAGAGGTAGATCTATGATTCTTGTATTGTCTACTTTTCTCAGATGTGAGCTTTGTTTGGGGTTCCGGGTATGTTTTTAACCCCCTCTGCCGCTGATGGAATTTCTGGACAGCGACACCTTGCCGTATTTTTATCTCCGCGCTCAGGCATCGGATGGAGACGTGCCTGTACATTTTTTGCATCTACGCGTCGCAAGGATTACCGTCATATTTTTCGTGGAATTTTCTAAGATTTGCCCGAAGGTATATTCTTCTCCCTTTTACTGTACAGAGTATTACAGTTGTGTATGTTGTGAGGTTTGTGCACCCTGCGTTGTGGAATTTGTAACTCGGCGTACGGGGCTCAAAATTGGACGTGCAGGTACCCGTTTCGAAGGTCTCGACGCGATGATCGCCAAAGTATTTTTATCAGAATTTTTGGAGCACTGTTTGCAGGTGAAAAAGTGATATCTTTGTGGCTGAATTCAGATTGTAACTTATTTGGGTAAATTGTGGAATTAAGTGTAACTGTTAGCTTTGTGTTGTACCCAGGAGGGTTTGCGAGTATTGCTGGACCCGTTGGATTTGGACATATCAATTTCCTGGTATTTTCAGTTGTGGAACCATGGGCAGTTAGCGTTTTCAGGTGGGTGGCCCTGTCTCCAAGATTGATGGACTATACTTTAAGCCTGCTATTGTAGGGCTATGCATGATAGTGAATTCTTGTACAGCATGCTAGAATGTAGGAATCGCTATTCCTTATTTTACCTGATGATTTTGTCATCTTCTTGCTTTCTACCATATGTAAATTGTTGTTATCTTGGAACTTGACCTAGCACCCCCGTCATATGCTGCATGTGTAGCCAGACCAGTAGAAAACTCCAACTTGGGCTAGGTTTATTCCGCTTTAGACATCCACACTTCTTTTCCTTCCTGGACATAGTGTTACTCGCCCGGGTAGTGGGCCGAGTGGTCGGGATTCCTTTAGTGTGGGATGCATTTTACACTCGTGCTTGGGAGCAGAGTGGAGTCTGGTAGATGTGGTTGATCGATCATCTGTGGCGGGAGCCGTTTGGGTAGACGACGGTCCTGAGATGTTCCATTTTCTTGTTTTATCGGTTGCCGCTGTGTTAGTGGCAGCGGTTTATCAGTGATAGCAGGATCTTGAACCCAGAACTGTTTTTGGACACACATATGATTTTTAGTCAACCAATATTTTCTTCCAAGCATCGTAGGGTCGCCCGAGTCTGTTCTTGTTTGATTGGACAAAGGCATTAGCTCTACGAGGCTTGGATATAAAACCTGTTTTCAATTGTTTTCCTAAAAAGAACTAAAAATTATTAAATATGAATTTCTTTCAGATCAAATGGCTTCCAGTACTAAATGTCACCTTTTTCCTACAAATTTAACCACTCGAGATGATTCGAGTGGTCTGGGTTCCAAGGGCTGCCTTTTTCTTTGGGACGAGAACAACGAGAGGCTATGCCTAAAGCCTGTTCTTGTTTGATTAGGGTTATAGGTTCTAGTCTTTCGGGGTTCCCGGACCTTTTATTGTGTCTGTTGTGGAGTTTATCCTGTCAGTGAGTCTGCAGGTTGGGTTGATGTTCTGTTGTTGGGAACCGTCGGGGTTGACGGTGGTCCCGGGTCGTTGAGTGTTGTCCGACCAGTTTTGTTAGCCCTGAGTGGTAGGTTGATCCTGGCTGTGGAGTATCTCCAGCCAGTGTGTTTTGTGCGGTGAGTTATTGGAGAGGCTAGTGTCTCGTGTTCGTGAGAGCTGATCAGCTGAGTCGTCGAGAGTGCTCCGACCGTTGTGCGAGATGATTGAGGATTCTGAGTCTTTCCGTTCAGAGCGTGAGTGTGGATTTTGGACTATAGCCTGCAGTGCCACCTGAGCAACAGAGTGCGCGGATACCTTTTCCTCGGTGGGGTCGCGCCCCTCGAGAGCCGCGCCTGGGGTGGATTTGTTACTTTTGTATCGCGACTTGTCGACGCAGTCCCTCTGGCTGGGCCAGTTTTGGCAGTCATGGACGCCCTACGTCAGTCCGGTCCTACGTGGATGTAACGGCAGTAGGTAGGCGCAGGTTTGACTGGACCCGAGGAGGCAGTCAGTGTAGATTGGGTGATCTGAGTTGAGGGATAGTAGATGCATCATGTTTCCCTCTGTTCCACTTTTGAGCATCTAGATAGAGGCATAGTAGCTGTAGAGTCTTTCTTTTCCGGCTATTTTCTTTCAGTACCACTTTGTTACTTTATGCCTCTAGTAGACTTAGTGGGCAGACCGTCGGGCTTGTTGGCGGCACCCACTGAGAACTACTGTGGGATGTAGTTCTCACACCCGTCGTGGTGTCTTTTCCCCAGGGACTTCTACTCCTGTTCCTGTTGCTCCAGTTGCTGATTCTTCGGACCGAGGCGAGGGAGTCGCGGGCTAGTTCCCTACCCGTCGTTGGAGTGTAGCGGTACCCCTTCAGAGGAGAGCTTCAGTAGATTAGTTATTTTTTTCTTCTTTTGAGAGACTGATGTAGTGAGGATATGATGTGTATTGAGAGCCTGTACACTGATGTATTTATTGGAGATAACTCCCAGTTGAGCTATGAGTTTTGTATCTGAGGATATTGTTCGATAATCATTTTTGGGAGGTGGACATTGTTGTATTATTTTCCTGTTGTACAGCGGTTGATTTTATTTTACAGCAGTTTTATCTTCTAGCTCTGATATCTGTTAGCGGTAGCACTTTTCTTGCAGGTAGGATGCTTCGCCTATGCGGAGTTTGGCATAGGTGGCGGATCTGTTGGCGAGCCCGGGTCGCAGTTTCGACCCCGGGGCGTGATAGATTAGAGTAGTATCAGAGCCTAGGTTGTAGGTCATTATGGACTTAGAAACCTTAGGCTTGTGGTTGGACATTAGGATGACTACGTGAGAGTCGTGACTTTTAGCGAGAGTCCTGATTGAGTTTTATACCTCTCCCAAGAGACGGGATGAGTGATTGGCATGTTTATTCTCCTAAGCGATTATGTTGGCTGCAGACAACATAATGCTATGGAATGGATGACATGTCTTAGACTCTCGCTTGATTGGGTCGATTGGTTGTTGTGTCCTAATATTTGTTATTGTGCAGTGGCATCTTCAGTTGTACCAGTGGCACCGATGGAGCGAGCAGCCCCCTCCGTGCCGACGAGTAGTGCCGAGGCACCGAGACAGGGTGGACAGTGGATAGTAGTTGAGCTTTGGGACATCATTGATTGATGGAGCCAGTCTCGGCAGATGAACCACCCCGACTCGTAAGATTGAGTTTGGAGCCTTTGGAGGCAGAGTCGTGGTTGGTGGTAATGGAGTGACTACTTGAGAGCCTTCCTGTGCTAGACAGTTTTTTTTTGCAGTTGTTGAACTGCGCGCTCCAGATTTCGAGGGACGAGGCGCATAGGATATGTGTGGCTGGGAGTGGATTGCGCCAGGATACCTTTCAGTTTATTCAGTCCCTCCGTTATAGGTTTTGACGGCTTGTTGGAGTAGGCATTGTGTATAGAGCGTGGCGCTGCAGTTCCTTTGGATAGGGATCTGCCGCCAGGGGCGAGTTTTGGATATTGGCACTTGGCGCTGGGTGATGGAGGACAGATCGACTGGCAGAGGCATTTCTGATTTCTTTTTCCAGGATAACGGGTTCCCGAGATGCCAGAGATCGGGTGGACCCCGATGGTAGCATCAGCATCTATATCAGAGTGGCGCAGTGATAGCGTGGATTTGTTATCTGCGGAGGACCTTATTCGTCGCCTCAGTGTGAGCGGAGTCAGAGGTCGTGCTCCCTTGTGGATAGCCTTGATTTCCAGGCAGATTGAGTGACGACCACCTTCATCGAGCGGATGAATCTGTGCCGCCCGGTTGGAGGGCACCACGGTAGTGGATTGAGTGACGCAGGTGGGATTTCATCACAGCAGTCAGAGTTAGAGCGTGTTGCATTCCTGCATGGACTAGAGGCTGATTTGTTACCATGTGCACTCGAGGTACAGGTTCCTGTTAGTGTTGTGGATGTGGAGGAGGCTTGCTGGTCGAGACAGTTAGAGCGCACAGGTTGTGGCGGTTGTGTGAGAGGTGCTTACGGCGGCACCGGGACTCAAGGATATCCCTGTTGCCCATGAGATCCCGGGTGTGATTTCACCTGAGCTGTTGTTGATGCCGCCGGTTAGGGAGATAGAGATTGCGTTTGACGTGGTTCGGGGAACCGCGCCCCCCTCGACAGCACCTCATTAGATATCGCCGGTAGAGCCGAGAGAGCTGATGGCGCAGTTGCAGGATCTGATGGATCGAGGGGTCTGTTTGACCTAGTGCCACGCCATTGGTGTACGGTGGTGATGCCACGTCCTTGATACACAACGATGAGGGTCCTTTCATGGTTCGAGTGTAGACAGGTCCGGGTGGTATCTAGGACCTTTTGATGGAGTCATAATCCGGCAGTTATTGTATGGTGCGAGTACCTACTTGGAATCAGACAGCCGAGGACCTTGCCTAGATGGCGTTCAGGATACGGTAGGGCATCTTGAGCTCATAGTGAGGCCTATTGGATTGATTAATGCCCTGCCACTCTTATGATTTGAGGAATTGTGCTCCAGCTATACTTGATTGGATTGGTAACAAGATCCTCCAGGGATATTTTGATCTACTCCCAGAGCGACTTGGAGCACGAGGAGCACTTGTGGATGTGCTACCATGCCTGTATGGATGAAGTTGTATGCCAAGTTATTGAGGTACAAATTGTAGCTTCAGAAGCATACCTTCTTAGGTCACTTTGTTCGAGTCGTAGGAGCGACGGTGGAAATCCGGCCAATATGGATACTAATCGGGAATTGGCCGAGATCGACAATTATTGTTGTGACGCCCTACTTCCCAGGGGGTCACCCATCCTAGAACTACTCTAGCTCTAGCACGCTTAACTTTCATGTTCCTCTTGGATCTTGCTACCATCCAAAATGTGGTATCAGAGCTTAGGGATAGGTCAGTTGGGACTTAGGAAACCCTAGGCTTTTGGCAGACCCTAGGATGATAGGGCGCGAGAGGCGTGACACTTCGCGAAAGTCGTTGATTTATTTATTGGACTCTTCCAGTGAGTGAAGAGGGATCGACATACCCAATTTCTGGTGGACCATTATGTTGGCTGCAGACAACATAAAGTCGCAGAAATTGGGGGATGTCTTTGACTTTCGCTAGATTGGGTCGTGTGGGGTTATGTTACTTATTCGTGATTTCTTGTGGCAGGATGCCTCCCCGACGTCGGATCCCTACTCGGGGTGTCCCGTTACCACCTGATGAGCCAGAGCAGCCTACACCCCCCGAGCTTACTGAGTTGAGGGCCTTGGTGGCCCAATTGGCGGAGGGTCAGCGCCGCCAGGGGCAGAGGATCGATCAGCTGCTTGCTCAGAGAGAGGCACCACCCCCAGCTGTTCCTGAGGCCCTTGTGCCTCCTGTTGCACCTTTTGTGCCGTCAGCGCCATCTTCGAGTAGCGGGGCTCCTGGAGCTATTCAGTCTTTGACTGCGGAGGAGGAGCAGGATATCGCTAACAAACTCTCCAAGTTTGTTCAGCGGGGACCCCCTAGATTCTCAGGGCGGGATGCGCAGCCCTGGGCTGTTGGGAGATGGCTTTCTGCGATGGAGAAGCTTTTTCGGGGCTTCTTCATCGACCCGAGGTATCGAGTGCACATGGCGGTGCACTGTTTGGACGGAGATGCTGATTTTTGGTGGCAGCGGGTAGAGCCCCTGGAGTTCCGGATTACTCGACAGCTGCCTTGGGAGGAGTTCCGACGGATGGTGCTGGACACCTATTTTTCGACCAGTGTGAAGAAGAAGTTGGAGGACGACTTGAAGAACCTGCAGCAGGGCGATCGATCGGCTCATGCCTATTTCCAGGAGTTCACGGAGTTGCTGAACTGTGACGCCCTACTTCCCAGGGGGTCACCCATCCTAGAACTACTCTAGCTCTAGCACGCTTAACTCCCATGTTCCTCTTGGATCTTGCTACCATCCAAAATGCTATAGCCGGGTTAAGAGATTTAGTCCTATTATATCATTTATATATAGGACTAAGCCAAATTCCGGGGGTGTCACAATTGTCGAGGTGAGGAGCTTCTTAGATTTGGCAGTGCCGGGAGAGCTTGGCGGACGGATGATGAGACTGACACCAGCATTGATTTCAGCTTTGTCAGCGGTGGGAGATAGATTTGCGAGTTATAGTGATGCCTCCCATAGTGGCTATGGAGTACCGTGGGTTTATCTTCGGTCCGCGCTTTATCAATCCAACCCTATGAGTATTGTGGCAGGACGAACCGCTATTTTGTAGGCAGCTTGGATCCCACAGTTGAGCCTTTCAGTACGCCTATTATTTCCAGCTTTGATTGATATACCTGGGCGTAGGCCATGCCTGCTTGGCTATCGGTTCTGATTACTCAGCATTTCTGTTCTATACTATATGATAGGTTAAGATTTCAGTTTGCAGTTTCTGCCATGCGGCGCCAGTGGAGACTACTGTTTTCAGCATCTTGAATGGAATTTACTCGGATTGCCGTCGATGGTTCGGACTTGTGACCGTGGAGTTATCGTTGGGTTATTGTTGAGCATTCTAGATCACCCAGACAAGGCCACGGCGTTGGCGGATACCTGGAGCTGGAAAGCTGTCTGGGGTTGAGATAGATGATTCCACAGCTGGTGCTGTACGGACTATTGGGCAAACATGGCTTGTGGTTGTGTCCCTGAGGGTTCCTTTGGATGATAGACCGCGGCTGAGTAGTTCACTCGGGTGGTCAAGATTCGGGAGTGACCGAGTGAGGACCCCTCATTGTAAGGATTCTTTTCCTTATTGAATGATAGTGTGGGTACGCTTCGGATTGCCTTGGTTGAGTTGACACAGGATGTGGTATGGTGCGTGTTGCACTGGTGATTAATTTGTTTTCCCCCAGCTTTTTGATGGAGCCCCTGTGGTGTTTCACGTCTCAGCTCATGAGTGTTTTGCTTTTGGATCCCTCGCCCGTGATTGACTCGCTCCATTTTGCGAGCTAAGAGTGTTTGGAGTACAAGGGACGCCCGTTGCGAATTCTGGCTCGAGAGATGAAAGAATTGCGCAATCGGGCCATGCCGTACTGGTTGTTGATGTTGTTGTTGAGGAGTAATCGCGGGGAGTGAGTAGTAACTTAGGAGCTGGAGACGGTGATGTTGAGTACCTACCCTTGATTTTGAGACTCCTGCTTGAGTTGTGTTAGTTTCGAGGACGAAACTTTCTTTTAGCGGGGGAGGATGTGGTGACCTGGATCTCTGCAGGGCTTCTACAGGTTGACCAGCAGCTCCTGGAGGCCTATGTGGCGTGTCGGTGGCGTTTGTGCACCAATTGGACACTAGTGATGGACTCAGTGTGTTTAATGGATCACGAAAGTAGTCAGATGACCCTGTTGAATGTTTAGAAGTGGTTTCGCGCGCAATGGATATTAAAATTGGGCTCAGCGCGAAGTTTGGACAAAAGAACACCTTTCCGGATGCCTTCGACAATTTTTAGAGTTGGAATTTGGCAGAACGGATAGCGGATTCGGATTCAGCGCGCGAAAACGTTGAAAATGGACTACTTACTTGTATTTTTCGGAGGCCGGATGACCCGGCACGGATTTCGAGGCAGCTTTTACTGTTTCGGCGGCCGGGGGCAGCGTCGGCGGCGGCGGGCAGCGGCGGAGCGGGCTCGGGCAGGTGGCGGAGCGACAGCGGGCAGGCGCTCGGGCAGGCGCGCGGTCCACGGGCCGGCGTGCACCGGAGGCAGGACACGTGGCAGCTTGTGACTTGTTGGTGTTGTGGGCACGGTCCACGGGGGAAATGTGCGGGTGTACGGTTGACCGGGGGGGGACACGTGGCGACCACTAGTTGGCCGGTCCACGTGCGCTAGGTCCACGGAGCCGGTGCGGCTGCCTCGGGGCGCGTGCCTGGCAGGGGGAGCAGGCGGCGCTGGCAGCGCGCACGTGGGCGCGGCAGGCGACGCATTGACCGAGTGCGGTCCACGTGTCGACATCTCCGCGCGCCACGTGAGGAGCAGCGGATGGCCCTGCACGGCTGTCCGCTGTTCGGGTGAGACGTGGCGGGCCCTGGGCATTCCGGGCGTGAACAGTGTTGGGCCGGATGGGCGCCACGTGCCCCGCCTGGGCGCGGGGGCTGGGCCGGGCGCTGGGCCTGGCCCAGTACTGTGCACCGCACAGTAATCCCTTCTCTCTCTTTTCTTCTTTCTCCTTCTTATTCCTCCTACTTAAGCTCTTCTACCTCCTCATTCTCCCTCTTTTGGAGCTTCCAACTTTGGGGACTTCTAAAGAGGACTCATCTGCAACTCCCCTGCTTCTTCATCAGCAAAGAGATGGATTATAGAGGCTTCGTCACCATCATCTTCTCCATGTGGCAAGCACCACCATTGTTGCCGTTGGTGGACCTTCCCGTCGCGTTTCAGTGCGAAAATTCCTCAGGACTCATTTCTTACAATTTTGAGCTCACTTTTGGTTCTACGTTTTCACAAGAGGTAAGGCTATAGTTTTTGTATTCAATGCTTCCCTCATATCTCATGATTTTATAGAGTTTTAAGGCCATCTTTGGGACCCTTCATTTCAGTCTGGAATCCTGAATAGTCCTCAGTGTTTTGGCCGTTCAGGGCAGTAGGATAGGAATTTTTGGATTCTTTTTGTGGGGACATTTCCAAGACTCGAAGATCTACGATATTGGTATGTATCATATTCCCCAGATATGAATTTTTATTAGGGTTTATTCACGATCTTTGGAGCACCTTGCTGCACTCGTGTACAGATGGAACTTGGTGGATAGTTCAAAGTGTTTATGGGTTTTCTCCTTCATCCGGGCATGAAATTTGGAGTTATTTAGCCCAATTTGTATCTACTCTCGACAAGGAATCCAATGGTACCTCTCTTGCAGGATTTGGAGCACGTTTGGTTAGCTAACTTTAATGATATTTCCAAGTGCTGTTATAAGGTTTACTGCAGTCCCTGTTTTAGTTTTGATTTGAGCAATGCACCTTGGAATGCAGATAACTTTGTGGATATAAAGTCTTTTTCAGAAATTCAAGTTGTGACTTCTTTTTAACTTCAAGGTGAGCAAATCCTCTTTTATGATATGTGGATAAATCCCTTTGGAAAAGCCCCTAATTAAGCTTGGAAATGCTAGCAAGTTTATGTTAGCAGTTTTGGACAGCATTATGACATTTGTTGTGTTTGAATGTCGAGAGAATTAATGGTGGATTTCGAGGACTTGAAGATGTTTGTATTGAGCTGGAGATCTTTGTTTTACTGTTGGAGACTTCATTTTGAGGAATTTGAGGTTGCATATACTTTCTATTTAACCTTGTTGCACTTGCTGAAATTCTGGAAATTGATTGCGCAGCGTGCATTGCTTCAGTGATTGCGCCCAATCCGTGAGGCAGATTTGGATGATTTTTATGGCATCGGACACCTGGGAGGATAAGGATTACTCACACCAAATTTCAGCTAGATCGGGCAGCGGATCGTCAAGTTTCTGGCGGGTGGTTGTGCTTTGCCGAAAACGACGATTTACCCGCTCGGGCTATTGGTTTCCCTCATGACATAGTTGATTGTTGTTCTCTTTTCCCTTGATGACCATGCTTGAATCTCCATGTTTATGTTAGGTTAATTGATCCTTAGCTTATACATGAGTAAATGATTAGTTGGTTGATATTACATTATCTCATATGAAGTTGATTATAAGCGATCATCCTTAAACCTATGCTATGTGAGGGTAATTGGGAAATTAATCTTTAGCCTACACTTTGTGAAGAATGGTTAACATAATTATGTGAGAATGATGGTGATAGTTATATGTGAATGGTTGGTTGATTTATGTGAGGACTTGATGGGGTTATGTGAGAAGTGCTTGGTTGCTTATGTGAGAAGGACTTGGTTGATTTATTTGAGAATGACTTATATGAGAGTAGTTGGTTAAGTGATCCTTGGCCTCCACTTTGTGATATGAATTATAGTTGTCGATCCTTAATCTACAATGTGTGATGTTCGGCATAGATGTTGATTCATAACCTATCTATGTGAGAATAATTAGTTGATTGATCTTTGATCTAGCTTATGTGAAAATGGGTGTTGATGTTGGTTATTGATCTAGTCGATGTGAGAATGACCTATGCTTTTGATTTCTAGTTCATTCATGAAAAGATGGTTATCATTGTGAGTTGAGGCCTATTCCTTATGAGACTAAGCTTTGTTCATGACTCCTAATTCCTCCAAATAAGATTGGATGTTGTTGGTAGATCCTATGTTCATCCTATGTGAGATCAATAAAAGTTGTTGAACCTTAGTCTATTCATTGGTGATACTTGATTGAATGTCCATGTTTAAGTGATGTTAAATGATCTTTAGCATATCCATGTGAGAATGTGAGGTTTGATAAGTGTTGTACTCCTTTAGGTGATGTTGATGATAAATGGTGTTCTTTAACCTATATTCTGTGTGAGTTATTCCTTATGAGAGTATATACTATTCATGATCTAATCTGTGTAAGAACACTGTTAGGTGCCTTTCTTTCATTCTACATGAGGACACTTGCATGCTTGTATGGACATCTAGATAGGCCACCTTTTTCTGCTACACTTTCATGTTGGAATCTGACTTAGGAGAAACCATGTTTAGCTATTCTCCTTTTTATTCAGATGCATGTTGCTCGAGTTAGAACAGGGGTTCGGGATAGTGTAGTTGAGGCCACTGAGTCTGGGACAGGTTAGACTCGATTATGGATTGTGGGGCATTGTGGTAACCGCGGACATTAGGCGGTTAGCCAGATGTTGATTACTTTATCAGATTTTGGACTTGTGGGGTGTTGCGGCGATCGCGGACATTGGGCGGTTGACCGGATGTTTACTTATGCATCAGATTTGGTATCAGATTTCTCTAGTGGATGGAGTTTCCCACTTATTGAGTATTATTGTACCAGATTGGGGATCGTGGTTTCATTAGTGGATGGGTTTTCCCACTTTGATCATAGTCATGATCCAGTCCAGCTATATTCAGATACTTGACAGAGATACTTGTGATACTGATGACAGAGATACTTTAGTCGTGTGGGTTGCTCCCCTCGAGTGCCACTCCGGAGTAGGCTTTAGACCGTGACGGGTACCGATCCATCTTTTCGGGATTTCGAGCCTTGTGTGCTGGTCCCTTGGGATTTCGAGCCATGTGTGCTGGTCCCCTACTGAGTTCTTGAGTTCGACAGTGGAGCAGGCAGTACCAATTTTACTGGTGGCGCTAGATTGGATTTATTTGGTCAAATATAATTTTCTGATGCATTCATATAGTCATTTCTTTCGATACTGCATTTAGAGGCGTACTAGTGGTAGCTTCCTCTTATCAGTATTTCTGTTTATAGCTTACCACCTCTCTTACTCCTTCTCTTGCCTCTTGTAGACTTAGTGGGTACGTCAGGGTTTGAGGCTTTACCCACAGGGGGAGGCTACTGGTTTTACTGGTGGTTCTCACCCCCATTGTATTTTTTCCCCTTTCCTCCTTTTGTTTTGCAGTGTCTCCTGCGGGAGTTGCTAACCTTTCGGTTGACGGTTCGAGGCGAGGGAGTCGCGAGATAGATCCCTACCTGTGTTGATTTCTACAGTGGGATAGATGTACCAACCCGGATTGTGGGTTTCACTGTACACAGTTGTATTATTATTATTTCAGTTTATCTCCCTTTTTGGATTTATAGATGTTGTATAGGTGGCTTTTACTTGTATTACAGTTTCGGTGGACCGGATTATTGTATCATTATTTTTTAGGAGATGGATATTGTACTTTATTTTTCAGTGGTATAGTGATTCAGACTTTTATTACAACAGTTTTTCTTCAGCTCTGATATCCATTTAGTTGTTTGATGATACTTTGCAGGTTGGACGCTTCGCCTATGCGGGGTTTCGCATAGGTGGCGGATCTGTTGGTGAGCCCGGGTATCAGTTTCGACCCCGGGGCGTGACAGATTAGAGTGGTATCAGAGCCTAGGATGTAGGTCATTATGGACATAGAAACCCTAGGCTTGTGGTTGGACCTTAGGATGACTACGTGAGAGTCGTGACTTATAGCGAGAGTCCTGATTGAGTTTTGTACCTCTCCCAAGGGACGGGACGAGTGATTGGCATGTTTATTCTCCTAAGCGATTATGTTGGCTGCATACAACATAATGTTATGGAATGGGTGACATGTCTTAGACTTTCGCTGGATTGGGTCGAGTGCTTGTTGTGTGTTCTGTTGTGCGGTTGTCGCAGTGAGTGGTGTCTCCCTGACGCAGAGTTCTGACCTGTGTGCACCCCGTCGCAGTTGGTGAGTCTGGATAGTCAGTTTTGGGTCGGATACCCAGATTGAAGTCAGAGAGCTCCGAACCCATATGATAGGATTGGCAGTGGCATATTAGCGGCGGCGTGAGCAGTTGAATAGGATGATACAGTTGTTAGAGCGGGGGGCACCTTCCGACAGTGCTTTCCGTCGAGACCAACCCATCTGTAGTATCCCTAGTGGCAACGATCTCAGTGGCGCCGGTTGAGCGAGCAGCCCCCTCGGTGTCGACTTTTAGTGCGGAGGCACCGAGGCAGGGTGGACAGTTGATAGCAGATGAGCAGTGGGACATCATTGATCGACTGAGTCAGCTTTGGCTGTTTGACCTATCCCGACTCGTAGGATTGTGTTTGGAGCCTTGGGAGGCAGAGTCGTGGTTGGTGGTGATGTACAGACTATTTGAGAGCCTTTTTATGCTAAAGGGTTTACGCAGTTGTTGAACTGCACGCTCCACGTTATGAGGGACGAGGCGTATGGGATGTGTGTGCTGGGTTAGGATTGCGCTAGGATACCTTTTTGGCTCATTCGGTCCCTCTGACTTCAGATTTTGGATGCCCCGATGGAGCATAGCGTTGTAGTTCCTTTGGACAGATGGAGGCACTCGGTGCCAGATGATGGAGGGCAGATTAGTGGGCAGAGACCTTCTTGATTCCCTTTTGGGGTCGAGGACTTCTGATGCGCCAGAGGTCGGGTGGACCCCGACGGCAGCATCATCATCAGTATCAGAGTAGCGCAGCAGAAGCACGATGGGCTGCGGTCATTGCCGCAGTATTAGCGGAGGCAGAGATGGTACTTTCTTTGGGGATAGTCAGGATATTCACAGACAGATTGAGCGACGACTACTAGCGCTGGCAGTTGAGTTTGTGCAACCTGGTTGGAGGGCGTCCCATCAGTGGGATGTGTTGTCGCAGGTATGATTTCCTTTACAGCTATCTGAGTTAGAACGAGGTGCATCCCTGCACGGACTAAAGGTAGAGTTGCTACCACATGCACTTGAGGTATAGATCCTTGATTAGGATGTGCACGTGGAGGAGGTTTGTGGAATATGTCCAGTGCAGTTAGGCTGTGGGTTGTACCCGTTGACTAGCTAGTCTTGTGGCAGCCCAGGATTTTTGACTCGGTGTATTGGATTGGTCGGTGTGGCATCTTACAATTTTTTTAATGTGGTGAGAGTACTGTGAACTTCTACGAGCTGGACAGGAGGAGTTCGTTTACAGGTGTTGGTAGATTGCACTAGTTGCAGTGACAGCGTGTCAACAAGAGTCGGGCAGATGATGAGCCAAGGATGCATTGCCCAGTTAGTGACTGTGATAGAGGTGCCTACGGCGGCCCCGAGACTCAAGGGTGTCCTTAGTGCCCGCGAGTTCTCGGATATGAGTCCACCTGAGTTGTTGACGATGCCGCCGGGCAAGGAGATTGAGATTGTTTTTAACGTGGTTCTGGGAACTGCGTCGATATTAAAGGCACCTTATTGGATGGCACCAGCACAACTGAGAGCTGATGGTATGGTTATTGATTATGATGGATAAAGGGGTTGTTAGACCCGGTGTCTTACCTGATGAAGGAGACGATGGATCTTTCGTCCTGTCAACAGTGACTGAATTGTAATGATGACCCCACGGTGGTCTGGGTTGTGTGTTGACGTTTTGGGCCCGAGTACAATGCTGGGCTGGAGCAATGCTTGCGCAGTAAGCACCATTATTGGAAAGGATGGGATGATTAGGATCAGGGATCGTGCCCTAGAGTGATCCTTTCCAGATTTTGGCTTCAGTCGAGCAACCCACACTGATGGATGAGATCAGTGAGTGTCGAATTAAGGGTCCCCAGTAGATGTGGAGCAAGGACAGAATGACAACCACAACAGGGACAACTTCAACTCTTCGCTGTTTTTCAGTGATTCTCCAACTCATAGTTGTAGTTGTTGATGTTTCTGATATTGGACTCCCTTTTTTTACATGGATTATTGCAAGGGTATACTTCAGAGTTCTTGAATAAGTTGGTTTTGAGGAGGAGATTTTGGGGGTGTTGTGGATCAGTGGTTACCTGTTGTTTCTTCTTTTTCTCGTGACATGTTGGAATCCTTGATGTTTTCCTTGACTCAGCTTAGAGGCGATATGTTCGGATTTCCCGCCATTGTTTGACTCGCTCCACTTGAGACCAGTGAGTGTTTGGAGTACGTGAGACGCCGTTGCGGATTCTGGCTCGAGAAATGAGGAACGGTGCAACTAGGCCTTGCCGTACAGGTGTTGATGTTGTTGTGGAATGATCACGGGAAGCGGGTGATGCTTTGAGAGCTGGTGACGAGAATGTTGGATATTTGCCCTTCTGATTTGAGACTTCTTTTGAGCTATGTTAGTTTCGAGGACGAAACTTTCTTTTAGTGGGGGAGGATGTGAAGATCCAGATCTTCGTGGTCATTACAGTGTGATCGACAGCTTGTGGAGGCCTATTTCTGTGGATAGTGTTGGTTGCGCGCAAATCGGACCCAAGAAACGGACTCAGTGCGAGAAATGGATCAAGATTGCTTAATTGGGAGTTTCATCGAGAAATAGAAGTGGATTCTTGCAAAACGGATACCGTATTTGGATTCAGCGCGGAAAAATGATGAGAATTGCTATTTGGTTGCATTATTTGGAATTTTGGACTTCAGAATTAGACTCAGCGCGCGAAAACAGCAAAAAGTGGCATTTTTGGAGCTTATTGGATCTTCTTTCAGGCGGCCGGTCCACAGGAGCGCGCGTGCACCAGGCGCAGCGGCTGAGGAGACTCCACGTGTCGGCGCTGGAGAGGGCCGCGCGGGCCACGCGGCGCGCCCGCGTTGGGCAGAGCGCGCCCACGTGCGCCCGCCGGCGCGGTGCGCGTCCCCGTTCGGGACACGCGGCGCCGCGCCATAGGCGGGCGCCGCGCGTGGCGTGGCCGCATCCGGGCCATCCGCCCGAAGGCGGGGCGCCCGGATGGGCGCCACGTGCCCCGCCTGGGCGCGGGGGCTGGGCCGGGCGCTGGGCCTGGCCCAGTACTGTGCACCGCACAGTAATCCCTTCTCTCTCTTTTCTTCTTTCTCCTTCTTCTTCCTCCTACTTAAGCTCTTCTACCTCCTCCTTCTCCCTCTTTTGGAGCTTCCAACTTTGGGGACTTCTACAGAGGACTCATCCACAACTCTCCTGCATCTTCATCAACAAAGAGATGGATTATAGAGGCTTCATCACCATCATCTTCTCCATGTGGCAAGCACCACCATTGTTGCTGTTGGTGGACCTTCTCGTCGCATTTCAGTGCGAAAATTCCTCAGGACTCATTTCTTAGAATTTTGAGCTCATTTTTGTTTCTACGTTTTCACAAGAGGTAAGGCTACAGTTTTTGTATTCAATGCTTCCCTCAGATCTCATGATTTTATAGAGTTTTAAGGCCATCTTTGGGACCCTTTATTTCAGTCTGGAATCCTGAACAGTCCTCAGTGTTTTGGCCTTTCACGGCAGTAGGATGGGAATTTTTGGATGATCTTTGGGGGTACATTTCCAGGACTCGAAGATCTACGATATTGGTGTGTATAATTGTCCCCAGATATGAGTTTTTATTAGGGTTTATGCATGATCTTTGGAGCACCTTGCCGCACTCGTGTACAGATGGAACTTGGTGGATAGTTCAAAGTGTTTATGGGTTTTCTCCTTCATTCGAGCATGAAATTTGGAGTTCTTTAGCTCAATTTGTATCTACTCTCGACAAGGAATCCAATGGTCCCTCTCTTGTAGGATTTGGAGCACGTTTGGTTAGGTAACTTTAATGATATTTTCAAGTGCTGTTATAAGGTTTACTGCAGTCCCTGTTTTAGTTTTGATTTGAGCAATGGACCTTGGAATGTAGATAACTTTGTAGATATAAAGTCTTTTTCAGAAATTAAAGTTGTGGCTTCTTTTTAACTTCAAGGTGAGCAAATTCTATTTTGTGATATGTGGATAAATCCCTTTGAAAAAGCCCCTAATTAAGCTTGGAAATGCTAGCAAGTTTATGTTAGCAGTTTTGGACAGCATTATGGCATTTGTTGTGTTTGAATGTCGTGAGAATTAATGGTGGATTTCGAGGACTTGAAGATGTTTGTATTGAGCTGGAGATCTTTGTTTTACTGTTGGAGACTTCATTTTGAGGTATTTGAGGTTGCACATACTTTTTATTTAACCTTGTTGCACTTGCTGAAATTCTGGAAATTGATTGCGCAGCATGCATTGCTTCAGTGATTATGCCCAATCCGTGAGGCGGATTTGGATGATTTTTGCGGCATCGGACTCCTGGGAGGATAAGGATTACTCACGCCAAATTTCAGATAGATCGGGCGGCGGATCGTCAAGTTTCTAGTGGGTGGTTGTGCTTTGCCGAAAACGACGATTTACCCACTCGGCCTATTGGTTTCCCTCATGACATAGTTGATTGTTGTTCTCTTTTCCCTTGGTGAACTATGCTTGAATCTCCATGTTTATGTTAGGTTAATTGATCCTTAGCTTATACATGAGTAAATGATTAGTTGGTTGATATTACATTATCTCATATGAAGTTGATTATAAGCGATCATCCTTAAACCTATGCTATGTGAGGGTAATTGGGAAATTAATCTTTAGACTACACTTTGTGAAGAATGCTTAACATAATTATGTGAGAATGATGGTGATAGTTATATGTGAATGGTTGGTTGATTTATGTGAGGACTTGAAGGGGTTATGTGAGAAGTGCTTGGTTGCTTATGTGAGAAGGACATGGTTGATTTATTTGAGAATGACTTATATGAGAGTAGTTGGTTAAGTGATCCTTAGCCTCCACTTTGTGATATGAATTATAGTTGTCGATCCTTAACCTACAATGTGTGATGTTGGGCATAGATGTTGATTCATAACCTATCTATGTGAGAATAATTAGTTGATTGATCTTTGATCTAGCTTATGTGAAAATGGGTGTTGATGTTGGTTATTGATCTAGTCGATGTGAGAATGACCTATGCTTTTGATTCATAGTTCATTCATGAAAAGATGGTTATCATTGTGAGTTGAGGCCTATTCCTTATGAGACTAAGCTTTGTTCATGACTCCTAATTCCTCCAAATAAGATTGGATGTTGTTGGTAGATCCTATGTTCATCCTATGTGAGATCAATAAAAGTTGTTGAACCTTAGTCTATTCATTAGTGATACTTGATTGAATGTCCATGTTTAAGTGATGTTAAATGATCTTTAGCATATCCATGTGAGAATGTGAGGTTTGATAAGTGTTGTACTCCTTTAGGTGATGTTGATGATAAATGATGTTCTTTAACCTATATTCTGTGTGAGTTATTCCTTATGAGAGTATATACTATTCATGATCTAATCCGTGTAAGAACACTGTTAGATGCCTTTCTTTCATTCTACATGAGGACACTTGCATGCTTGTATGGACATCTAGATAGGCCACCTTTTTCTGCTACACTTTCATGTTGGAATCTGACTTAGGAGAAACCATGTTTAGTTGTTCTCCTTTTTATTCAGATGCATGTTGCTCGAGTTAGAACAGGGGTTCGGGATAGTGTAGTTGAGGCCATTGAGTCTGGGACAGGTTAGACTCGATTATGGATTGTGGGGCATTGTGGTAACCGCGGACATTAGGCGGTTAGCCAGATGTTGATTACTTTATCAGATTTTGGACTTGTGGGGTGTTGCGGCGATCGCGGACAATGGGCGGTTGACCGGATGTTTACTTATGCATCAGATTGGGTATCAGATTTCTCTAGTGGATGGAGTTTCCCACTTATTGAGTATTATTGCACCAGATTGGGGATTAGGGTTTCATTAGTGCATGGGTTTTCCCACTTTGATCATAGTCGTGATCCAGTCCTGCTATATTGAGATACTTGACAGAGATACTTGTGATACTGATGATAGAGATACTTTACTCGTGTGGGTCGCTCCCCTCGAGTGCCACTCCGGAGTAGGCTTTAGAGCGTGACGGGTACCGGTCCATCTTTTCGGGATTTCGAGCCTTGTGTGCTGGTCCCTTGGGATTTCGAGCCATGTGTGCTGGTCCCCTACTGAGTTCTTGAGTTCGACAGTAGAGCAGGCAGTACCAGCAGTTTTACTGGTGGCGCTAGATTGGGTTTATTTGGTCAGATACAGTTTTCTGATGCATTCATACAGTCATTTCTTTCGATACTGCATTTAGAGGCATACTAGTGGTAGCTTCCTCTTATCAGTATTTCTGTTTATAGCTTACCACCTCTCTTACTCCTTCTCTTGCCTCTGGTAGACTTAGTGGGTACGTCAGGATTTGAGGCTTTACCCACAGGGGGAGGCTACTGGTTTTGCTAGTGGTTCTCACCCCAATTGTTGTTTTTTCCCCTTTCCTCCCTTTGTTTTGTAGTGTCTGCTGCGGGAGTTGCTGACCTTTCGGTTGACGGTTCGAGGCGAGGGAGTCGCGAGATAGATCCCTACCAGTGTTGATTTCTATAGTAGGATAGATGTACCAACCGGGATTGTGGGTTTCACTGTACACAGTTGTATTATTATTATTTCAGTTTATCTCCCTTTTTGGATTTATAGATGTTGTATAGGTAGCTTTTACTTGTATTACAGTTTCGGTGGACCGGTTTATTGTATCATTATTTTTTGGGAGATGGATATTGTACTTTATTTTTCAGTGGTACAGTGATTCAGACTTTTATTACAGCAGTTTTTCTTCAGCTCTGATATCCATTTAGTTGTTAGATGATACTTTGCAGGTTGGATGCTTCGCCTATGCGGGGTTTCGCATAAGTGGCGGATCTGTTGGCGAGCCCGGGTCGCAGTTTCGACCCCGGGGCGTGACAAAACCGATCCTCGGTTCCACTATTTATAAGAGATTTGAAACAATAATAACCGCCCCACATCTTTTTGCAACAAATCAATTTTTTTTGTTACAAATAAATATTTTTGTCACAAATCGAATATTTTGATTTAACCGTTTCTCCCTCGATTTGCGTTCTAAATCTTTCGGAAAGCTCATTGTACGTTGGCACGGATTTCCAAGCACCCAAAAGCCGAAATGAATGTTCTAAACTCTCTTTTATATTAGAACTTGGAAAATCACATCGGGAGCTCCGCTTACCGGAATTTAGAGCCGATCGCACCACCGTTTTCCATTTTTTGAGCCCTACACAATGAAATGAAAATTCGACCAAAAAGGCATAACGCGAAAACGAGGAAAAATGCCGTGAATACTGAAAGTGATACCAAATGAAAACCGTGGACACTACACCTCCTCCTATCGTAAGGAGGCCTCCGCCTGCTGCTGGACCACGCCGACAAGCGTGGCCACCTGCTCCCACAACTCAAGAACTTCACTCGACCCGGCGTCCTCTCCCGGCTCGAGTCGCGTCAGACGGGTCTCTCTTCGCGGTGCCATTACAATCTGCACACCACAACGAAACATTAGACCAAATTTAACAACTCGGACATTTTGTGTACTTAAATGCCAATAAATATTTATCATTAGGGTCCGTCAACCCAATCATGCGACAGTAATGAGGGATACTTCCTCTCACTCCTAACGTTACGTTGTCGGCCACCCAACATATCGTTAGCTAGTGGAAGTCCATTTTCCTCGATCCATTCCCAATATCCTTCTTGGGAATCACAATGCCCAATCTAGTACTTTCGCCCAAAGATCCACACACTCTCTCGTGCCAATCCCTAGGGTCTCCCTAAGGTTTGCTAGCCACCAAGGATTTCTTCTACGCTCTGATACCACTCTAATCTGTCACGCTCTGAGACCACCAATTTGTACAATTCGGGCACGCCAACAGACCCGCCAATTGGGCATGACCTCTCAACACCCGAAAGGAACGGTTACATCCATTTCAACACAATTTAGTGCAAGCGGAAGAGTATAATTCAGAGTATTTAACTAGCAATTAAAAACTTTCATTCATTCAAACAACTAGTCTAAAAAGCATGAAAGTAAATACATGAGTGAAACTTTGAATATATAGTGATTTACAACTTTCCTTCAATAACCTTTAAAGCAACAACTTAAATGTTCACAATATCTTTCCTCGCATACAATTTTATTCAAAATAAAACCCAAAATGATACTGGCGACTCTAGGCTGCTAGGTCCCAAAGCTGTTGGGCTCTTGCCCCTGTCGCGCATCTCCCCCGATGTACCTGGTCTTTTAGATGGTCAGCCAAGGGTGTGAGAACTACTTAACGTTTCTAATGGGTTCAACCACCGAGAGAGAATGTTCTACACCGCTTGGTCCAATGGAAGCAATGTAATAGATAATAAAATGACATGGAAACAATAAATATTATCTATCATGCTCGTGTAATATACCACTAATGCCATGACACGGCAACTATGCCGCTACCAAAGGTTCCACACTAGCTCAAACCACTAGACCACTTTACTCATTCTCTTTATCATGCTTTAGTTCAAGTTGATTATCCCTTGGAAAGCCTCGCCCAACGGGCCTGCGCCCGGTAGTCATGCTACCACAATATGAGACGATCCAAGGCGCCAATAGCACTCGTGTGTTATGTCAACCAACGGAAGTACCTCGCATAAATTCGGCCGCAGCCGCTGTCACGCCCCGGGGTCGAAACTGCGACCCGGGCTCGCCAACGGATCCGCCACCTATGTCAAACTCCGCATAGGCGAAGTGTCCTACCTGCAAGAAAAGTACTACAGCTAACAAATATCAGAGCTAAAAATAGAATAATCTGCTGTAAAAGTAAAATCAACCACTGTACAACTGGAAATAAAGATACAATGTCCATCTCCCAAATACGATCATACACAAAGTCCTCTAATACAAAACTCAGAACTCAACAGGGAGATATCTCCAATAAATACATCAGTGTACAGGCTCTCAATACATATCATATCCTCACTACATCAGTCTCTCAAAAGAAGAAAAAAATAACTAATCTACTGAAGCTCTCCTCTGAAGGGGTACCGCTACACTCCAACGACGGGTAGGGAACTAGCTCGCGACTCCCTCGCCTCGGTCAGAAGAATCAGCAACTGGAGAAACAGGAACAGGAGTAGAAGTCCCTGGGGAAAAGAAACCACGACGGGTGTGAGAACTACATCCCACAGTAGTTCTCAGTGGGTGCAGCCAACAAGCCCGACGGTCTTCCCACTAAGTCTACTAGAGGCATAAAGTAACAAAGTGGTACTGAAAGAAAAGAGCTGGAAAAGAAAGACTCTACAGCTACTATGCCTCTATCTAGATCCTCAAAAAGTGGAACAGATGGAAACATGACGCATCTACTATCCCTCAACTTAGATCACCCAATCTACACTGACTGCCTCCTCGGGTCCAGTCAAACTTGCGCCTACCTACTGCCGTTACATCTGTTGGGTTATGATTAATTAGATCTAAATATAAGAAAAAACACCTAGAGGGGGGTGAATAGGTGTAAACAGTAAACACTCAAAAATCGTTGCGCAATAAAACCCAATGCGGAAATGAAAAATAACACGCACGATTTTTACGTGGAAAACTCCAAACCGGAGTAAAAAACCACGGGACCGATAACACGGCGAAATCCACTAGAATTAAAACACGTACAAGGTGATATACCGTACTCACTTACGACTCAACCTTTTCCATACGCTCCTAGTAGATCTTCTCCGCTCGCTCCGCAACGCTCCTCGAATCCATGATTTGCGTCCAACGCCGAATCCACGGCGTCCAACGTCGAATCCACGACGTCCGACCGAATCCACGGTCTTCACCCAGTAGCACGTATCGAATCCACGAACGTACCTCGCTCCGAATCCACGAGAGCGGTTGCACCTTGAATCCACAAGGCCACGCGAGTCCACGCGCCGATTTTGGGAAAATCGTTGTTTTTGGGTGGTGATGATCCGCCGAATACTTAGATTAGAAATAGATCGGAAATACCATCTAAGTATTCATTAATTTGATTCTACTCAAAATCTGAGTTTGTAAACCTAGAATCAAATTAATCAATATAGATGAAGAAACATAGAATTAAATCTATTGATTTACTTTCTTCTCTATATGTGGATCTTTTTCTTTTTACCGTCTTTTTGGATTACCCTAAAAATGAATCGTAGGGTTTATTTATAGGTTAGAAACTGTTGGAAGAGGATAAGAATAAAAAACTAACCTTTTCTGGAATTTTACAGGACGACCGTCCGGACTGGAATTATGGCGGTCCGGACTGTCGTAGCGAAACAGACTTTTTCCAAAAAAACATACCTTCGGGGTCCGGACTGAAATTCACACGATCCGGACTGTTCATGCAATTCCTGCAAATTCCACGTTCGGGGTCCGGACTGAAGTGACCAAGGTCCGGACTGGAATTGTGCATGAACTATCCTATGTTCGGGGTCCGGACTGTAATGTCAGGTCCGGACTCTGAACATGTAGTATGTCCAGTTTTTGATTTTTATGCAATTAAAAATTCATCCAAGTGTTTCTACACTATAAGAAGTATTCGGATCACCAAAAATATTTAGTTAAACGTACCTGATCCTTTTGAATTCTTCTTTCTTGAGATTGAGGTATATGATCCAAACTTTTTCATCTTCAATCTTCAAGACTTAAACAATTTCACGAAATACGCCAACACAAATTCCTTAACAATCTCGCCCTTTGGCATTTTCGTGACAAAACACAAATCCACTCAAGAAAATTCAAAAAGATATTTTTGTTGCTATCACCATACAACAAAAATTTACAATGGAGATCCAAAATAAAATTAAATACATGAGATAAACTCCTAGAACAGACTCTAGACTTAGACATCTGTACTCTCTGCAAAAGAAAACATTCTTGACAAAAAAGATCGTTAGATACCTCAAGAATTTTTGCATACAAAACCAAACACAGAGATAGAGATTATACTCATCATGACATTTACAAATTCAGATATGTAATAAGATCTCAATCAAAAAGCAACATATCTTCTAAGCATTAAAAATCCAAATGTCACAGAATTGTTAGTCAACAAGCAACTTGTTAGTTATATTACATGCCCAAATAGTTAGTCAAATAGTTAGCCGAGGCATGCAATCACACATTATAAAACCAAAGTTGAAGTCATACTTACCTTTCATAGTTCAAAGTTGTTCAAAATTCACAACCATTAGACGATCATTTTCGATCATTGTTTGTTTGTCTCTCCCCCTTTTTGTCACAAAACAAGTCAAAATTACAAAATAAAAGGAGAGTTAAAAAAGTTCAAAAATAAAAGGTAAGAACTAAAAAGAATGAGAACCCTGCAAAAACAAAAAAATGATTAGAACGAATCAATCATCGGACTCAGAGTCCTCAGAGCTCGTACAGCCCATCTTCGAGAACATTTTCTTCATCAACATTTTCATTGACGTAACCTTCTTCGTCAAAGTGATTTGAGCTACTGTAATGAGTTCAAGCTCATCTGAAATTCTCTTCTGTTCCTTCGTAATCTGTTCTTGCTCAAAGGATAGGCGTTGTTGTTCCTTATAAATGGATGTGACTGATGCTTCATCCTCTGGTTGGGGTGCTGGCCGTGACGGTGATGCGGAAGTGCCGACGCCGGGTTTCGTTCCGCGTAGAGGAGTCGGAGTGACATGAGGCAGCTTATGAAGGGACTTAACAATGGTGGACTCATTGATCATGCCCAAACAGTGTTGATAAGATGTCGAATTAATATCAACCTAAAATTTCTTTAAAATCCTCATTATAATCAATGGAAATGGGATTCTTTCAGTGGGATGAGGATTCTCAACATATCTTGTCATTCTATTCCAAATAATGTATGGAATGTTGATATTTAATCCCATTGCCTCTGACGGATGTCCTAAGAGATACAAAAATAGCATTCGATCCCATCTCAAGACTTTTGTCTGCATGTTTGGAAGGATATTGTAACGTGTGATGAAGTTTAGGAACCGGTACTCAAGACGAAGTTCTTTGGATTTGACAGATTTCTCCGTTGATTGAGTTCCCTCCAAACATATTCCGCTTATAACCGTTTGCCACATCGTGTTCGTCAAACTCCTTCCAGTCAAGTAATTAACTCCTGTCCTGCTAGCTTCCATTCCTAAGACCTCCCCAATTAGTTGTGGAATTATTTTAAGCCTCGTCCCTTGAATGTTTGTATAAAACTGCATTGAACCGTCTTCATTTTCCTGAAGGTGTCGTGCGTTTGTGTAGAAGGTCCTTACTCGATGCAAACAATAACCAAGCATCTCTGGGAATCTACATACTTGAAAAAGGTTGGCTTGTTCAATCAACGTGCCAAACTCCGGGGAGTGATCTCGAAGAGCACCAACATTAACATGCCTCTCGCCAATGCATTCTCGATTTTCAAACGCCCTTAAACGGTCAGCATTAACAGACACTTGTTCCTCACAGGGTGGAGAGTCAGGTGCAATTGGTTTTTTAATTTCAACCCCTCGTGCTCGTCCAGTCCGTCGAGCCAGTCTTTTTCTTTTCATTGAGATAGATGATGATGTCATTGGTGCTTTACCTTTATCCACAGCAGTTTTTCCTTTTAGTGAATCAGGGGTCTTTCGCATCGACTTAATAGGCATTGTTTCATCGTCCATCAATTCGTCCCAGTTCACCTCTTCATTTTCAGATTCAGTCTCTGAGTCGTTAACAAGAACAAACTCACCTTTTCTCTGAGTTTTCTTGGCTCTTTTCAATTTGTTTGTTGCTCTCGTGTGAACCATTGCAGTAAGAAGAAAGATTACCCAAGTGATCACCATCTCGGCTATTTCTAGTGAACGAAAAGGTCCTGCGTGCAACAACTCAAGAACACGAAAAATTATTTATTTTCAAAGGTTTGAAAAATTATACCTAAACAATCATTATCGTGTAGAGAGACTAGGAATTAAATTAGTTTTGCAAAAAGAATTTTAAAAATAGATCAATCCCATGATTTTCAAAAATTCCTATTATATGCCCTAAAACCGAATTTTCAGAAATCGAAGCCTAAAAATCCGTTAATCAAGAGAATACCTAGCATATAATCAAAACTAATCTACCCAGAGTTCTTATTTCAAAAGAAATTTGACCAAAAACCAATCTCAAACGAAAAAGATACAGAATTTCTCTCACGTTTTGAGTAAAAAGATGAAAAACTGTGAAAAACCGAGTTTTTGATCAGGAAAACTTACTTGGAATTGAAGAACCTGAGTTGGGAAGGCTCCAAATCGATTGTTTTCTAGAGAGAGAAGGTCTGGAGACTTAGGAACAAAAGACTGAAGTAAAAAGAAATCAAAACCCTTTTGTTCTATATAAAACCCTAGCCGCGGTCCGGACTACCTCAAGAATACAGTCCGGATCAGCTACCCGCAGGAATTCCTGCGTTCGGGGTCCGGATCGGATTCTCCAGTCCGGACCGGCTTCAAACTTTTTCTTCAGAAAAATTTAGAAAAATTCTAGAAAATCCAGAAAAAGATTGTAAGCACTTTTGTGTATCAACTTTAAACGAAAATCATCGTTTCATGTCAAGAGAAATAGATTATGCTAAATCTATCATTAATATCCAAATAATGAAATAGAAATTTATAAAAATTAAATCCCTTAAAAATGAACAAGTTCAATTACATCTATCACGATCTTATGAGTAATGCCTTTATCAAATCATCAATTTGGTAAAGAAAATGAAATACCAAGATCAATAGATGTTTGAAATCCCAGATAAGTTAGATAATATATCTAGTCAAATTATTGTAAGGAGTGGCTCTTTGAGCATCTTTCAATAAAATCCCCACCTTATACCAACCTTAAAATTTGACAGAGTCAAGTATTTCAAAATACATTTTATTTAATCAACAAGAAAAACCATGCTTGGTATAAATGTGGTAGCTGCACACAGTACTCGGACGACCGAGGTGGTAGCTCTTTCCTCCATGTGGTGGTAGTTTTCACACTCCTCATTGGGATGTAACTCTTTCCACATATTTTGAGCATAACAATTTAAATTTACTCCCCCTCAATTGGCTATCAATTATTTAAAATATAAAGTATTCAACCAAAAATTGATTTCGATTTCATACTTGACTTAATTGTCAAATAAGATAAAAACTAAACCAAGCGATCATTTGAGAGAGAAATTGACTTTGATCAAAACAAAGATGACTTAATTGACATAAATGATCATTGCATCAAATGAATTATTACGATATCCAAAGCATAATAAATTTCTAATTATATGAAAGGATGCAATTAAAGTCAATAGTACTAGTGCTCAATTGATGTTCTATGTACAATCATAGATAACGAACAAAAAACACAAAACAAAACCTAACCTAAGCAAAGGTTTCAAAGAGAAGTTATTTCAAGGAAAGCATTCCAATTGCCTCACACAAATGAATAAAACGTTTTTGATCCAAAGGTTTTGTTAAGATGTCAGCTAATTGATCCTCAGTTGAAATGTAGGAAAGTTGAAGAATATTTGATTCAACTAGCTCTCTTAAGAAATGATATCTAAATCCAATGTGTTTTGTTCTTGAGTGCAACACAGGGTTTTTTGAAATATTTATAGCACTTGTGTTGTCACAAAGAATTGTTACCGAAGTTGCTGAAATTCGGAAGTCGCTCAACACACTTTTCATCCAAATGAGTTGGGTTGAACAACTACCCGCTGAAATATATTCCGCTTCGGCAGTTGAGAGTGCAATGCAGTTTTGCTTTTTACTCTGCCATGCAACAAGGCAATGGCGAAGATAAAAACATGCACCACTCGTACTCTTTCGATCATCCACAGATCCTGCCCAATCAGCATCTGAATATCCTACAATGTCAAGACTTGTTCCCATAGGATACCAAATTCCGAAGTTCACGGTTCCTTTGACATACCGGATGATCCATTTCACCGCTTTCAGGTGATCCTCCTTTGGTGCTGATTGATATCTCGTGCAAATCCCAACACTAAAGGATATGTCCGGGCGACTAGCCGTGAGGTAGAGTAGACTTCCAATCATGCTGCGATAAAGCTTCTCGTCTACTCTTTCACTAAGAGATTCACTTCCTAATCCCTTATTGCTAGTTCCCATGGGAGTCGGAAAATCTTTAGAGTTTTCTAAATCGAATTTCTTTACCAACTCCCTTGCATACTTGGATTGACACAAATGGATGCCTTCATCATTCTGTTTCACTTGCAATCCAAGAAAGTATGTCAGTTCGCCCATCATTGACATCTCAAATTCGCTTTCCATGGTTTCCGCGAATTTAGAAGCATCATTATCTCTTGTTGCCCCAAATACGATGTCATCGACATAGATTTGTGCCACAATGAAATTATCCTGATAATGCTTCACAAAGAGAGTCCGGTCTGCTCCTCCTCGAGTATAGCCCTTTTCTAATAGGTGCTTTGTCAACCTTTCGTACCACGCTCGCGGTGCTTGTTTTAGACCGTAAAGAGCCTTTTTCAAACGAAAAACATGCAACTAGGCATGCTTTGTTCCTGATGATGGTACCATCCTCGTTTTTCTTATTCTGAAAATCCATTTAGTACCAATCACGTTGTGTTGCTTTGGAGGCTTCGTTAATTCCCAGACTTTGTTTCGTTCGAACTGATGGAGCTCTTCCTGCATTGCTTCAATCCAGTAGTCATCCCGAAGAGCTTCATCGATGTTCTTTGGTTCTATCATGGAGACGTAGCATGCGACTCCACAAACCAACTGTCTCCGAGTCCTGACTCCTTCGTGTGGGTCTCCAATAATGTTAGATTCTGGATGATCCTTGGAGATGCGTAACGTTTGAGGTAACGGAGTACTCCGAGGTACATGTGATAATTCCTGCACATCAGATAAAATTGAAGAACCATTAGATGCATCAACATTATCGGAAGAATTATTATGAGAAGATGCATTTGCAGGAGAATCATCATCTAGAGACATATCTGTAAAGTACCGGATTTTCGGCACATAAATAAATGTAGATAAAGGTGGTATGAAATACTAGTGTTATAAAAGTTGGGGAAGTAAGGAACATTTGGACGCGAGTTGGGCCCAAATCGGGTTAAAATGGAGAGATCTAAAAATTTATTTGAGAAAGGGGGCCCAGATTTTTAGTGAAAAATTCACAGTGTCGGAAAATTTCGAGAAAATTACGGGAGCCCCGTAAATATGTTTTAAGACCACAGAAAAAATTTCGTGTTGATCGGATGCCGGATAGTGAGAATGGGCTCGGCCAACAGTGTCGGAAAATTCTGAGAAAATTTGGGGAGCTTCGTAATTATGTGTTAAGGCCACAGTAAAAATTTCGTGTTGATCGGATACCCGGATTGTGAGAACGGGGTCCGCCAATGATTCTGGACACAACGGGGCTTTTGGTGGCCCAGAAATGGCCCAAAGTGAAAATTTAAATTTTTCTGTGGTAAATTAAGCTAAAACGAAGCCGCCTGTCAAGTTTGGACGGAAACGGACGAAAAATGGACAGAAACCGGGACAAAAACAAATTTCTGAGACGACGGCGGCGCGGGAATCAAGGTTGCAGCTGGCATGGTGGCAGGCGGGTCAAAGGGGGGAGGCGGCCACATGGCGGGCCCTCTTTGGGCCCGTACGGGCACGGGAACGCGCGCCCCTGCGCGCCTGTGTGGCGCGCAGAGTGCGCGGGGGCGCGCGCGTGGACCGGGTGCGCGCGTCCCTGTGTGGTGGACCGCCACCTGGCACTTCCTCATTGGACGTCCCGTAGACCCGGTCCATGGACCACCCTCCCTATCTCCTTCTCTTCTTCTTCTTCCTTCCTCCCCGCACCGCCATTCTTCCTCTCCTTCTTCATTTTCTTCTCCACCCGAGCACGAGAGAGAGAGAGAGAGAGAGAGAGAGAGAGAGAGAGAGAGAGAGGTGGGGGATTTCGTGGAGCGCGCAAGATGCTCTAAGCAGTCTGGGGATCACGTGTATTCGCGTGGGCCGGTGCGACGCTGTCAAGGTAGGCTCCGTTCGTCGTTTTTACGGTATTTTTGGCACAATTTTGAGACGTTATTTTGGACATTAGATTTAACCCCGTGCCGTTTTGCGTATTAGGGACCGAGTTCTACTGTGCCGTTTTGCAGCGCGGACTGTCACGGGCATTTTGGGCGCGCACCGTTTTGCGTGCCAGTTTGTAGAAAAACACACCGTTTTACGTGCGGATTCGGCGAAAATGCACAGTTTTGGGCGCAAACTAGAAAAACGTGCACTGCTTTGCGTGCAACATTGAAAGAGAAAAGTGCACCGTTTTGCGTGCCAACTCGAGGTACGTGCTCCGTTTTGCGTGCCGGTTGTGTTGTCGCGTATTGTTTTGCGTGCAGTCTTTAATAATATGCATCATTTTTCGTGCAGGGATAGAGAAACGTGCACCGTTTTGCGTGCAACCCTACAGTTAAACGTGCACCGTTTTGCGTGCAGATTTGAGGTACGTGCACCGTTTTGCGTGCCGATCGTGTTGTCGCGCACCGTTTTGCATGCCGACCCTAATATTATGCATCATTTTTCGTGCAGAACTAGAAAAATCTGCATCGTTTTGCGTGCAACCCTACAGTCGAACGTGCATCGTTTTGCGTACAGATTTGAGGTATGTGCACCGTTTTGCGTGCCGATCGTGTTGTCACGCACCGTTTTGCGTGCCGACCCTAATATTATGCATCATTTTTCGTGCAGGACTAGAAAAACGTGCATCGTTTTGCGTGCATCGTTTTGCGTGCAACCCTACAGTCGAACGAGCAACGTTTTGCGTGCAGATTCGAGGTACGTGCACCGTTTTGCGTGCAGGTTGAGTTGACGCACATCGTTTTGCGTGCCGATTGAAGTGGCGCACACCGTTTTGCGTGTGGATTTTACTGACACGCACCGTTTTGCGTGCAGGTTCGGTGGACGTGCACCGTTTTGCGTGCGGACTCGAGCGAAGTGCACCGTTTGCGTGCCTCTTCGAGGAGACAAGTGGAATCGCGCGGAGACCAATTGCAAGCGTCTACAAGCAATTGGGTACACTACAAGGAGGGGGATTCTGCCGAAATTGGGTGACCTCTCCCCTTGCTCCTTTGCTTTTTGATCTAGAAGCATGATATTAGCCTGTTAAAGGCGTTAGGTAATTATGATTAAGATTGCATGTTTAGAGAAATACAGATGAAAAGTGCAACTGTTAGTTGCCAAAGACAGATGATATATGTGCATGTGCAGAGAAATTTAGAGGAAAAGTGATATTTATGATTTATCCAAATAGGGGATAAACTAGTATGTGTAGATGGACACAGATGGAAAATGCAACTGTTGGTTGCCAAAAAGGAGATAATTAATCTGCATGTGTAAAAAGAATTAGGGGAAAAATGCAATTCTTGATTTATCTAAATTGCTGATAATTGCATGCATAGATGATAAATATTATTTTTATGATGGATATGAAAATAATTGCATGCGTAGAAATGAATAATTATGTGATGACTGTGATCATGTTAGGGTACAACCCTAGGAATCATGTGACATAAGGGAACAGAACTTGTTGGTAGTAAGACTAGGAGAAAATCTAGTTTAGGGGTTTGACGAGTGGCATCAACTTAGGAGTTATCCTAGGAGGGACGAGTGGCATGGTCTTAGGTGATAACCTAAGGACACTGGATAGAGTGATCAATATAGAGTCAGGGAACTCTAGGACATATGTGACATGGAACTTAGGCAAAGAAAACCTAAGGAGAGTTAGTGATCAACATAGAGTCAGGGAACTCTAGGACATATGTGACATGGAACTTAGGTAAAGGGAACCTAAGGTGAGCTAGATGAGTTTAAACTCACAGACAGGAAAATAGAGTTAAGTTAACTCTAGGATCCCACAAGGAATCAGAGAAAGGGGAATTAGATCAAGTGTGGTGACACGAAAAGGGAAAATGAGAAATAGACCAGGTGTGGAGATATGAAAGGGGACAGGAAATTAGAGTCGGCGTAACTCTAAATTATAAGTGGAACAGCAAAAATAGGGTTAAGTTAACTCTAGGATTCAGTGAGGAATCAGGAAAGTGGGATAAGATCCCAAGGTTAAAGAAGTGAACAAATACAACCCTAGAAAGTCATAGGGTGTCTGGGCAATTGGACAACAACTTTAACTTCAATTTGAGTTAAGTAAATGAAAGTGAAATGATATGAGTCCAGGAGACTCTTAGTTATCCTTATGGCGAGACCTAGGATAAGAGGTAAATTATTGTAAAAAGGCAAAGTTTAAAAGCAAGCTAAAAGTGGCTAAAAAGTATAAAGAAAATGTAAATTGCGCCTTCGAATTTGAGACTCGTCAAGTGGAGCAGGACTCTCTGGGCAGTGACCCGTTGGACGAGGTACTTTCGAAAGGCTTAAAGTGAAAGCAAGAGCTAAATGCTCAAAGGAAAGAGAAAGAGATTTGCCAGTGGCAAAAGGGAGCTACAAGCTCGAATAAGAAAGAAAAGCAAGTGTTCAAAGGCAAAGAGGCTAAGAACTAAAGCAAAAAGAGAAAGAAAAAGAAAAGAAAAGAAAGAAAAACTAAAGATAAAACGAGCGTACCTTCGGGGGTAAAAAGTAGCCTTGTCGGAGCCAAGGGCAGTGTCCCTCTCCCGGGCAGTGACCCGTAGGACAAGTTCCCCGTTGGGCGGGGTAGCACTTGCGGGTGCTATCGGTAACCTTAGAAGTCTTATCTTATGGTAGCAGGACTACCGGGCTGGGGCCCGTTGGATAAGAATTTCTGAGGGTTAACTTGAACTAAAGCACCAGAATTTAAAGAATAAAGAGAAATTAGAGTGGCCAAGGTGGCCGGGTTAGTTTGACCCTATATACAGCGGCATAGTGGTCGAGTTGGTGCTTAGCAGTCTAGTGTGGCTAGACAAGAGTAGTGATGGTTGATGATTAGACACAGATAGTGTAGTGATATATTATGTTGCATAGCCGTATTTTGATATTGAGGATTTTAGTTTCCTAGGACTATTATTATTGCTTCCATTGGGCCAAGTGGTGTAGGACACTTTTTCTCGGTGGTTTAACCCACTGGGAACTCTGTCGGAGTTCTCACACCCCTTGGGTGACCCCCCCCCACAGGTTCGGGTATGGATACAGCGGACGAGACGGATCAGATGCAGACGGCGAGGCATACGACAGGGGCAAGAGCCCAGCAGCATAGAGACCTAGAGGGTCTAGCAGAGGTATCCCTTTTATATATTTCTTGAGTGAACTCTGTATGGTGAGGAATTTATGTAAAGGAAGTGTAATAATTTTATTTGCAAGTTCAGAGATGTAAAGTGTAATAAATTTAAGTTATGGTTCACTCTGGTATACTTTCATTTCCGCTTTAACTGTTGTTATTGAATGAAAGTTTTAATTTGTAGTGATTTTTAGTACTCTGATATTGAGCTTCCGCATACACTTGTTGTGTTATTATGGATGTTACCGTTCCTTTCGGGTAGGAAAAGGTCTTACCCGATTGGCGGGTCTGTTGGCGTGCCCGAACCGTACAAATTGGCGGACTCGGGGCGTGACAGATTAGAGTGGTATTAGAGCCTAGGAATAGTCCTAGGTGGTTAGCAACCTTAGGGAGACCCTAGGGATTAGCACGAGAGAGTGCGTGGGCGGTGGCGAAAGTACTTGATTGGGTTTTGTTGTTCCCAAAAAGGATGTTGGGACTGATCCAGGGCAACGAGCTTTTATTCTTCGGATATTACGTTGGCGGCCGACAACGTAATGTTGGAGATGAAAAGAAGTACCCTCCTATACTTTCGCATGATTGGGTCGACGAGCCATTTTGTCAGTATATGGACTGCGCGTTGCTCAAATGGCTAAATTTGGGCTGATTGTTTCGTTGTGGTATGCATATTAGTGATGATACCACGTAGGGAGACGCACCTGTTTTGACTCGAGTCACGAGAGGGCTCTGGGACAAACGAGGTATACGAGCCGCGATAGAAGGTGACCACACTTATTGGTGGTCCAGCAGCAGATCAAGCTTCTTGCCGTCTGTGGAAATTTCCTGTCGACAGGAAGGCTGATTCCAACGCCTAAGTGTGGCGTCGATGTGACAGTCGGAGCAGATAGATAGGCCCCAGTGGCTGATAGTGCAGCAAGCTGAGGCTGCATAAATGACGTATGAGTATACGGCGTCGCCGCCTGCAGGGGCGACAGTAACGGGAATGGCAATGGCCGCCGAACTTTTGTCGGCGCAGCCAACACCTTCAGCATAAGGTGTTTTACGCTTGTGTCAGCTAGGTTCCTGGCAAAGTGTGGTTAGAAAGGTCCAGTGAGAGACCGACTCACCGAACGCTGGTGATTGCTATGTGCGAGAACCAAGTTATTGTGCCCTAAGGGTTAGGGCAAGAAAGATTTACGGGCCAGCCGGCGTGAGTTCGCCCCTGATGACGATAGTAACCGTGTGGTGTGTTGTTTGTGGCTAGGTTGCCGCATAGTAGTGTTGGTGAGGCCTAGAGTAGGCTTCAGGATGCGAGAACCTCTCGAAAGAGCGAGAGTTTTATGGCGCCGTTCTGATGGATCGGTGCAATGGCAAGGATTGCCACCGCAGGATTTGCGAGTTAATCACCAGAGTTGGTGGACAGTTATTTGTGGTGCCTCAACCTAGTTGGGGGAGGTGTACAGGAATCATACGCATGTATAAGCAAGATGCTTAACACTAGACTTTTACGAGTTAGCGTGGGGGCGTAGGACGCCCAACTGTATGGGTGCTCATGGAGCACAAGTATCATTTAGCCAGAGAGAGCTGATTAGGTGGCGTGTGAGCCTTTGCCTGGTGTGGCCAGAGTCGATACAGAGTGCGAGTCATGGATTGACGACAGGTTTGTTGATTTTGCTCAGTGAGCGTAGTGGTCGCGTGGCGACGATTAGCGGGTTCGCTTGGGGACGATCCGTGCCTGGACCATTTTTGTGGATTGTGGGCCTGTAGCCCAGTGGGCAGGCGCAGTCAGCTGTGAGAGACAGCGGCCCGAGACCTGATGGCGGGGCATGATAGAGATTTGGTCGGGACGGTAGTCCGAGCGATGACCCGGAGACGTGGAATGCCACGTGTGAGCATTGAGGCTATTAGTACACTGAGATTAGTACACTGAGAGTGTGATATGACCAGGCCGTAGAGATAGTAGTGATTGAGGTACTGTAGCTCCTAGTGGGAGTGTTGGTGTAGTAATCCTAAGTGAGCATCTACCCGTATGACGATTGGGTCTGTGTGCTAGTGAGAGCCATTATACAACGTTGGACTAGTTTTGGGCTATAGGCCCCTATTGGACCATGGTCTGTGAACCTATTAGTAGTCCGAGATGTCGGGTTAGCTGATAACCCGCGGACTTAGAGCGCTAGCAGCGTGTGAGATAGTTGAGGACTTGTGGATTGACCTTTGCACTCCACATTAGGCGGTGGAGTGACCGGAAAATGCGGTAAATGTAATTAGTTGCAGATGCAACCTACTTGTGAAAGATAAAATGACTGCGGAATTAAAGTGAAGATTTCGCAAGATGAGACTTCGCCATTTGTGGCAATTGAGAGAGCAAGTGCTCAAGTGTGTCTCTCACCTACTTGGTGAAAGTGGCCAGACACCAAGTCTGTGTTGTCCCTGAGTTGAGATAGGGATCCAGGAATGAGCTGCTCGTGTAATTATGGGCGAGCAGGCAATTGATGCCGATCACGATATACAGTGAGCCCAGTAGTGAGGGCAAGAATTCCTCCCTCTCGAACAAGTAGGAGTCGAGATGTGATTCAAGTTTCGAGGACGAAACTTATTTTAAGGGGGGTAGAATGTAAAGTACCGGATTTTCGGCACATAAATAAATGTAGATAAAGGTGGTATGAAATACTAGTGTTATGAAAGTTGGGGAAGTAAGGAACATTTGGACGCGAGTTGGGCCCAAATCGGGTTAAAATGGAGAGATCTAAAAATTTATTTGAGAAAGGGGGCCCAGATTTTTAGTGAAAAATTCACAGTGCCGGAAAATTTCGAGAAAATTACGGGAGCCCTGTAAATATGTTTTAAGACCACAGAAAAAATTTCGTGTTGATCGGATGCCGGATAGTGAGAATGGGCTCCGCCAACAGTGTCGGAAAATTCTGAGAAAATTTGGGGAGCTTTGTAATTATGTTTTAAGGCCACAGTAACAATTTCGTGTTGATCGGATACCCGGATTGTGAGAACGGGGTCCGCCAATAATTCTGGACACAACGGGGCTTTTGGTGGCCCAGAAATGGCCCAAAGTGAAAATTTAAATTTTTCTGTGGTAAATTAAGCTAAAACGAAGCCGCCTGTCAAGTTTGGACGAAAACGGACGAAAAATGGACAGAAACCGGGACAAAAACGAATTTCTGAGACGACGGTGGCGCGGGAATCAAGGTGTAGCTGGCATGGTGGCAGGCGGGTCAAAGGGGGGAGGCGGCCACATGGCGGGCCCTCTTTGGGCCCGTACGGGCGCGGGAACGCGCGCCCCTGCGCGCCTGTGTGGCGCGCAGAGTGCGCGGGGGCGCGCGCGTGGACCGGGTGCGCGCGTCCCTGTGTGGTGGACCGCCACCCGGCACTTCCTCATTGGACGCCCCGTAGACCCGGTCCATGGACCGGGTGCGCGCGTCCCTGTGTGGTGGACCGCCACCCGGCACTTCCTCATTGGACGCCCCGTAGACCCGGTCCATGGACCACCCTCCCTATCTCCTTCTCTTCTTCTTCTTCCTTCCTCCCCCGCACCGCCATTCTTCCTCTCCTTCTTCCTTTTCTTCTCCAGCCGAGCACGAGAGAGAGAGAGAGAGAGAGAGAGAGAGAGAGAGAGAGGAAGGTGGGGGATTTCGTGGAGCGCGCAAGATGCTCTAAGCAGTCTGGGGATCGCGTGTATTCGCGTGGGCCGACGCGACGCTGTCAAGGTAGGCTCCGTTCGTCGTTTTTACGGTATTTTTGGCACAGTTTTGAGACGTTATTTTGGACATTAGATTTAACCCCGTGCCGTTTTGCGTATTAGGGACCGAGTTCTACTGTGCCGTTTTGCAGCGCGGACTGTCACGGGCATTTTGGGCGCGCACCGTTTTGCGTGCCAGTTTTTAGAAAAATACACCATTTTGCGTGCGGATTCGGCGAAAATGCACAGTTTTGGGCACAAGCTAGGAAAACGTGCACCGTTTTGCGTGCAACATTGAAAGAGAAAAGTGCATCGTTTTGCGTGCCAACTCGAGGTACGTGCTCCGTTTTGCGTGCCGATTGTGTTGTCGCGCACCGTTTTGCGTGCAGTCTTAAATAATATGCATCATTTTTCGTGTAGGGATAGAGAGACGTGCACCATTTTGCGTGCAATCCTACAGTTAAACGTGCACCGTTTTGCGTGCAGATTTGAGGTACATGCACCGTTTTGGGTGCCGATCGTGTTGTCGCGCACCGTTTTGCGTGCCGACCCTAATATTATGCATCATTTTTCGTGCAGGACTAGAAAAATCTGCATCGTTTTGCGTGCAACCCTACAGTCGAACGTGCATCGTTTTGCGTGCAGATTTGAGGTATGTGCACCGTTTTGCATGCCGATCGTGTTGTCACGCACCGTTTTGTGTGCCGACCCTAATATTACGCATCATTTTTCATGCAGGACTAGAAAAACGTGCATCGTTTTGCGTGCATCGTTTTGCGTGCAACCCTACAGTCGAACGAGCAACGTTTTGCGTGCAGATTCGAGGTACGTGCACCGTTTTGCGTGCAGGTTGAGTTGACGCACATCGTTTTGTGTGCCGATTGAAGTGGCGCGCACCGTTTTGCGTGTGGATTTTACTGACACGCACCGTTTTGCGTGCAGGTTCGGTGGACGTGCACCGTTTTGCGTGCGGACTCGAGGGAAGTGCACCGTTTGCGTGCCTGCTCGAGGAGACAAGTGGAATCGCGCGGAGACCAATTGCAAGCGTCTACAAGTAATTGGGTACACTACAAGGTGGGGGATTCTGCCGAAATTGGGTGACCTCTCCCCTTGCTCCTTTGCTTTTTGATCTAGAAGCATGATAGTAGCCTGTTAAAGGCGTTAGGTAATTATGATTAAGATTGCATGTTTAGAGAAATACAGATGAAAAGTGCAACTGTTAGTTGCCAAAGACAGATGATATATGTGCATGTGCAGAGAAATTTAGAGGAAAAGTGATATTTATGATTTATCCAAATAGGGGATAAACTAGTATGTGTAGATGGACACAGATGGAAAATGCAACTGTTGGTTGCCAAAAAGGAGATAATTAATCTGCATGTGTAAAAAGAATTAGGGGAAAAATGCAATTCTTGATTTATCTAAATTGCTGATAATTGCATGCATAGATGATAAATATTATTTTTATGATGGATATGAAAATAATTGCATGCGTAGAAATGAATAATTATGTGATGACTGTGATCATGTTAGGGTACAACCCTAGGAATCATGTGACATAAGGGAACAGAACTTGTTGGTAGTAAGACTAGGAGAAAATCTAGTTTAGGGGTTTGACGAGTGGCATCAACTTAGGAGTTATCCTAGGAGGGACGAGTGGCATGGTCTTAGGTGATAACCTAAGGACACTGGATAGAGTGATCAATATAGAGTCAGGGAACTCTAGGACATATGTGACATGGAACTTAGGCAAAGAAAACCTAAGGAGAGTTAGTGATCAACATAGAGTCAGGGAACTCTAGGACATATGTGACATGGAACTTAGGTAAAGGGAACCTAAGGTGAGCTAGATGAGTTTAAACTCACAGACAGGAAAATAGAGTTAAGTTAACTCTAGGATCCCACAAGGAATCAGAGAAAGGGGAATTAGATCAAGTGTGGTGACACGAAAAGGGAAAATGAGAAATAGACCAGGTGTGGAGATATGAAAGGGGACAGGAAATTAGAGTCGGCGTAACTCTAAATTATAAGTGGAACAGCAAAAATAGGGTTAAGTTAACTCTAGGATTCAGTGAGGAATCAGGAAAGTGGGATAAGATCCCAAGGTTAAAGAAGTGAACAAATACAACCCTAGAAAGTCATAGGGTGTCTGGGCAATTGGACAACAACTTTAACTTCAATTTGAGTTAAGTAAATGAAAGTGAAATGATATGAGTCCAGGAGACTCTTAGTTATCCTTATGGCGAGACCTAGGATAAGAGGTAAATTATTGTAAAAAGGCAAAGTTTAAAAGCAAGCTAAAAGTGGCTAAAAAGTATAAAGAAAATGTAAATTGCGCCTTCGAATTTGAGACTCGTCAAGTGGAGCAGGACTCTCTGGGCAGTGACCCGTTGGACGAGGTACTTTCGAAAGGCTTAAAGTGAAAGCAAGAGCTAAATGCTCAAAGGAAAGAGAAAGAGATTTGCCAGTGGCAAAAGGGAGCTACAAGCTCGAATAAGAAAGAAAAGCAAGTGTTCAAAGGCAAAGAGGCTAAGAACTAAAGCAAAAAGAGAAAGAAAAAGAAAAGAAAAGAAAGAAAATATAAAGATAAAACGAGCGTACCTTCGGGGGTAAAAAGTAGCCTTGTCGGAGCCAAGGGCAGTGTCCCTCTCCCGGGCAGTGACCCGTAGGACAAGTTCCCCGTTGGGCGGGGTAGCACTTGCGGGTGCTATCGGCAACCTTAGAAGTCTTATCTTATGGTAGCAGGACTACCGGGCTGGGGCCCGTTGGATAAGAATTTCTGAGGGTTAACTTGAACTAAAGCACCATAATTTAAAGAATAAAGAGAAATTAGAGTGGCCAAGGTGGCCGGGTTAGTTTGACCCTATATACAGCGGCATAGTGGTCGAGTTGGTGCTTAGTAGTCTAGTGTGGCTAGACAAGAGTAGTGATGGTTGATGATTAGACACAGATAGTGTAGTGATATATTATGTTGCATAGCCGTATTTTGATATTGAGGATTTTAGTTTCCTAGCACTATTATTATTGCTTCCATTGGGCCAAGTGGTGTAGGACACTTTTTCTCGGTGGTTGAACCCACTGGGAACTCTGTCGGAGTTCTCACACCCCTTGGGTGACCCCCCCCCCCCCACAGGTTCGGGTATGGATACAGCGGACGAGACGGATCAGATGCAGACGGCAAGGCATACGACAGGGGCAAGAGCCCAGCAGCATAGAGACCTAGAGGGTCTAGCAGAGGTATCCCTTTTATATATTTCTTGAGTGAACTCTGTATGGTGAGGAATTTATGTAAAGGAAGTGTAATAATTTTATTTGCAAGTTCAGAGATGTAAAGTGTAATAAATTTAAGTTATGGTTCACTCTGGTATACTTTCATTTCCGCTTTAACTGTTGTTATTGAATGAAAGTTTTAATTTGTAGTGATTTTTAGTACTCTGATATTGAGCTTCCGCATACACTTGTTGTGTTATTATGGATGTTACCGTTCCTTTCGGGTAGGAAAAGGTCTTACCCGATTGGCGGGTCTGTTGGCGTGCCCGAACCGTACAAATTGGCGGACTCGGGGCGTGACAATATCAGGGGTAGATTTATCAGACGCAAAGTGAAAAGCTTCATCTACTTTAACATTTATAGATTCTATCATCGTTTTAGATTCCATGTTAAATACCCGATATGCTCATCTGTTTGTAGAATAACCCATGAAAATCCCTTCGTCACTTCGAGAGTCAAATTTTCCAAGATTTTTGCGGTCACATAAAATGTAACAACGACTCCCAAAGATACGAAAATATTTGATATTAGGTTTTCTACAAAACCACAGCTCATATGGTGTATTTAAAGTTTCCGGGCGCAAATACACTCGATTAATTACATAGACGGCGGTGTTCACAGCTTCAGCCCAAAAATATAACGGTAAATTCCGGCTATGAAGCATCACACGTGCCATCTCTTGAACAACCCTGTTTTTGCGCTCGACTACACCATTCTGCTGAGGTGTATAGGGTGCTGAGAATTCATGTTTTATGCCAATGGAAGTGCAAAAATCAATGAATTTAGAATTAATGAATTCTCCACCTCTATCACTTCGAACACGAACGATCTTTTCATTTCTTTCATTCATAATACGATGACAAACCTCATGAAAAGAGTCGAAAGTATCCGCTTTCTCTTTTAAAAAAGTTACCCATGAATACCTAGAGAAATCATCAACCAAAAGAAAAATATACCATTTACTTCCCAAAGATGGTTGACGAGTCGGCCCCATTAAATCCATGTGCAGTAATTCCAAGGGCCGATTGGTACCAACGTGGTTCAAGTTCTTGTGTGCAGCCCTTGATTGTTTTCCCTTTTGACAATCACCACACACAATGTTTTCCTTAAATAAAAGTTTAGGAACCCCCTTAACCACGTCTTTATTTGAAATCCTTGCTAGTTCTTTAAAATTAACGTGACCTAGTCTTTCATGCCAAAGAGTTTCATTATCCAAAGAAACTTGGTTACATTTTTTCAGAAATTTTGTTTGAAACAACATAGCAATTATTTTGAGATCTAACCCCTTTCAAAAAGAAAACATGGTTCTTATCAGTTACAATACATTCTACTGAAGAAAAATTAACTGAGAAACCATTGTCACAAAGTTGACTTATACTAATGAGGTTAGTCTTTAGGCCTTCAACAAATAAAACATTGTTCAAAACCGGGCCTTCTAGAATAGCGATTGTTCCCTTTCCAATAATTTTGGAAGAACGACCGTCTCCAAAAACAACATGTCCTCCGGAGATTTTCTCTAAAGTTTGAAAACAGTTTTTGTCACCGGTCATGTGACGGGAACACCCACTATCCAGATACCAAGACGAGTTGTCACAAGCATGTAAAGAAGTATGAACAACAAGACAAGGGAAGATTTCACCTTTGCTCACCCAAACCTTTTTGGACTGCGTCGGTAATGTTCATGAAGTTATTCTCCTTGGTGAAAGCGTCTTGTTTGATTCATTGCTTGACATCGTCTTGCGAGGTAAACTACTAAGGCTCCTTTCCTTTGAAAAATTTTCTTTTGATTTTCGGGGAATCACCTTTTTGGTAGTTATTGCAAGAGGCGCTTGAGTTGATCGTTTTGCTCCCATTTTGCAATTTCTTCTAATATGCCCTGCATAACCACAACGAAAACATAGCTTTGTTCTTGACGATCCCGAAGAGGGTGAGGTAGGGTTGTTGTCATTGTATACAGTGATTTCCATCGTCGGAGGAGGAGTTACCGACTGGGGCACAAAAACTGTTCCACTCGAACTAGGACTGTCGCCAGTTTGAGTGTATCCGAGGCCGAATCGGTTTGTTTGACCAAGACCAAGCATCTTATCCAACTTGCTCCTTCCAGAAGAAAAACGCTTTAAATCAATTTTGAGTTGGAAAATAGTCTTCGTCATTTCCATTTTCTTCTGTCGGGCCTCGGTATAGAGCTTCAAGAAGTAACCAGCTTTGTCAACCATTTTTACATGTTCCTTCTCGAAATGCTCATTTTTCTCTTGAAGTGAAACATTTGCTTTTATCAGGTTATCCCTTTCCACTTCAAGACCGGTCGAGAGAGAAGTTGCCATTTTTACTTCTTCTTCGAGATCCTGTAATCTCTCTCTCAACCCCTTGTTTTGCTTAGCCAGTTTCTTTGAATCCCTCAAAAGTTTATAGTAGGCTAGAGCAAAATCTTCACCTTCAGAGTTACTCGATTCGTCGTCCGTTGCAGTTTTTTCAACCTGGGAGGAGTTGGACAATGAATCGGATGTACTTGCCATTAAGCACATGAAGGGTGAAGATGTGGACGCGTGGAACGCCGTTGCGTTATTCTCTTCATCACTTAAAGATGACTCATTTGACGTTGAGGTGTCATCCCAAGTGACGGCTTGCATTGGTTTCTTCTTTGACGGATCCTTATTTGGACACTCCGTTGAGATATGGCCGTATCCTCGGCATTTGAAGCATTGGACTTGTCCCTCTGAGCTTTTCTTATCCTTTGAAAAACTTTCTTGCTTTCTTGACTTTTGGCTTGAAAAACCTTTGCCTTTCTTCCACTTTCCGAAGGATAGAGTTTTACTTGAATTACCCCTTCGAAAGTTTCGGCGAAATCTTCTTGTCAAGAGAGCAAGCTGTTTCTCAAAGTCCTCCATAGATAGGTTCTCGTCATCGTCTGAGGAGGATGAATCCGCGTCTTCTTTTTTTGTTGTTTTCAATGCAAAACCTGAAGACTTAGAAGAGGATGCTTTTCCCGAAGAATAGTTAGTAGGAAATGTCATTTCATAAGTTTGTAAAGAACCAACTAATTCTTCTACACGGATTTCGTTCGGGTGTTTAATAGTTTCAATGGCCGTAACCTTGGAACGAAATCTTTCAGGAAGAGTTCTTAGAATCTTTCTTACAATTTTAAATTCTGGAATTTTCTCTCCCAAGTTAGCACATGAATTCACGATGTCTTGCAATCGTGTATAGTAGTTTGTGAATGATTCATTTTCCGCCATGAAAATGGAGTCAAACTTGCTCGTAAGCATTTGCAGTTTTTGAATCTTCACAAGGTTAGTTCCCTCATGTGTAACTTGAAGAACATCCCAGATTTCTTTCGCAGTCTCACATGCCGAGACGCGAGAGAACTCAGTTTGAGACAAAGCATTAAATAAAGCATTAATTCCTTTGCCATTGTAAGAAGATAAGTCTATCTCTTCCTTGGTCCATTTCGACCTAGGTTTGATGGTGTGAACATCAACAATAATTTCAGTTGGATTAAACCATCCTAACTCAATTGATTGCCACACCCGTTCGTCGATGGAAATAAGAAATGCTTTCATCCGTACTTTCCAGTAGGCATAGTTTGTTCCATCGAAGAACGGGGGTCTGTTGATGTTTCCACCTTCAGCCATTGTTTACAACCCTATTCCCGCTCTGATACCACTTGTTGGGTTATGATTAATTGGATCTAAATAGGGGAAAAAACACCTAGAGGGGGGTGAATAGGTGTAAACAGTAAACACTAAAAAATCGTTGCGCAATAAAACCCAATGCGGAAATGAAAAATAACACGCACGATTTTTACGTGGAAAACTCCAAACCGGAGTAAAAAACCACGGGACCGATAACACGGCGAAATCCACTAGAATTAAAACACGTACAAGGTGATATACCGTACTCACTTACGACTCAACCTTTTCCATACGCTCCTAGTAGATATTCTCCGCTCGCTCCGCAACACTCCTCGAATCCACGATTTGCGTCCAACGCCGAATCCACGGCGTCCAACGTCGAATCCACGACGTCCGACCGAATCCACGGTCTTCACCTAGTAGCACGTATCGAATCCACGAACGTACCTCGCTCCGAATCCACGAGAGCGGTTGCACCTTGAATCCACAAGGCCACGTGAGTCCACGCGCCGATTTTGGAAAAATCATTATTTTTGGGTGGTGATGATCCGCCGAATACTTAGATTAGAAATAGATCGGAAATACCATCTAAGTATTCATTAATTTGATTCTACCCAAAATCTGAGTTTGTAGACCTAGAATCAAATTAATCAATATAGATGAAGAAACATAGAATTAAATCTATTGATTTCCTTTCTTCTCTATATGTGGATCTTTTTCTTTTTACCGTCTTTTTGGATTACCCTAAAAATGAATCGTAGGGTTTATTTATAGGTTAGAAACCGTTGGAAGAGGATAAGAATCAAAAACTAACCTTTTCTGGAATTTTACAGGACGACGGTCCGGACTGGAATTATGGCGGTCCGGACTGTCATAGCGAAACAGACTTTTTCCAGAAAAACATACCTTCGGGGTCCGGACTGAAATTCCCACGGTCCGGACAGTTCATGCAATTCCTGCAAATTCCACGTTCGGGGTCCGGACTGAAGTGACCAAGGTCCGGACTGGAATTGCGCATGAACTATCCTATGTTCGGGGTCCGGACTGTAATGTCAGGTCCGGACTCTGAACATGTAGTATGTCCAATTTTTGATTTTTATGCAATTAAAAATTCATCCAAGTGTTTCTACACTATAAGAAGTATTCGGATCACCAAAAATATTTAGTTAAACGTACCTGATCCTTTTGAATTCTCCTTTCTTGAGATTGAGGTATATGATCCAAACTTCTTCATCTTCAATCTTCAAGACTTAAACAATTTCACGAAATACGCCAACACAAATTCCTTAACAACATCCACGTAGGACCGGACTGACGTAGGGCGTCCGTGACTGCCAAAACTGGCCCAGCCAGAGGGACTGCGTCGACAAGTCGCGATACAAAAGTAACAGATCCACCCCGGGCGTGGCTCTCGAGGGGAGCGACCCCATCGAGGAAAAAGGTATCCACACTGCAGGCTATAGTCAAAATCCACCCACACTCTCAGAACGGAAAGACTCAGGATCCTCAAACATCTCGCACAACGGTCGGAGCACTCTCGACGACTCAGCTGATCAGCTCACTCGAAACTCAAGACACTAGCAAACTCCACCAAACCGTAGCACAAAACACACTAGCTGGAGATACTCCACAGCCGGGATCGACCCACAACTCAGGGCTAACAAAACTGGTCGGACAACACTCAACGACCCGGGACCACCGTCAACCCAAACGGTTCCCAACAACACAGGCCGAAAGATACACGACGGCCCGGGACCACCGTCTACACAATGGCTCCCCACGACAGAACATCAAACTCACAGAAGACACCACCAGGGCCCGAAAGTTCCGGGAGACCAACACCTACAACCCTATCAACAAGAACAGGTTCCAGGCTCGGCCCCCGTGGCTTTCGTCCTGACAAAGGAACGGCCCCTAGAACCCAGACCACTCGAATCCTTTCGAGTGGGGAGAATTACAGGAAAAATGTGACATTTGTTACTGAAACTCATTTTCACTCAACCCACGCAGGGTGAGGACTAAAAGTAGTTCCCTTTTTGAAAAACTATCTTGAATTAAGGAGAAACCCATTTTTAATGATTTTAGTTCTTTTAGGAAAACAATTAGAAAACAAGTATTTTATACCCAAACCCCGAAGGGCTAATGCCTTTGTCCAATCAAACAAGAACAGACTCCAGCGGCCCTTCGATGCTTGGAAGAAAAACATTGGTAGACTAAAATCATGTGTACGTCAAAAAGGTTCTGGGTTCTAGGTCCAGCTAACACTGGTACACAACTGCCACTAACACAGTGGCGACAACACAAACAGGGAAACAAGATGTCCCGGCATCATCGTTTACCCAAACAGCTCCCGCCACAGATAACGACCAACAACATCTACCAGACTCCACTCTGCTCCCAAACACGAGCGTAACATGCATCCCACACTAAAAGGAAGTCCCGACCACTCGGCCCACTACCCGGGCGAGGATAACACTATGTCCAGGAATGAAATATAAGGTGTGGATGTCTAAACATAAATAACCCTAGCCCAAGTGAGGGTTTTCTACTGGTCTGGTTACACATGCAACATATGACGGGGGTGCTAGGTCATGTTCCAAGATAACACTAATTTAACAGATGGTAGGAAGCAAAAGATCACAAGATCGACAGATAATACTAGGAATATCAATTCCTACATTCTAGTATGCTAAACAATAAACTCACAAACATGCATGATCCTACATCAGTAGAATTACTGTACAGCCCACAGGTATTGAAGATGAGGCCACCCACCTGAAGAAGCTAACAGTCTGTTACGGAATTTGAGTTGGCGTATTTCGTGAATTCGGCTAAGTTATGAAGATTGAAGGTAAAGGAAGTTGGATCATATAACTCAATCTCAAGAAAGAAGAATTCAAAAGGATCAGGTATGTTTAACTTAATATCTTTGGTGATCCGAATACTTCTTATAGCGTAGAAACACTTGGATGGATTTGTTATTGCATAAATATCAAAAACTGGACATGGGACATGTTCAGGATCCGGATCAGATTGTTCAATCCGGATCCCGAAGGTGGTTCGTTCATACACCAGTTCAATCCGGATCGTAGCTTCCCTTGATCCGGATCCCGAACATTGAGTTTACCATTTTCCTTGAACGATCCGGATCAGGCTTCGCAATCCGGATCCCGAACGTTGATGTTTGGTGAACTGTATGAACGATCCGGATCAAGCACTTCGATCCGGATCCCGAACCTTCATTTTTCTGGAATCTATTTTTCTCGCTACTGCAATCCGGATCGCCGATTTCCGATCCGGATCGTCGTCATGTAAAAACTCCAGAAAAGGTAGTTTTTGACCCTTATCTTCTTCCAAGGGTTTCTAACCTATAAATAGACCCTATAATTCTTTTTCTAGGGTTAGTCCAAAATGTAGCCGTCATAATCAAATATCATTTTATACGGCCTCAGATCCACATATAGAGAAGAAATGGAATAACTAGATTAATTATATGTTTCTTCATCTATATTGATTAGTTTGATTCTAGGTTTTCATACTCACATTTTGAGTTGAATCAAACTAATGAATACTTAGATGGTATTTCCTATCTATCTTTGATCTAAGTATTCGGCGGATCATCACCACCCAAAAAACAACGATTTACCCCAAAATCGGCGCGTGGACTCGCGTGGCCTTGTGGATTCAAGGTGCAACCGCTCTCGTGGATTCGGAGCGAGGTACGTTCGTGGATTCGAAGCGTGCTATTGGGTGAAGACCGTGGATTCGGTCGTACGTCGTGGACTCGACGTTGGACGCCGTGGATTCGGCGTTGGACGCACATCGTGGATTCGAGAAGCGTCTGGAGCGAGCGGAGAAGATCAACTAGGAGCGTATGGAAAAGGTTGAGTCGTCTGTGAGTACGGTATATCACCTTGTACGTGTTTAATTCTAGTGGATTTCACCGTGTTATCGGTCCCGTGGTTTTTTACTCCGGTTTGGAGTTTTCCACGTAAAAATCTCTGCGTGTTATTTATTTTTCCGCATTGGGTTTTTATATCGCAAAGATTTTTGAGTGTTTATGGTTTACACCTATTCACCCCCACTCTAGGTGTTTTTTCCCCTATTTAGATCCTATTATTCATATAACCCAACAAGTGGTATCAGAGCAGGAATAGGGTTGTAAACAATGGTTGAAGGTGGAAACATCAACAGACCCCCGTTCTTCGATGGAACAAATTATGCGTACTGGAAAGTACGGATGAAAGCCTTTTTAATTTCCATTGACGAACGGGTGCGGCAATCAATTGAATTAGGATGGACTAATCCAACTGAAATTATTGGTGATGTTCGCACCATCAAACCTAGGTCGAAATGGACCAAGGAAGAGATTGATATATCTTCTTACAATGGCAAGGGAATAAATGCTTTATTTAATGCCTTATCACAAACAGAGTTCTCTCGCGTCTTGGCATGTGAGACTGCGAAGGAAATCTGGGATGTTCTTCAAGTTACGCATGAGGGAACTAACCTTGTGAAGATTCAGAAACTGCAAATGCTTACGAGCAAGTTTGACTCTATTTTCATGGCAGAAAATGAATCGTTCACTGACTATTACACACGATTGCAAGACATCGTAAACTCATGTGCTAACTTGGGAGAGAAGATTCCAGAATTTAAAATTGTAAGAAAGATCTTAAGAACTCTTCCTGAAAGATTTCGTTCTAAGGTCACAGCTATTGAAACTATTAAACACCCGGACGAAATCCGTGTAGAAGAATTAGTTGGTTCTTTACAAACTTATGAAATGACTTTTCCTACTAACTATTCTTCGGGAAAGGCATCCTCTTCTAAGTCTTCAGGTTATGCTTTGAAAACAACAAAAGAAGAAGACGCGGATTCATCCTCCTCAGGCGATGACGAGAATTTATCTATGGAGGACTTTGAGAAGCAGCTCGCTCTCTTGACAAGGAAGTTTCGCCGAAATTTTCGAAGGGGTAATTCAAGCAAAACTCCATCCTTCGGAAAGGGGAAGAAAGGCAAGGGTTCTTCAAGTTACAAGTCAAGAAAGCAAGAGGGTTTTTCTAAGGATAAGAAAAGCACAGAAGGACAAGTCCAATGCTTCAAGTGCCGAGGGTACGGCCATATCTCAAAGGAATGTCCAACTAAGAATCCGTCTAAGAAGAAGGCGATGCAAGCCGTCACTTGGGATGACACCTCATCGTCAAATGAGTCATCGTCAAGTGATGAAGAAGACAACGCAACTGCGTTCCACGCGTCCACATCTTCACCCTTCATGTGCTTAATGGCAAGTACATCCGACTCGCTGTCCAACTCCACTGTTGAAAAGAATGCAATGGACAATGAATCGGATGATTCGAAAGGTGAAGATTTTTCTCTAGCCTACCACAGACTTTTACGGGATTCAAAGAAACTGGCTAAGCAAAACAAGGGGTTGAGAGGGAGATTGCAGGATCTCGAAGAAGAACTAAAAAGGGTAACTTCTCTCTCGACCGATCTTGAAGTGGAAAGGGATAATCTGATAAAAGCAAATGTTTCCCTTCAAGAGTCCAACGAGCAACTCGAGAAGAATTATATGGATATGGTGAACAAAGCGAATTACTTCTTGAAGCTCAACGGCGAGGCTCGACAGGAAAAATTGGAAATGACTGAGACCATTCTCCAACTCAAGGATGACTTGCAGCGATTTTCATCAGGAAGGAGTAAGTTGGATAAGCTTCTTGGTCTTGGTCAATCAAACAAGTTCGGCCTCGGATACAATCGAACTAAAGACAATTTTAGTTCGGTTGGGACAGTTTTCGTGCCTCAGTCGGTATCTCCTCCTCCGACACCGGAATTCACGATTAGCAACGACAACAAGCCTACTTCACCCTTCTCTGGATCGTCAAGCACTAAGGTATGTTTTCGTTGTAATTTTGCAGGGCACATTAAAAGAAATTGCAAGATTGGAGCTCAAAGATCAAATCAATCACATCTTGCAACTGCTACCAATGAGTTCACTCCCCACAAATCAAAGAAGGACTTTTCAAAAGAAAAGAACATTGGTAGTACTTCAAACAAGACGATGACAAAAGAAAAAGATCAATCATACAAGGCGTCTTCATCGAGGAAAATTTCTCAAACATTGCCAACATACTCTAAAACTCAAAAGGTTTGGGTATGCAAAGGTGAAATCTTTCCATGTCTTTAATCTTTCTACGATTAAATGTTGTGTAGTTTATGTAGACTATTTTTCTTTCTTTGGACCGACCCATCAACCATCCTTGGGAGGTAAATGGTATATTTTCTTATTGGTTGATGATTTCTCTCGGTATTCATGGGTAGCATTTTTAAAAGAGAAAGCTGATACTTTTGGTTCTTTTCATGAGATTTGCCTTCGTATTAAGATTGAAAAGAATGAAAAGATCATTCGTGTTAGAAGTGATAGAGGTGGAGAATTCATAAATTCTAAATTCATTGACTTTTGCACTTCCAACGGCATTAAGCATGAATTCTCTGCACCCTATACACCTCAACAGAATGGTGTTGTCGAGCGCAAAAACCGGGTTGTTCAAGAGATGGCACGTGTTATGCTTCACAGCCAGAATTTACCGCTACATTTTTGGGCTGAAGCTGTGAACACTGCAATCTATGTTATTAATCGAGTTTATTTGCGCCCGGGAACGTTAAATACACCATATGAACTATGGTGTGGTAGAAAACCCAACATCAAATATTTTCGCATCTTCGGGAGTCGGTGTTACATTTTACGTGACCGTGAAAATCTTGGAAAGTTTGACTCTCGAAGTGACGAAGGGATTTTCTTGGGGTATTCTACGAATAGTAGAGCATATCGGGTATTTAACTTGGAATCTAAGACGATCGTAGAATCTATTATTGGGTCGTATATAATACGGATCTAAATAGGGGAAGAAACACCTAGAGGGGGGTGAATAGGTGTAAACGTATAAACACTCAAAAATCGTTGCGATAAAAAACCCTATGCGGAAATGAAAATAACTCGCAAGATTTTTACGTGGAAAACTCCATCACCGGAGTAAAACACCACGGGACCGATAACACGGCAGAAATCCACTAGAATTAAAACACGTACAAGGTGATTTACCGTACACACTTACGACTCAACCTTTTCCATACGCTCCTAGAGGATCTTCTCCGCTCGCTCCAGACGCTTCTCGAATCCACGATCTGCGCCCAACGCCGAATCCACGGCGTCCAACGTCGAATCCACGACGTCCGACCGAATCCACGGTCTTCACCCAATAGCACCCTTCGAATCCACGAACGTGCCTCGCTCCGAATCCACGAGAGCGATTGAACCTTGAATCCACAAGGACACGCGAATCCACGCGCCGATTTTGGGGTAATCGTTGTTTTTGGGTGATGATGATCCGCCGAATACTTAGATCAAAGATAGATCGGAAATACCATCTAAGTATTCATTAGTTTGATTCAACTCAAGATGTGAGTATGAAAACCTAGAATCAAACTAATCAATATAGATGAAGAAACATAGAGTATTCTCTAATGATTTCCTTTCTTCTCTATATGTGGATCTATAGCCGTATAAGATGATATATGAAAATGACGGCTATGTGGATTGACCCTAGAAAGAAAGACATAGGGTCTATTTATAGGTTAGAAACCCTAGGAAGGAGATAAGAATCAAAAACCTGCCATTTCTGGAATTTTACGGACGGCGATCCGGATCGTGATAACTGAGATCCGGATCGTCATAACGAAACAGCCAATTCCAGAAAAACGAAGGTTCGGGATCCGGATCATGTGACTACGATCCGGATCGTTCATACAGTTCACCAAACATCAACGTTCGGGATCCGGATCAAGAGACTACGATCCGGATTGCGACGATGTATGAACGAACCACCTTCGGGATCCGGATCGAACAGCCTGATCCGGATCCTGAACATGTCCCAAGTCCAGTTTTTGATTTTTATGCAATGAAAAATTCTTCCAAGTGTTTCTACACTACAAGAAGTATTCGGATCACACAAATTCTTTAGTTAAACATACCTGATCCTTTTGAATTCTTCTTTCTTGAGATTGAGTTAAATGATCCAACTTTCTTCACCTTCAATCTTCAGGACTTGAAACTTTCACGAAACTACGCCAACTCAAATTCCGTAACAATCTCCCCCTTTGGCGGTTTCGTGACAAAACACAGATCCACTAAAGAAAATTCAAAAAGATATTTTTGTTGCTATCACCATACAACAAAAATTTACAATGGAGATCCAAAATACAATACATGAGTTAAACTCCTAAAACAGACTCTAGACTTAGACATCTGTACTCTCTGCAAAAAGAAATCATTCTTGACAAAAGAAATCGTTAGATACCTCAAGAATTTTGTATCATTCAAAAACCACAAACAGAGATGAAGTTTAAACTCATTTATACTTATCATGACATTTATATTCAGATATGTAAACTGATCATAGTTAAAAAACACCAACATATCTTCTTTGCACGTAAAAACCAAATGTCATGAACATGTTTGTGACAAACTTATATATATATAGATATGTAATTGATCAGAGTTAAGAACCAACATATCTTCTATGCAATCAAAAACCAAGTGTCACAAACTTGTTAGTGAACATCAACTTGTTAGTTATATTACATGCCCAAATAGTTAGCAAATAGTTAGTCGAGGCATGCATTCATACAGCTGAAAAACCTCAAGTTGAGAATGGAAGTTGGAGTAATACTTACCTTGATGTTCATCCAGTTTTCATATCAAACATTGTTCACTTACCTTGATGTTTCATGCAGTCAACATTGTTCATCAACATTGTTCAAAGTTCTCTCTAACTCTCTCCCCCTTTTTGTCACAAAACAAAGCCAAAATGTAGTTAAAGACTACGAAATGTGAGGAGAGTAAAAAGTTTCAATAAAATGTAAAACCTGAGAACTAAGCTAACGTAAGTATAAAACTAAATCCTAAAATCGTAATCCTGCACAAAAGGAAAGGAAAAGAAAATGAGTCAAAAGTAATCAGTTGTCAGAATCTGAGTCTTCAGAGCTTGTGCAACCCATCTTAGGGAGTATCTTTCGCATCCGCTTGTCCATTGAATTGATCTTCTTCGTTATGGTAATGTGAGCTGCCGTTGTAATCTCAAGCTCTTTGGTAATTCGTTGTTGCTCCGTCAAAATTTGTTCTTGCTTAACAGATAGTCGCTGTTGTTCCTTGATAATCGATGTTATTGATGCTTCATCATCTGTGCCAGTTGCTTGTCGAGATGGTGATGCGGCAGTGCTTGTACTGTGCTTTGTTCCAGATGCAGGAACTGGAGTGACATGCGGCAACTTATGGAGGGATTTGACAATAGTAGACTCATTTATCATGCTCAGACATTGATGATAAGTTGTTGAAGTAATGTCAACCTGAAATTTCTGTAAAATCCTCATTATAATCAAGGGAAATGGAATTCTCTCAGTGGGGTGAGGATGCTCAACATATCGCGCCATTCTATTCCAGATAATGTATGGAATGTTGATATTCAATGCCGTTGCCTCTGATCGATGTCCTATGAGATACAAAAACAGCAACCGGTCCCATCTCACAACCTTTGTCTGCATATTTGGAAGTATATTGTAGCATGTGATGAAGTTTAAGAAGCGATATTCAAGACGAAGTTCTTTAGATCGAACAGATTTTTCGGTTGATTGTGTTCCCTCGAGACAAATTCCCTCTATAACTTTTTGCCATAATGTGTTTGTCAAATTTACCCCCTTCAAGTAGTGAACTCCTTTCTTGCTGGCTTCCATTCCCAAAACCTCGCCAATCAATTGTGGAGTAATCTTAAACCTTGTGCCTTGGATGTTCGTGTAGAACTCCATAGGACCGTTCTCAACCTCTCGAAGATGTCGTGCATTAGTGTAGAAGGTCCTCACATGATGCAAACAGTAGCCAAGAGTTTCTGGGAAACGACATACTTGAATAAGGTTTGCTTGTTCAATCAGAAGGCCAAAGGCAGGGGAGTGACCTTGCAGAGCCTCAATGTTAACATGCCTTTCACCAATGCATTCGCGATGTGCAAAGGCTCGAAGACGATCAGTGTTAACGAATACTTCTTCCAAGCGATGTGGGGAGTCAGGAGCTATCGGCGTGTCAACATTAATGTCCTGTCGTAGCCCACAGCGTCTAGTTATTCTCTTTCTTTTCATGGAGATGATTGGTGCTGCCATTGATGCTTTTCCTGGTCCTTTATTTGCCTTTTCTTTTGATTTAACAGACGCCTTTCTCCTTGAATCATCAGACGGTTCTTGTTCATACATTGAGTCATCATCATCCGTCAATGCTGCCCAGTCAACCTCATGACAATCTACCTCTGTGTCACTGACCTCGACAAAATCACCTTTTTGTTGGAGGTTCTTGGCTCTCTTTAGTTTATTTGTAGGGCGAGTGTGTACCATTGAGACCAGGAGAAGGATTAACCAAGAGAAACACATTGAATTAAGTGCCATTGAACAAAATGCTTGAGTTAAGAAGGTGTCCTGTGAAAACCAACTCAAGAACACAAAAATTCTTAGTTTTCAAAAATTGAAAAAATTGTACCCAAACAATCATAATCATGTAGAGAGACTAAGAATCAAGTTAGTTTTGCAAAAGGACTTTTAAAGATAGATCAATTGCATGATTTTCGAAAATCCTTATTATATGCCCTAAAACCGAAATTTTAGAAATCGAAGCCTAAAAATCCGTTAATCAGGAGAAAACCTAGCATATAATCAAAACTAAACAACCCAGAGTTCTTATTTCAAAAGAAATTTGATCAAAAACCATCCACAAACAAAATCGATCCAAGAATTTCGTACGTTTGAGGAGGAAAAGAGAAAAACGGTGAAAAACCGAGATTTTGATTAATAAAACTTACTTGGAACTGAAGAACTTGAGTTAGAAAGCTTCCAAGGAGGATGAAATCTAGAGAGAAGCGCTCTGGAAACTTTTGAACAAAAGATTGGAGTAAAAGAAATCAAAACCCTTTTGTTCTTTATAAAAACCTAGCCGCGATCCGGATCCTCCCGAGCTTGCGATCCGGATCGGCTACCCGCAGTGAAAAAAAAACTGCGTTCGGGATCCGGATCGGCAGGTCCAATCCGGATCGTCAGCCCGCAGGAGAAAACCTGCGTTCGGGATCCGGATCACCTTGCCCGATCCGGATCGGCCCCAACTTTTTCTTTAGAAAAATTTCAGAGAAATTCAAGAAAAACCAGAAAAAGATTGTAAGCACAAAGGTGTATCAACTTTAAACAAAAAGCATCGTTTCACACAACAAGAATTAGATTATGCCAAATCTATCAGTAATATCCAAAAATGAAACGAAAATTTACAAGAATTAAATCCCTTAAAGTTGAACACCTTCAATTACATCTAACTTGATCTTATGAGTAATGCCTTTATCAAATAATCAATTCGGTAAAGAAAATGAAATACAAAGATCAATAGATGTTTGAAATCCCAAATATGGTAGATAATATTTCTAGACAATCTGTTGAAGAGAGTGGCTCTTTGAGCATCTTTCTTTAAAATCCCACCTTATACCAACCTTGAAATTTGACAGAGTCAAGTATTTCAACATGCATTTTACTTAATCAAAAATTTGAACAACCATGCTTGGTATACATGTGGTAGCTGCACACAATACTCGGACGACCGAGGTGGTAGCTCTTTCCTCCATGTGGTGGTAGTTTTCACACTCCTCATTGGGATGTAACTCTTTCCACATCTTTTGAGCATTTTACATTATCTTTGACTCCCCCTCAATTGGCTATCAATTATTTAAGATATAAAGTATTCAACCAAAAATTGATCTCGATTTCATACTCGACTAAACAGTCAAATAAGATAATGACTATACCAAGAGATCATTGAGAGAGAAATTGACTTTGATCACTTTAGAAGATGATTTAATTAATATAAACGATCATTGCAACAAAGAAATATTATGATGGCAAAAGCATAATAAATTTCTAAATGTGTGAACAGATGCAATTAAAGTCAATTAAGATCTATGCTCAATTACTATCCTATGTATAAACATAGATATTGAATAGAACAAAACAAATACAAAACCTATTTTAAGCAAAGGTTTCAAAAAGAAGTTTATTTCAAAGAAAGCATACCAATTGCTTTTCGCAAATGAATAAAACGTTTTTGATCCAAAGGTTTTGTTAAAAAGTCAGCTAATTGATCTTCAGTTGAAATATATGAAAGTTGAAGAGTATTTGATTCAACTAGCTCTCTAAGAAAATGATATCTAAGTTCAATATGTTTTGTTCTAGAGTGCAACACAGGGTTTTTAGAAATGTTAATTGCACTTGTGTTGTCACAAAGAATTGTTACCGAAGATGCTGAAATGCGGAAGTCACTCAATACGCTTTTCATCCAAATGAGTTGAGTTGAGCAACTTCCAGCTGAAATGTATTCCGCTTCGGCAGTCGAGAGTGCTATGCAATTCTGCTTTTTACTGTGCCATGCAACAAGGCAATGGCCAAGATAGAAGCATGCACCACTCGTGCTTTTCCGATCATCCACTGATCCTGCCCAATCGGCATCTGAGTATCCAACAATGTCCAGACTTGTTCCCATAGGATACCAAATTCCGAAATTAATTGATCCTTTGATGTACCGGATGATCCGTTTCACCGCTTTCAGGTGAACCTCCTTTGGTGCTGATTGATATCTCGCGCAAATCCCAACACTAAAGGATATATCCGGGCGACTAGCCGTGAGGTAAAGTAGACTTCCAATCATACTTCTATACAGTTTCTCGTCTACATTCTCACTATGTGATTCACTTCCAAGTCCCTTGTGGCTAGTTCCCATTGGAGTTGGAAAATCTTTACAATTTTCTAGATCAAACTTTTTGACCAACTCCAGTGCATACTTGGATTGACTCAAGTGAATACCTTCATCATTTTGTTTAATTTGCAATCCAAGAAAATAAGACAGTTCGCCCATCATGGACATCTCAAATTCGCTTTCCATGGTCTCCGCGAATTTAGAAGCATCATTATCTTTTGTTGCACCAAATACAATGTCATCGACATAGATTTGTGCTACAATGAAATTATTTTGATAATGCTTCACAAAGAGAGTCCTGTCAGCTCCCCCTCGAGTATAGCCCTTCTCCAAAAGGTGCTTTGTTAACCTTTCGTACCATGCTCGCGGTGCTTGTTTCAGACCGTAAAGAGCCTTTTTCAAACGAAAAACATGGTTAGGTTGTTTATGATCTACAAAACCTTTCGGTTGAGCTACATAAACTTCCTCATTTAAAAACCCATTTAGAAATGCGCTCTTGACGTCCATTTGAAATAATTTGATTTTAAAATGACAAGCAATAGCAAACAATATACGAATGGACTCGAGTCTAGCTACAGGGGCGAAAGTTTCGTCAAAGTCTATACCTTCTACTTGAGAGTAGCCTTGAGCAACTAGTCGTGCCTTGTTCCTGATGATAGTACCATCTTCATCTTTCTTGTTCTTGAAGATCCATTTGGTACCTATCACATTATGTTGCTTTGGAGGCTTCGTTAATTCCCAGACTTTGTTTCGCTCAAATTGATGAAGCTCTTCCTGCATTGCTTTAATCCAGTAGTCATCCTGAAGAGCTTCATCTATTGTCTTTGGTTCGATTAAAGATACGTAGCAAGCAAATCCGCAAACCAACTGCCTTCGAGTTCTAACTCCTTCTTGTGGATCTCCAATGATGTTCGATTCCGGATGATCCTTGGAGATTCGTAGCGTTTGTTGAAACGGAGTACTCGGAGGTACACGAGATGATTCCTGCACATCAGATAAACTAGAAGAACCGTTAGATGCATCATTAATATTGGAAGTATTATTATGAGAAGATGCACTAGCAGGAGAATCATCATCTAGAGAGATATCGAGGGTAGATTTTTCTGATTCAAAATGAGAAGCTTCATCTACTTTAACATTTATAGATTCTACGATCGTCTTAGATTCAATGTTAAATACTCGATATGCTCTGCTATTCGTAGAATAACCCAAAAAGATCCCTTCATCACTTCGAGAGTCGAACTTTCCAAGATTTTCACGGTCACGTAAGATGTAACATCGACTCCCGAAGATACGAAAGTACTTGATATCCGGTTTTCTACTAAACCACAGCTCATATGGTGTATTCAAGGTTCCTGGGCGCAAATACACTCTGTTAATGACATAGACAGCGGTGTTCACAGCTTCAGCCCAAAAATGTAGCGGTAATTTCCGGCTATGAAGCATCACACGCGCCATCTCTTGAACAACCCTGTTTTTGCGCTCAACAACACCATTCTGCTGAGGTGTATAGGGTGCCGAGAATTCATGTTTAATGCCATTTGAAGTACAAAAGTCAATGAATTTTGAATTTATGAATTCTCCACCCCTATCACTTCTAACACGAATGATCTTTTCATTCTTTTCAATCATAATACGATGGCAAATCTCATGAAAAGAGTCAAACGTATCAGCTTTCTCTCTCAGAAATGCTACCCAAGAAAACCGAGAGAAAAACATCAACCAATAAGAAAAAAATATACAATTTACCTTGCAAGGATGGTTGACGAGTTGGCCAAAAGAAAAGAAGAAAAGAAAATAGTCTACATAAACTATACAAGATTTAATCGTAGAACGATTAAAGACAAGGAGGGGTTTCACCTTTGCATACCCAAACCTTTTGAGTTTTGGAGTATGTTGGTAAAGGTTGAGAGATTCTCCTTGAAGACGACGTCTTGTATGATTGATCTTTTTCTTTTGTCATCGTCTTGTTTGAGGTGCTACCAATGTTCTTTTCTTTTGAAAAATCCTTCCTTGAATTCCGGGAAGTGAGCTTATTGGTAGCAATTGCAAGATGTGGTTGATTTGTTCTTTGAGCTCCAATCTCGCAATTTCTTTCGATGTGCCCTGCAAAATTACAACGAAAACATACCTTTGAGCTTGACGATTCCGAAGAGGATGAGGTAGGTTTGTTGTCGTTGTTTGTCTTGAATTCCGGTGTCGGAGGAGGAGATACCGACTGAGGCACAAAGACTGTCCCACTCGAACTTGGACTGTTTCCAGTTTGAGTGTACCCGAGGCCGAACCGATTTGTTTGACCAAGACCAAGGAGTTTATCCAACTTACTCCTTCCTAAAGAGAATTGCTGTAAGTCATCCTTGAGTTGGAGAATGGTCTCTGTCATTTCCCGTCTTTCCTGTCGGCCCTCGCCATAGAGCTTCAAGAAGTAGTTTGCTTTGTTCACCATATCTATATAGTTCTTCTCGAGCTGCTCATTGGACTCTTGAAGGGAAACATTTGCTTTTATCAAACTATCCCTTTCCACTTCAAGATCGGTCGAGAGAGAAGTTACCCTTTTTACTTCTTCTTCGAGATCCTGCAATCTCCCTCTCAACCCCTTGTTTTGCTTAGCCGGTTTCTTTAAATCCTGTAAAGATCTGTGATAGGCTAGAGCAAACTCTTCACCTTCCGAATCATCCGATTCATTGTCCATTGCATTCTTTTCAACAGTGGAGTTGGACAATGATTCAGACGTACTTGCCATAAAGCACATGAATGGTGAAGATGTGGACGCGTGGAATGCCGTGGAGCTCTTTTCTTCATCACTTGAAGACGACTCATTTGACGTTGAGTTGTCATCCCAAGTGACGACTTGCATCGCCTTCTTCTTTGCCGGATACTTGTTAGGACACTCCGTTGCAATGTGGCCGTAGCCTCGACATTTGAAGCATTGCAGTTGTCCTTCTGAACTTTTCTTATCCTTTGAGAAGTTCTCCCTGCTTTCTTGACTTGTGACTTGGAGTACCCTTGCCTTTGTTCCACTTTTCGAAGGATGGAGATTTGCTTGAATTACCCCTTCGAAAGTTTGCGGCGAAAATTCCTTGTCAAGAGGCGAGCTGCTTCTCAAATTCCTCCATAGAAAGGTTCTCGTCATCGTCCGAGGAGGATGTATCCGCGTCTTCTTCCTTAGTTGTTTTCAACGCATAACCTGAAGACTTAGAAGTGGATGCTTTTCCAGAAGAATTGTTAGTATTAAAAGTCATTCATAAGTTTGTAATGAACCAACTAATTCCTCTACACGTATTTCGTCCGGGTGTTTAATAGTTTCAATGGCAGTAACCTTTGGGCGAAATCGTTCAGGAAGAGTTCTTAAGATTTTTCTTACAATCTTAAATTCTGGAATCTCTCTCTCCCAGATTAGCACATGAGTTTACGATGTCTTGCAATCGTGTATAGTAGTTCCGTGAAAGATTCATTTTCTGCCATCAAGATAGAGTCAAACTTGCTCGTAAGCATCTGCAGTTTCTGAATCTTCACGAGGTTAGTTCCCTCATGTGTAACCTGGAGAACATCCCAGATTTCTTTCGCAGTCTCACATGCCGAGACGCGAGAGAATTCAGTTTGAGATAAGGCATTAAAAATAGCATTAATTCCCTTGCCATTGTAAGAAGATAACTCAAACTCTTCCTTGGTCCATTTCGACCTAGGTTTTAAGGTGTGAACATCAGAGATAAGTTCAGTTGGATTAGTCCATCCTGATTCAATTGAATGCCACACCCTTTCGTCGATGGAAGATAAAAAGGCTTTCATCCGTACTTTCCAGTACGCATAATTTGTTCCATCAAAGAAAGGGGGGTCGATTGATGTTTCCACCTTCAACCATTGTTCACAACCCTATTCCCTCTCTGATACCACTTGTTGGGTCGTATATAATACGGATCTAAATAGGGGAAGAAACACCTAGAGGGGGGTGAATAGGTGTAAACGTATAAACACTCAAAAATCGTTGCGATAAAAAACCCTATGCGGAAATGAAATAACTCGCAAGATTTTTACGTGGAAAACACCATCACCGGAGTAAAAAACCACGGGACGATAACACGGCAGAAATCCACTAGAATTAAAACACGTACAAGGTGATTTACCGTACACACTTACGACTCAACCTTTTCCATACGCTCCTAGAGGATCTTCTCCGCTCGCTCCAGACGCTTCTCGAATCCCACGATCTGCGCCCAACGCCGAATCCACGGCGTCCAACGTCGAATCCACGACGTCCGACCGAATCCACGGTCTTCGCCCAATAGCACCCTTCGAATCCACGAACGTGCCTCGCTCCGAATCCACGAGAGCGATTGAACCTTGAATCCACAAGGACACGCGAATCCACGCGCCGATTTTGGGGTAATCGTTGTTTTTGGGTGATGATGATCCGCCGAATACTTAGATCAAAGATAGATCGGAAATACCATCTAAGTATTCATTAGTTTGATTCAACTCAAGATGTGAGTATGAAACCTAGAATCAAACTAATCAATATAGATGAAGAAACATAGAGTATTCTCTAATGATTTCCTTTCTTCTCTATATGTGGATCTATAGCCGTATAAGATGATATATGAAATGACGGCTATGTGGATTGACCCTAGAAAGAAAGACATAGGGTCTTTATAGGTTAGAAACCCTAGGAAGGAGATAAGAATCAAAAACCTGCCATTTCTGGAATTTTACGGACGGCGATCCGGATCGTGATAACTGAGATCCGGATCGTCATAACGAAACAGCCAATTCCAGAAAAACCGAAGGTTCGGGATCCGGATCATGTGACTACGATCCGGATCGTTCATACAGTTCACCAAACATCAACGTTCGGGATCCGGATCAAGAGACTACGATCCGGATTGCGACGATGTATGAACGAACCACCTTCGGGATCCGGATCGAACAGCCTGATCCGGATCCTGAACATGTCCCAAGTCCAGTTTTTGATTTTTATGCAATGAAAGATTCTTCCAAGTGTTTCTACACTACAAGAAGTATTCGGATCACACAAATTCTTTAGTTAAACATACCTGATCCTTTTGAATTCTTCTTCTTGAGATTGAGTTAAATGATCCAACTTTCTTCACCTTCAATCTTCAGGACTTGAAACTTTCACGAAACTACGCCAACTCAAATTCCGTAACATCTATAAATTTTAAAGTAGATGAAGCTTTCCATTTTGCATCTGATAAATCTACCCCTGATATTCTCTTGATGATGATACTCCTGTAAGTGCATTTCTCATGATAATACTTCCAATATTAATGATGCATCTAACGGTTCTTCAAGTTATCTAATGTGCAGGAATCATCTCATGTACCCCCCGAGTACTCCATACAACAAACGTTACGTATCTCCAAGGATCATCCTGAATCAAACATCATTGGACCCACAAGAAGGAGTCAAAATCGGAGACAGTTGGTTTTGGATCGCCTGTTATGTTTGCCACGATCGAACCAAAGAACGTCGATGAAGCTCTTCAGGCTGACTATGGATTGAAGCAATGCAGGAAGAGCTCCATCAGTTTTGAACGCAACAAAGTCTGGGAATTAACGACGCCTCGAAGCAACACAATGTGATTGGTACCTAAATGGATTTTCAAGAACACGAAAAATGAGGATGGTACCCTCCTCAGGAACAAAGCACGTTTAGTTGCTCAAGGTATCTCAAATAGAAGGATAGACTTTGATGAAACGTTCGCCCCTGTAGCTAGACTCGAGTCCATTCGTATCTTATTCGCTATTGCTTGTCACTTTAAAATAAAACTCTTTCAAATGGACGTTAAGAGCGCGTTTTTAAATGGGTTTTAAATGAGGAAGTTTATGTGGCTCAACCGAAAGGTTTTGTAGACTGTAAACTACCTAACCATGTTTTTCGTTTGAAAAAGGCTCTTTACGGTTAAAACAAGCACCGCGAGCATGGTACGAAAGGTTGACAAAGCACCTTTTGGAGAAGGGCTATACTCGAGGGGGAGCAGATCGGACTCTCTTTGTGAAGCATTATCAAAATAACTTCATTGTTGCACAAATCTATGTCGATGACATTGTGTTTGGAGCAACAAAGATAATGATGCTTCTAAATTCGCAGAAACCATGGAAAGCGAATTTGAGATGTCTATGATGGCGGAACTGACATACTTTCTTGGATTGCAAGTGAAACAAAATGATGAAGGCATCCATCTGTGTCAATCCAAGTATGCAAGGAGTTGGTAAAGAAATTCGGATTAGAAGATTCTAAAGATTTCCTACTCCTATGGGAACTAGCAATAAGGGATTAGGAAGTGAATCTCTTAGTGATAATGTAGACGAGAAACTCTATCGCAGCATGATTGGAAGTCTACTTTACCTCACAGCTAGTCGCCCGGATATATCTTTAGTGTTTGGATTTGCGCGAGATATCAATCAGCACCAAAGGAGGTTCACCTGAAAGCGGTGAAACGGATCATCCGGTACATCAAAGGAACTGTAAATTTCGGAATTTGGTATCCTATGGGAACAAGTCTAGATATTATTGGATACTCAGATGCCGATTGGGCAGGATCTGTGGATGATCGGAAAAGTACGAGTGGTGCATGTTTTTATCTTGGCCATTGCCTTGTTGCATGGCATAGTAAAAAGCAAAACTGCATTGCACTCTCGACTGCCGAAGCGGAATACTCTCAGCGGGTAGTTGTTCAACTCAACATATTTGGATGAAAAGCGTGTTGAGCGACTTCCGGATTTCAGCAACTTCGGTAACTGTTTTATGTGACAACACAAGTGCTATAAACATTTCAAAAAACCCTGTGTTGCACTCTAGAACAAAACACATTGAACTTAGATATCATTTTCTTAGAGAGCTAGTTGAATCAAATATTCTTCAAATTTCCTACATTTCAACTGAAGATCAATTAGCTGACATTTTAACAAAACCTTTGGATCAAAAATTTTATTCATTTGCGTAAAGCAATTGGAATGCTTTCCTTGAAATAACCTCTTTTGAAACTTTGTTTAGGTTAGGTTTTGTTTTGTGTTTTTGTTCATTATCTATGCTTAGACATAGAACATTAATTGAGCATTAGTTTTATTGACTTTAACTGCATCCTTTTATATTTAGAAATCTATTATGCCTTAGATATCATAATATTTCATTTGATGCAATGATCATTTATGTCAATAAACTCATCTTTGTTTTGATCAAAGTCAATTTCTCTCTCAATGATCTCTTGGTATAGTTTTTATCTTATTGACTGTTTAGTCGAGTATGAAATCGAGATCAATATTTGGCTGAATACTTTATATCTTAAATAATTGATAGCCAATTGAGGGGGAGTCAAAGAAAAAGTATTATGCTCAAAAGATGTGGAAAGAGTTACATCCCAATGAGGAGTGTGAAAACTACCACCACATGGAGGAAAGAGCTACCACCTCGGTCGTCCGAGTACTGTGTGCAGCTACCAATGTATACCAAGCAAGGGTTTTCAAGTTTGATTAATTAAAATGCATGTTGAAATACTTGACTCTGTCAAAATTTCAAGGTTGGTATAAGGTGGGGATTTTAATGAAGATGCTCAAAGAGCCACTCTCTTCAATAAATTGACTAGATATATTATTAACTTATCTGGGATGTTCAGACATCTATTGATCTTTGTATTTCATTTTCTTTACCGAATTGATGATTTGATAAAGGCATTACTCATAAGATCAAGTTAGATGTAATTGAAGTTGTTCAACTTTAAGGGATTTAATTTTTATAAATTTTCGTTTCATTTGTTGGATATGTTATTGATAGATTTGGCATATCTTTTCTTGTTGTATGAAACGATGATTTTCGTTTAAAGTTGATACACAAAAGTGCTTACAATCTTTTTCTGGTTTTTCTAGAATTTCTCTGAAATTTTCTAAAGAAAAAGTTGGAGCCGATCCGGATTGGACCTGCCGATCCGGATCCCGAACGGGATATTCTTCTGCGGGCAGCCGATCCGGATTGGACCTGCCGATCCGGATCCCGAACGCAGTTTTCACTGCGGGTAGCCGATCCGGATCGTAATCACGAACTGATCCGGATCGCGGCTAGGGTTTTATATAGAACAAAAGGGTTTTGATTTCTTTTACTCCAATCTTTTGTTCCAAAGTTCCAGAGCTTTCTCTCTAGATTTCATCCATCTTGGAAGCTTTCAAACTCAAGTTCTTCAATTCCAAGTAAGTTTTATTGATCAAAATCTCGGTTTTTCACAGTTTTTCTTATTCCTCCTCAAACGCGTGATGAATTTCTTGTATCAATCTCATTTGTGGATGGTTTTTGATCAAATTTCTTTTGAAATAAGAACTCTGGGTAGATTAGTTTTGATTATATGCTAGGTATTCTCAAGATAAACGGATTTTTGGTCTCGATTCAAAAATTTGGTTTTAGGGCATATAATGGGAATTTTCAAAATCATGCATTGATCTATTTTTAAATTTCTTTTGCAAAACTAATTTGATTCCTAGTCTCTCTACACGATAATGATGTTTGGGTACAATTTTTCTAATTCTGAAAATAACAATTTTTTTCGTGTTCTTGAGGTGTGCTCACAGGATTTCTTTTTCACAAGAAACCAATAGCAATGGTGATCACGTGGATCATTTTCCTTCTGGCTGCTATGGTACATACGAGAGACACTGTCAAGCCCAAGAGGGCTAAGAAAGCGAGAAAGCGAAAGATGATTCCGATACGGAATCTGAAACGAATCAATTGATTGGGATGGGCTTCAAGTTGACAGCAACAACTGTTCCCACTGCTTCAAAGGGAAAAAAAAAAAGCGCCCTGCGGAGAATCGAAGGCTCGCCTATGCTTGCTGATAAGGGCCAAAGCCTCCAAGGAAGACACTATGGAAAGACAAGAAGGAAAAAGCGTTGCTCGCAAAAAAAGAGGGAG
>CM055069.1:32903250-32959967 GCA_029204045.2 Tillandsia leiboldiana
ATTTGCGTCTAAGTCTCGTATTATTCCGTTCAAAATCTTTCCTTCTGCAGTTTGGAGCAGCTGAGGACTGACCTGACTTCGCCTCTTCCGTCGCTTGACTGGGGCGGTTTGATGTTTGTCTTGGCCAAAAGGCAGTCTTGAAATGAGACGATAATTGTAACGCCCCGGGGTCGAAACTGCGACCGGGCTCGCCAACTGATCCGCCGCCCATACGGGAAGCCCCGTATAGACGTTGCGACTAACCTGCAAAAGATCATCTACACTAGTAGATATCAGAGCTGAAAAGTAAAAGCTGAAATGAAAATAATACAACGCCAATATAATACAATAATGTCCTCACCAAGAAAATTGCCCTGTAACGAAAGGAAAAGTCGTCGTTATTGCTCCATTTTTCGTCGTTAAAAACAAATAACGACGGGATAAAATGTCGTCGTCACCCGTCGTTATTGCCTTCCTTACTAAAAGAATTAACGACGGTTTAGAAAAACCGGTCGTTATTTCTTTTTTACGACGGAGAAAATTTTCGGTCGTTAATCAGTTATTCATTAGTGACCGTATAAACCAGTCGTTATTGCTTTTTAACGACGGAACTTTTTAACGACGGAAATTTCCGGTCGTAATCAGTATTCATTAGTGACCATATAATGCAACAATAGCGACCTATTCGTCGTCGCTAATAAGCTTATGATTTAGAAGTTTGTAAATTTAACGACCAATATTTTGCGTCGCTAATAATTAAATTATTACGAAATAATATGACAATAACGACTAAAATTGTCGTCGCTAAAAGTAAACCTTTAGAAAAAGAGTATAATAATAACGACCAGTATTTTGGTCGCTAATAAATGGACGTTTTAAAAAATGTATAATAATAACGACCAGTATTTTGGTCGCTAATAATAGTATAATAATACAACATATATTACCATTAAACCATATATCAACCAATACAATAGAGAAGACATTACATTTAATTAAAAACTACATTCACATACACACCATTTTGTCAACATAATTATCAAAAGTATGTCATCCAACATACAACCATCACATACACACCATTTTAAGTCTACATATAAAGTTGCCAAAATGTTTACTAATTAAAAGTAACAACTCCAAAATAAACATGCAACCATCATTGTGATTCGACAACCGAAAAAGTAACCACTCCAAAATAAACATGCAACCATCCATTGTGCTTCAAAAGAAAAGCAGAAAAAAAGATAATTGGAAATCTACTCTGTTGGCTTCAAGACGATCCTCTTTGCTCAAATACGAACATCTTCAGTTATCTGTAAAAGACCAAAGTAAATATTATTACAACATTACTAAAATAATATAAGAAATATGTGAAACTTCTTGAAATAAAAATAATATTTTAGAAAATTTAAATGAAGATATGCTTTTGGATAATTACTATTAACAATAATAAGATTGTGTTTCTTACTCTTCAGATCGAGTCGGTGGTGGAGGAGCATTGAATTTGTTGTAGCATTTCCTTAATTGCTCGAAGTTCTTCCTCCATTCCGTCAATGCGACTTTAAGTGACTCATTTTCCTTTGAGTTTCACAAAGTTTAGTCTGAAGTTCCGCTCTCGAAGAATAAGGAGGTCTCAAATCATTTGCTTTTACACCACCTCGAAACAAATCACATGATTACGACTTTGAGATCCAAAGCATTTTTCAATAAGTTCTATGTTGGAAGAAGAAGGATTTGATTGCGACGCTTCAACAATTTCATCCTTCAAAATATAGATATCAACATTAAAAAAAAATGAAACTACAAAAAGAGATAGATTATAATAAAATAAATGTAAAAAAAGAAGTTAATACTAGTAGGTAGTTTCCATTTAAGAACCACAAATAGGTGAAAAGAAGAGCAAAAAACAAAAAAAATGAATGTGTATTTTGGACCAAATAGAGAACAATCATAGGCACCCAAGAAAAAGTGTTAATTAAAATAAGTAATATAGAAAAATAAAGCTGCTGCTTCTTTCTATATGACGACTAGTTATCTATTATTCTACTAAATAATTTCTATGACACAAAGAACTGTATATTTCAACAAAAGCATGCATCTAATTCGTCAATACATGTAGCAACTAAAGCATACTTGGGAAGTATATAGCCTGACAACATTGGGACTACGAAGCATCCTGGACACTCCCAATATGCACATGCAAATGCTTATGAGTGCACAGTAGGCCTTTGCGACAGTATACTCTTTGTACAAGATGCAGGATTAAAAAAAAAAAAAAAGCATCTACACTAACTATTTTATACTTGATCACATGGATTACTGCACGAATTGTTATAGTAGATGTTTGAATAGGTGAGCAAGTTTTTAAGGGCACCCCTTTAATGATACTAAAGATATGCAAATCATACTGATAAACAGCTGGTAACATGTAGAGCAGTTTATGAATGTCACATTAAAATTTATCTAGTACATTAGAACTAAAAGAACTGAGGAAGCAAACCTGTTTAGCAAGATTGCATGCACGATCGGGGGAGTTCAGAATCTCATAATAGAATACTGAGAAGTTAAGTGCAAGCCCAAGCCTTATGGGATGTGTTGGAGGCAATTCTGCCAGCGCAATATCCTATACGGATGTATAAATGTTAAAATTTAGACTGACTACTATAAATAGACACTTGCGATAACAGACATATACACAAAATAATATGAAACCACTGCATAAAACAACATTGATCAAAAACAACACACCCCAAAACATTATCTTAAAGGTCTACTTCAATACATGAGCATCTTGTTCAGCATATTTCTTTTGTTTGCTAAGGGACGTGGTAATTGGTCCAAAAGATGCCTACAACTGCATATATATATTAAAGCCACCGAGTAGTTCTCGGCATATGATAATCCACTGGTTGGTTGAATATATATCAGGAAATGATAATTATGAGTACCTCACAATGCAGAGAAATCAAACTTCTAATTTGCAATCACATAAGTTATCATAGAATAACTTGTTCTGACATCCAAACAGGCCCTAAAGGATTCACAAATTAAACTGCAAGTGAAAAACTAAAACTGTAATAGTTTAACATCTAATACTCTATTCAAAGGAAAAGCAGAAAAATGTTGAAGCGAAAAGTTATCTAGAACTAACTAAAAAGCTTTATAAGAATTAATCCTGTGAAAATTTTAGCTTTCGCCATATATCACTCATGTTACACAATTGCAAGTATTTCCAAAAGGCATTACTTGACAAGGTCAACAGCATCATAATTGCTCTGTTATCTTGTCCTCCAAAAAAAGATTTTTTCTGTTCCAAACTTTCAATTAGAGTAACTACTAGTTACTACCACAACTCCACTGAAAATCCGTGATACCAACATTCTTTTCTATATTAGAAAACTCCTATAGTATAGTCATTACTCTGTTGATCTTGTCCTCCAGAATAAAATTTACTCCTCCAAGCTTCTAATTAGAGCAATTATTAGTTACTAAATCCATTCCTTTGCTGATAATCTAAAGCACACTAACCCTATTTCCTACTATCAAGAAACAATAATGAGCAAATATATTGGCAGATCCCCAGATGCAACTTGACTAGACGATAAGAGCAGATATATATAATTCCAGAAAGATAAAAAGTCTAGGGTTCATAGCACTGCATCATCTATGGCCACTACCGACCAAAACAACATTTTCTACAAAGAACATCCAAACATTTTCGTGAACAGATAAAATATCAATCGCTCATGGTGAACATATGAACCTCCCCGCCCGCGCGAGCAGCGGCGGGCGATCGGCCACAGAGGAGGCCCGCGCGGCAAGGGAGCTGGGCGGCCCTCACACGTGCGCGACGGGGGCTTCAGCGCGTGGCGCGCGCGCGTGACTCCCTCGCACAGGCCGGAGCGGGCGCTGGGCGCGGATGCTGCGAGCAGCGGCGGCCGCGCGCGTGACTCCCTCACGCGGCCCGCACGGCGCACGAGTCGAGCCCCGCACGGCGCACGACTCGCGAGGGGGCCCGATCTCTGGGTGCCCAACAGGGAAGAAAGCTTAATTAAGCTCAACAGGGGAAGAAAGCTAATTAATTAAAGTCACCTTTTTTCTGGCTCCGGCTTCGTCGGTGCGAGGGCGTACGGACGGGGGAGAGAAGAGGTCGGTGACTTAATTGGGAAGAGGAGGAAGAGGGGTTAAGGGTAAAATTAGGGATTAGGTCTCATTAGCCCTAAATTTATCTAAGTACTCTAAAAGAAAACCCTTCTTTTACAATCAAATAGATAAATTACCGATACGTCCTCAAAGAGATATATAATTTTTTATCATCCTAAATTTTATTTTAAAATTTAAATTTAAATTTTTTATCATCCTAAATTTTATTTTAAATTTAAATTTAATTTTATTTTTATCATCCTAAATTTTATCATCCTAAATTTTATCATAAATTTTTTTCACTTAATTTGGTTGTTTTTAGCGATAACTTATTACGCCCTTCGTTAATTTTGTTGTAGTTAGCGACAACTTATTGTACCCGTCGTTAATTTGATTCCTATTAGCGACGACTTATTGTGTCTGTCGTTAAATTAAACGCTTGTAGCGACCACGTATTGCACCCATCGTTAATTTATCTACTTTTAGCGACTATTTATTGCACCGTCGTTAATTTTGTTGCTTTTAGCGACGAAATATTGCACCCGTCGTTAATTTTGTTGCTTTTAGCGACGAAATATTGCACCCGTCGTTAATTTTGTTGCTTTTAGCGACGAAATATTGCACCGTCGTTAATTGATTATTTTTAACGACCATTAATTGCGCCCGTCGTTAATGATTTTTAACGACCACTTATGGCGCCCGTCGTTAAACTTAGTCGTTATAGCTATAATTTCTTGTAGTGAAATATACAAAGTCTCTCAAAAGTGTTACGGAATTTGAGTTGGCGTAATTTCGTGAAAGGTTCAAGTCTTGAAGATTGAAGGTGAAGAAGGTTGGATCATTTAACTCAATCTCAAGAAAGAAGAATTCAAAAGGATCAGGTATGTTTAACTAAAGATTTTTGGTGATCCGAATACTTCTTGTAGTGTAGAAACACCTGGAAGAATTTTCATTGCATAAAAATCAAAAACTGGACATGGGACATGTTCAGGATCCGGATCAGATATTCCAATCCGGATCCCGAAGGGTGTTCGTTCATACACTGGTTCAATCCGGATCGCAGCATCTCATGATCCGGATCCCAAACACTAGTTTACCTTTTTACTTGCACGATCCGGATCAGGCTTTGCAATCCGGATCCCGAACGTTGATGTTTGGTGAACTGTATGAACGATCCGGATCCCGAACCATCGTTTTTCTGGAAACCGCCTTTCTTGCTACTGCAATCCGGATCGCCGAAATCCGATCCGGATCGCCGTCCGTAAAATTTCCAGAAATGGTAGGTTTTTGATTCTTATCTCCTTCCTAGGGTTTCTAACCTATAAATAGACCCTATGATTCTTTTTCTAGGGTAATCCAAAAAATCGACATAGAGCCGTCATAATCAAATATCATCTTATACGGCCCTAGATCCACATATAGAGAAGAAAGGAAATACTAGATTTAATTCTATGTTTCTTCATCTATATTGATTGATTTGATTCTAGGTTTTCATACTCACATTTTGAGTAGAATCAAATCAATGAATACTTAGATGGTATTTCCGATCTATTTCTAATCTAAGTATTCGGCGGATCATCACCACCCAAAAACAACGATTTCCCCAAAATCGGCGCGTGGACTCGCGTGTCCTTGTGGATTCAAGGTTCAACCGCTCTCGTGGATTCGGAGCGAGGTACGTTCGTGGATTCGAAGCGTGCTACTGGGTGAAGACCGTGGATTCGGTCGGACGTCGTGGACTCGACGTTGGACGCCGTGGATTCGGCGTTGGACGCAGATCGTGGATTCGAGAAGCGTTGCGGAGCGAGCGGAGAAGATCAACTAGGAGCGTATGGAAAAGGTTGAGTCGTCTGTGAGTACGGTAAATCACCTTGTACGTGTTTTAATTCTAGTGGATTTCACCGTGTTATCGGTCCCGTGGTTTTTTACTCCGGTTTGGAGTTTTTCCACGTAAAAATCTTGCGTGTTTTTATTTTTCCGCATTGGGTTTTATTGCGCAATGATTTTTGAGTGTTTATTGTTTACACCTATTCACCCCCCTCTAGGTGTTTTTTTCCCCTATTTAGATCTATATTTCATATAACCCAACAAGTGGTATCAGAGCGGGAATAGGGTTGTAAACAATGGTTGAAGGTGGAAACATCAACAGACCCCCTTTCTTTGATGGAACAAATTATGCGTACTGGAAAGTACGGATGAAAGCCTTTTTAATTTCCATCGACGAAAGGGTGTGGCAATCAATTGAATTAGGATGGTCTAATCCAACTGAATTATTTCTGATGTTCGCACCTTAAAACCTAGGTCGAAATGGACCAAGGAAGAGTTAGATTCATCTTCTTACAATGGCAAGGGAATTAATGCTATTTTTAATGCCTTATCTCAAACTGAATTCTCTCGCGTCTCGGCATGTGAGACTGCGAAAGAAATCTGGGATGTTCTTCAGGTTACACATGAGGGAACTAACCTCGTGAAGATTCAGAAACTGCAAATGCTTACGAGCAAGTTTGACTCTATCTTGATGGCAGAAAATGAATCTTTCACGGACTACTATACACGATTGCAAGACATCGTAAACTCATGTGCTAACCTGGGAGAGAAGATTCCAGAATTTAAGGTTGTAAGAAAGATCTTAAGAACTCTTCCTGAACGATTTCGCCCAAAGGTTACAGCCATTGAAACTATTAAACACCCGGACGAAATACGTGTAGAAGAATTAGTTGGTTCATTACAAACATATGAAATGACATTTACTACTAACAATTCTTCTGGAAAAGCATCCTCTTCTAAGTCTTCAGGTTATGCGTTGAAAACAACTAAGGAAGAAGACGCGGATACATCCTCCTCAGACGATGACGAGAACCTTTCTATGGAGGACTTTGAGAAGCAGCTCGCTCTCTTGACAAGGAAGTTTCGCCGCAACTTTCGAAGGGGTAATTCAAGTAAATCTCCATCCTTCGGAAAGTCGAAGAAAGGCAAGGGTACTTCAAGTTACAAGTCAAGAAAGCAAGAGAACTTCTCAAAGGATAAGAAAAGTTCAGAGGGACAAGTCCAATGCTTCAAGTGCCGAGGCTACGGCCATATTCAACGGAGTGTCCAACTAAGAATCCGTCGAAGAAGAAAGCGATGCAAGTCGTCACTTGGGATGACAACTCAACGTCAAATGAGTCATCCTCAAGTGATGAAGAAGAAAGCGCAACGGCATTCCACGCGTCCACATCTTCACCATTCATGTGCTTAATGGCAAGTACATCCGAGTCATTGTCCAACTCCACTGTTGAAAAGACTGCAACGGACAACGAATCGGATGATTCGGAAGGTGAAGATTTTTGCTCTAGCCTACCACAGACTTTTACGGGATTCAAAGAAACTGGCTAAGCAAAACAAGAGTTTGAGAGGGAGATTGCATGATCTCGAAGAAGAAGCCAAAAAAGGGCAACTTCTCTCTCAAACGCTCTTGAAGTGGAAAAGGGAAAATATGATAAAAGTAAATGTTTCCCTTCAAGAGTCCAATGAGCTTTTTGAGAAGGAACATACAAAACTGGTGGATAAAGCGGATCACTTCTCAAAGCTCTACAACGAGGCTCGACAGAATACCTGGAAATGACAAAGACCATTTTCCAACTCAAGGATGACTTGCAGCGATTCTCTTCTGGAAGGAAATAAGTTAGACGCTCGATAAGCTTCCGTTGGTCTTGGTCAATCAAAAAGCGGTTCGGCCTCGTGTACACTCGACACTGAAAACAGACTCCAATTTCGAGTGGGACAGTCTTGTGCCCCAGTCGGTATCTTCCTCCTCCGACACCGGAACTAACGACAATCAACGACAACAAGCCTGCTTCATCCTCCTCGGGATCGTCAAGTACTAAGGTTGTAGAACACCGGGATTTGGATGACCACCGACCTTGCAGGAAGGTGTGGTGCGGAGGAGTTTGCCTTGGATGTGTCCCTTTGTGTTTGCAGAGGAGTTCGGGTTGATTTGGATCCCCGCGGAAGCCTCTGCTTGTTTCGGGCTTTGTACGCGTTGGGTGACTGGTTACGGGAAGCTCCGACACCGCTATGGGTTGCGAAATTTGGGAAACACTTGGAGCAGGTGTATTTTCAGTTTACAGCGAGGTTCGGGAGGTTCCGGACTGACGCGGAAGACCCGGAGGGCAAAAAGTGAGTCGGAACTGGCAATTTTGGAGCCGATATTTTATTTGAGCACCCCGACTCAACGATGAGCTTTTTGAGGAGAAAAAGCTGTGGACACGCGTACTTTTGATTTACAGCGAGGTTCGGAGGTTCCGGACTGACGCGGAAGACCCGGAGGCAAAAAGTGAGTCGGAACTGGCATTTTTGGAGCCGGTATTTGATTTGAGCACCCCGACTCAATGGTTGAGCTTTTTGAAGAGAAAAAGCTGTGAGCGCGTGTATTTTGGATTTACAGCGGAGCTCGGGAGGTTCCGGGCGGCGGCGGAGGGCCCGAGGGCAAAAAGTGAGTTGGAGTTGGGTTTTTGGAATTAAATTAATTAAGTTAATTAATTTATATAAAGTTTTTCTTTATAAAAACCCCCACCCCTCCTCCTCTGCAGCTGAAGGAAAAAGAGAAAGAAAGAAAGAAAAGGAAAGTGAAGAAGAAGGAGGAGAGGAAGAAGAGGGCTTTGGAGGAAATGGCGAGGGTCTTGAGCTTTTCTTCCCCGAGCGAGGGCGTGGAGCCGAGCGAGGTCGGCGAGCCTCGTGGAGGTCGGTTTTTATTTTTTGGTTTTAATTGATTGTGGTTTTTGCTTCTCCCCTCTCCTCTCTTTTATTTGTTTGTGGCTGTTGCTGTCCGGGGTCCGTGGCGAGGCTGCGCGGGCCGCGCGCGTGCATTTTGTACGGCGCGCGGCTAGGGAGGCTCGCCGCTGCGCGCGCCGCGCTTGGGGCGCCGCGCGCAGCGAGCGCCCTGCTGCTGTTGAGGTGCAGCAGGGCGCCGGGCCGCCGGCAGCATCGCCTGGGCGGCGGCGCGAGCGGCGGGCTGCGCGCAAGGCGCGCAGCACCGCCGGCACGCGCGCGGCACTGCGGTGCAGGCGCAGTGCCGCGGGGCTTGCAGGCCGCGCGCAAGGCGCGCGACACTGCAGACCCCTCCCCCTCCCCGCGCGGGTGGCCTCCTGGGCCCCGCGCGGGTGGCAGGCCGCGCGCTGGGCGCGCGCGCTGCAGGCCCCGCGCGGGCGGCCCGTTGGGCCCCGCGCGGTGTGCAGGCCGCGCGCTGGGCGCGCGGCGGCTGCAGGCCCCGCGCGGGCGGCCCGTGGGCCCCGCGCGGTGTGCAGGCCGCGCGCTGGGCGCGCGGCGCTGCAGGCCCCGCGCGGCGGCCCTTGGGCCCGCGCGGTGTGCAGGCCGCGCGCTGGTCGCGCGGGCCCTGCCGGCCCCGCGCGGGCGGCCTTCGGGCCCCGCGCGGTGCGCAGGCCGCGCGCTGGGCCGCGCGGCACTGCGGGCCCCGCGCGGGCGGCCCCTGTGCCGCGGGCCCCGCGCGGCAGTGCAGGGGCGCCGCGCGGGCGGCCCCTGTGCCGCGGGCCCAGCGCGCAGCGCATGGCGCCGCGCGGGCGGGCCCCTGTGCCGCGGGCCCCGCGCGGCATGGCTGGGCGCCGCGCGGGCGGCCCCTGTGCCGCGGGCCCCGCGCGGCAGTGCAGGGCGCCGCGCGGGCGGCCCCTGTGCCGCGGGCCCCGCGCGGCAGTGCAGGGCGCCGCGCGGGCGGCCCCTGTGCCGCGGGCCCCAGCGCGGCAGTGCAGGGCGCCGCGCGGGCGGCCCCTGTGCCGCGGGCCCCGCGCGGCAGTGCAGGGCGCCGCGCGGGCGGCCCCTGTGCCGCGGGCCCCGCGCGGCAATGGCAGGGCGCCGCGCGGGCGGCCCCTGTGCCGCGGGCCCCCGCGCGGCAGTGCAGGGCGCCGCGCGGGCGGCCCCTGTGCCGCGGGCCCCGCGCGGCATGGCAGGGCGCCGCGCGGGCGGCCCCTGTGCCGCGAGCGGGCCTTTGGGCCCCCCGCGGCCCTGCAGGCCGCGCGCTAGGCGCGCGGCGCTGCTGCAGGCCGCGTGGGTGGCCCTTGGGCCCCGCGGCCCTGCAGGCCGCGCGCTGGGTGCGCGGCGCTGCTGCAGGCCGCACGGGCGGCCTTGGGGCCGCGCGGCGCTGCTGCAGGCCGCACGGGCGCCTTGGGGCCGCGCGGCGCTGCTGACACACGCGGCTGACCTTTGCCGCGTGGGGTTGGGTTTCTCTGGGCAGTACGGCCATGGGCCGCACTGTGCCGCGTTGTTTACGGCTCGGCGGTTGCGCGATAGGTTTTCCGCGCAACGCGCGGCGTTTCTCGTCGCCGGTTTGGGTTTCTTTTGCCCTTTGTGAGCGCGGTTTTAGCCGCATGTTTTCTGATCCCGGTCCCTCTTCTTGTCTCGCAGTTGTGGCATACGGTTAGCTTCTCACGTGGCCGGTGGCGCGTGTTTTGCCGCGTGGAGCTGCGGGATCGCATCGGGACCTCCGTTTGGCGCACGGTTTTCGCGGACGGATCGCAGGTGGGTTGGTTTCTCCCAAGGAACTATGGATTGCCTTTTATGCTTCCGAATGCAAAGGTATCGTATCCTTACTATCAGGTATCTGCGGAGCAGTCGTGCAAGTCGAGGGTTGTCGTTTCCGACTTGGACACGAGTGTTAGTCGCATCGTTAGAGTATACGAGTTGTACTGGCAGAGTTACCAGAGGGGTATAGATCACTGGCTGAGTTACCAGATGAGTAGATACCACTGGCAGAGTTACCAGAGGGGTATAGATCACTGGCTGAGTTACCAGATGAGTAGATACCACTGGCAGAGTTACCAGAGGGGTATAAATCACTGGCTGAGTTACCAGATGAGTAGATACCACTGGCAGAGTTACCAGAGGGGTATAAATCACTGGCTGAGTTACCAGATGAGTAGATACCACTGGCAGAGTTACCAGAGGGGTATAGATCACTGGCTGAGTTACCAGATGAGCAGATACCACTGGCAGAGTTACCTGAGGGGTATAGATCACTGGCTGAGTTACCAGATGAGCAGATACCACTGGCAGAGTTACCTGAGGGGTATAGTTCACTGGCTGAGTTACCAGATGAGTAGATACCACTGGCAGAGTTACCAGATGGGTATAGATCACTGGCTGAGTTACCAGATGTGTAGATATCACTGGCTGAGTTACCAGATAGATAGTTATGCCCTGGCCGAGTCACCAGGTGGTTACTAGAAGGGATTGAGGTGGCCTTCTAGTGTCTTGTAGAGTTCTAGCAGTTCCCAGTGCGGGGGCGGAAACTATGGGCGCCTAAGCCTACAGCATGTTCTTGTTTGATAAGGGCTGTAGGGGGCGCAGACGTTCGTAGTTTCCAGGCCTCCCGTGAGAGAAACTGAGAACTTACTTCCAGCATTGCATTGAGACATGTAGCGATAGATTCATTTACAGTTATCTATCTATCTATCTATCTATCTATCTATCTATCTGTGTTTTTGTCTCCAGCAGACTGAGTGGGTGTACCGTGGGTTTTAGCTTTGGTGCCCACTGAGATCTGACTGTTGCAGTAGATCTCACACCCGCTGTGATGACAGGTGTTCCTGAGGCGACCGTTCCAGGTTTGGCTCTTTCGGAGCTTTCTGACCGAGGTTTGCGCGTGGCTGGCTAGCTCCTACCCGAGTCGGTGGTGTCGGTGTTGTGTCTCTTGTACTTTTAGTTTCCACTTTTGTACTTATGTTGTGGGTGCTAGTGGACTGGTGTACTTGGACTTTTCACCGCTTAGTGTTTCAGCTTCCTTTCAGCTCTGATACTTGTTAGCTTTAGATCTCTTTTGCAGGGTAGACGCTTCGTCTGTACGGCAGTTTCCGTACAGACGGCGGATCTGTTGGCGAGCCCGGGTCGCAGTTCGACCCCGGGGCGTGACAGATTAGGTGGTATCAGAGCCTAGGAATATAGGTCGTTGGGGACTTAGAGACCCTGGGCTTTTAGTTGGACAGTGGGAAGACTGTCGTGTGAGACGTGACCTTAGCGAGAGTCTTGTCTGAGGGTGTACCTCCCCCTGAGGATTGGGGTGAGTGACCTCGCATGTTATTTCTCTAAAGGTGATTGTGTTGGCTGCAGACAGCATAATGCTTTAGAAAGGTTAACATGTTTAGACTTTCGTTTGTTTGGGTCGAGGAAGTCTTAGTCCTAATGTTTGTTTGTTGCAGTGGTTTTTGGATGCTTCCGAGACGCCGTGCAGCGGCGAGGGCGTGTTTGACCTGGGATGAGGGGCTTGTTTAGCGGGAAGCTAAATGGATGGAGCCGAGAGAGGCTTGAGAGATCCAGGCCCAAGCAGTCCTGGTATTTGAGGCGTTATGGCGCCAGGAGGAGAGAGCATGGAGCGTGTGATGCACATGCTTGGACCGAGAGCATCTCCCGGAGTATCGTCAGTAGTACCTCCGGCCGCGACTTTGTCGATTTCTGTTCTTGATCGCACCATTGATGGTGCGGAAGCAGCGAGAGGTTGCTGTTAGGTTGTGTACCGCATCCAGTTCCATCCCTTGTAGATTTCGGGACCGAGTTGGAGCCGTGAGAGGCCGAGAACTGGAACGCTGTTATGGAAGATTTGTTCGAGGATTTGTTCATCCAGGATAAGCATCAGGGCGCTTGGTTATGCACTTTTGCATTCGGACGCCAAGAGAGCTGGTGGCGTCGGATTCGTCTTGTTGGACCATCGGGAGCGCAGTTGATGTTCTGGGGTGAGTTTCTGTGACGGTTGAGCGATGTACCCCTGGACGCCAGGATGAGGCTTAGAGGTTGGTTATGTTCGAGTGGGAGCTGCATCGAGATGCCTACCTCTTCGTGCATTTTCGGCGAGTGCCGACCTTGGATGCAGTGAGCGTGCATGCTCGATGGTTTGACTGTGGATCAGTGACCCCGTCCGAGGGAGACGGTGAGCGGGGGATCAGCTTCGGAGTGAGAGCTCCGGCATCGCCGATTTTGCGATAGTCGCGTGTTTCGAGGTTGCCATGATTCCACCCACAGGATCATGGGTCTCAGGAGAGACTGAGACCAGGAGGCTCTCGACAGCGCTCGCTTCAGCAGCAGTGCCAGGATGTGAGTTTCCCTTCTGCGTGGGCCGCATTCTTCGTCAGGGTTGTGGATCGCGTCTCACCTGGTGTGGCCGTCGGGTTAGAGCATGCTTTATGCCAACGCCGTGTGTGCGTTTCGGTAAAGCGGGGGTACCTTCGTGTGGGCCAGTGTCAGGACTGATGGTTTTGCACGTTTGGATCAATTTTCAGATCACGTGAAGCACGTGGATGAGTGCTGCCTGTCCTGCCAGTGCAACTAGGACCTTGGATTGATCATCGAGATGTTAGTCCTACATCAGTGCTGAGGTGTTGATACGAGGTTGGATAGGAATCGGTCGTCCCAATTTATGCTATCATGGATTGTCGAGAGAGAAGACATTGACCCTCCGTGGACCTGGTCAGGAGGAGGGTATTTTTTTTTTTTTATAGCATGTGATGAGATATATGATGCCCTGGCTGAGTTACCAGGAGGTTACTTGCCCCTGGCCGAGTTACCAGGAGGTTGATGCCCCTGGCCGAGTTACCAGGTGCTTACTAGATTGGGACTGAGATCGAGACAGTGATTGACGTGGTTTGGGAACCGCGCCAACTTCGACAGCACCTCGGGGAGTATCAACCGTGAGACAGAGAGGGCTGTGAGCGCACTTGTGAGATTTGGCGGATCGAGAGGTCTGTGAGACCTAGTACCTCGTCGTGGGGATACGACAGTGAGGTTCCAGGCAGTTGTTACACAGTGGTGATGTCACGTTGTGGGTACACAACCGTGTGAGTTCTTGTAAGGTTCGAACTTGATTAGTCTCACCTTGTGCTTGGGCAGATGCCTTCGAGTGGTTGATATCTTTATGGAACCTTACAGCCAAGGGCTGTGCCTGGATACTGATCCGGAACCAGTAGGGCAGTTTGAGCGGTTTGCGTGGTCAAGTAGATTGACTAATGCCCTACTGATTGAGAGCTGTGTTTTTCCTGTTTCACTGGACGGGTTGGTGGTGATACCGTCGTGGGTTTTTGCTTATCTCCGAGGCGACTTGGAGCTTGAGGGGCTCTTGAGGATGGTGCTACAACTTCTATGGAGGAAGAAGTTGGTTGCCTAGCTTTGAGAGTTGCACTTGGGCATCGAAAATTTTGTGGTTAGGCCTTGTGGTTCAGCCGCATGAGTGTCGGAGGACCCAACGAGGTGAGATACCGTTTGGGTTGGGTCTGGACCCATGTTAAAGTCAGAGATCAGAAGCTCTTGGACTATGCAAGGCCAGTGTATCTTGCGAGAGGCAAGGCTGAGGAAGATACCAGCATTGATCCGGATATTGCCGTGATAGTGAGGTCATGGAATTATTCTTGAATCCTCAAACCTTAAGTGCTTGGACACTCAGGAAGTCGGGTCGAGGTAACGCCGGTGGATAGATTTTGCATGGATGTATGATTGCTTTATCCCAGCGAGGACATTTTGTTCAGTATGCCCTGTTTAGGCGAGCTGTGTAACCCTGGGAATTGAGTGCCAGAATCGAGAGAAGGTTCTCGAGGTTGAAAGTTTTCCCCTGTCAAGGGAGGTGATTTATGTTTTGTGGAACAGGAGTTTTGGTGGCCATGAAGCATCGGTGGGGTTTTGCCTTAAGGAGGCTTAGACTTCGGTTTTATGAGATCTCGAATCGAGGGAAACTACCAGCCTGAGAGTTATTTATAGAAATGAGTTTTGCGAGGAGAGGATCCTCGAGCAGTGATCAGGCAGGATGAGGCCTATTTGAACCCCGCAAGTTTTGTTTTGCTTTCCCTTCCTTGGTGATGGTCGAGGACTGCGTTATCCTCATCGACCGATGCGATTCTTGTTGGTGAAACCAGAAGAATTTTTACAGTCGAATCATACCTTTGGGGAAGGTTCAGTGTTGTCAGCATGAAGAATGTGAGTGACCACTTGAGAGCCTTGGACAATTTGTGGATCTCCTATCCCCTTTTGTTTTTGATTTGCCCTCCTATGTATGGATTTAGTTGAGTTTCGAGGACGAAACCCTTTTAAGGGGGGGAGAATGTAGAACACCGGGATTTGGATGACGCACCGACCTTGCAGGAAGGTGTGGTGCGGAGGAGTTTGCCTTGGATGTGTCCCATTTGTGTTTGCAGAGGAGTTCGGGTTGATTTGGATCCCCGCGGAAGCCTCTGCTTGTTTCGGGCTTTGTACGCGTTGGGTGACTGGTACGGGAAGCTCCGACACCGCTATGGGTTGCAGAAAATTTGGGAAACACTTGGAGCAGGTGTATTTTCAGTTTACAGCGAGGTTCGGGAGGTTCCGGACTGACGCGGAAGACCCGGAGGCAAAAAGTGAGTCAGAACTGGCAATTTTGGAGCCGATATTTGATTTGAGCACCCCGACTCAACGGATGAGCTTTTTGAGGAGAAAAAGCTGTGGACACGCGTACTTTTGATTTACAGCGAGGTTCGGGAGGTTCCGGACTGACGCGGAAGACCCGGAGGCAAAAAGTGAGTCGGAACTGGCATTTTTGGAGCCGGTATTTGATTTGAGCACCCCGACTCAATGGTTGAGCTTTTTGAAGAGAAAAAGCTGTGAGCGCGTGTATTTTGGATTTACAGCGGAGCTCGGGAGGTTCCGGGCGGCGGCGGAGGGCCCGAGGGCAAAAAGTGAGTTGGAGTTGGGTTTTTGGAATTAAATTAATTAAGTTAATTAATTTATATAAAGTTTTTCTTTATAAAAACCCCACCCCTCCTCCTCTGCAGCTGAAGGAAAAAGAGAAAGAAAGAAAGAAAAGGAAAGTGAAGAAGAAGGAGGAGAGGAAGAAGAGGGCTTTGGAGGAAATGGCGAGGGTCTTGAGCTTTTCTTCCCCGAGCGAGGGCGTGGAGCCGAGCGAGGTCGGCGAGCCTCGTGGAGGTCGGTTTTTATTTTTTGGTTTTAATTGATTGTGGTTTTTGCTTCTCCCCTCTCCTCTCTTTTATTTGTTTGTGGCTGTTGCTGTCCGGGGTCGTGGCGAGGCTGCGCGGGCCGCGCGCGTGCATTTTGTACGGCGCGCGGCTAGGGAGGCTCGCCGCTGCGCGCGCGCGCTTGGGCGCCGCGCGCAGCGAGCGCCCTGCTGCTGTTGAGGTGCAGCAGGGCGCCGGGCCGCCGGCAGCATCGCCTGGGCGGCGGCGCGAGCGGCGGGCTGCGCGCAAGGCGCGCAGCACCGCCGGCACGCGCGCGGCACTGCGGTGCAGGCGCAGTGCCGCGGGGCTTGCAGGCCGCGCGCAAGGCGCGCGGCACTGCAGACCCCTCCCCCTCCCGCGCGGGTGGCCTCCTGGGCCCCGCGCGGTGTGCAGGCCGCGCGCTGGGCGCGCGGCGCTGCAGGCCCCGCGCGGGCGGCCCGTTGGGCCCCGCGCGGTGTGCAGGCCGCGCGCTGGGCGCGCGGCGCTGCAGGCCCCCGCGCGGGCGGCCCGTGGGCCCCGCGCGGTGTGCAGGCCGCGCGCTGGGCGCGCGGCGCTGCAGGCCCCGCGCGGGCGGCCCTTGGGCCCGCGCGGTGTGCAGGCCGCGCGCTGGGCGCGCGGCCCTGCCGGCCCCGCGCGGGCGGCCTTCGGGCCCCGCGCGGTGCGCAGGCCGCGCGCTGGGCGCGCGGCACTGCGGGCCCCGCGCGGGCGGCCCCTGTGCCGCGGGCCCCGCGCGGCAGTGCAGGGCGCCGCGCGGGCGGCCCCTGTGCCGCGGGCCCAGCGCGGCAGCGCAGGGCGCCGCGCGGGCGGCCCCTGTGCCGCGGGCCCCGCGCGGCATGGCTGGGCGCCGCGCGGGCGGCCCCTGTGCCGCGGGCCCCGCGCGGCAGTGCAGGGCGCCGCGCGGGCGGCCCCTGTGCCGCGGGCCCCGCGCGGCAGTGCAGGGCGCCGCGCGGGCGGCCCCTGTGCCGCGGGCCCCGCGCGGCATGGCAGGGCGCCGCGCGGGCGGCCCCTGTGCCGCGGGCCCCGCGCGGCAGTGCAGGGCGCCGCGCGGGCGGCCCCTGTGCCGCGGGCCCCGCGCGGCATGGCAGGGCGCCGCGCGGGCGGCCCCTGTGCCGCGAGCGGGCCTTTGGGCCCCCGCGGCCCTGCAGGCCGCGCGCTAGGCGCGCGGCGCTGCTGCAGGCCGCGTGGGTGGCCCTTGGGCCCCGCGGCCCTGCAGGCCGCGCGCTGGGTGCGCGGCGCTGCTGCAGGCCGCACGGGCGGCCTTGGGGCCGCGCGGCGCTGCTGCAGGCCGCACGGGCGGCCTTGGGGCCGCGCGGCGCTGCTGACCACGCGGCTGACCTTTGCCGCGTGGGGTTGGTTTCTCTGGGCAGTACGGCCATGGGCCGCACTGTGCCGCGTTGTTTACGGCTCGGCGGTTGCGCGATAGGTTTTCCGCGCAACGCGCGGCGTTTCTCGTCGCCGGTTTGGGTTTCTTTTGCCCTTTGTGAGCGCGGTTTTAGCCGCATGTTTTCTGATCCCGGTCCCTCTTCTTGTCTCGCAGTTGTGGCATACGGTTAGCTTCTCACGTGGCCGGTGGCGCGTGTTTTGCCGCGTGGAGCTGCGGGATCGCATCGGGACCTCCGTTTGGCGCACGGTTTTCGCGGACGGATCGCAGGTGGGTTGGTTTCTCCCAAGGAACTATGGATTGCCTTTTATGCTTCCGAATGCAAAGGTATCGTATCCTTACTATCAGGTATCTGCGGAGCAGTCGTGCAAGTCGAGGGTTGTCGTTTCCGACTTGGACACGAGTGTTAGTCGCATCGTTAGAGTATACGAGTTGTACTGGCAGAGTTACCAGAGGGGTATAGATCACTGGCTGAGTTACCAGATGAGTAGATACCACTGGCAGAGTTACCAGAGGGGTATAGATCACTGGCTGAGTTACCAGATGAGTAGATACCACTGGCAGAGTTACCAGAGGGGTATAAATCACTGGCTGAGTTACCAGATGAGTAGATACCACTGGCAGAGTTACCAGAGGGGTATAAATCACTGGCTGAGTTACCAGATGAGTAGATACCACTGGCAGAGTTACCAGAGGGGTATAGATCACTGGCTGAGTTACCAGATGAGCAGATACCACTGGCAGAGTTACCTGAGGGGTATAGATCACTGGCTGAGTTACCAGATGAGCAGATACCACTGGCAGAGTTACCTGAGGGGTATAGTTCACTGGCTGAGTTACCAGATGAGTAGATACCACTGGCAGAGTTACCAGATGGGTATAGATCACTGGCTGAGTTACCAGATGTGTAGATATCACTGGCTGAGTTACCAGATAGATAGTTATGCCCTGGCCGAGTCACCAGGTGGTTACTAGAAGGGATTGAGGTGGCCTTCTAGTGTCTTGTAGAGTTCTAGCAGTTCCCAGTGCGGGGGCGGAAACTATGGGCGCCTAAGCCTACAGCATGTTCTTGTTTGATAAGGGCTGTAGGGGGCGCAGACGTTCGTAGTTTCCAGGCCTCCCGTGAGAGAAACTGAGAACTTACTTCCAGCATTGCATTGAGACATGTAGCGATAGATTCATTTACAGTTATCTATCTATCTATCTATCTATCTATCTATCTATCTGTGTTTTTGTCTCCAGCAGACTGAGTGGGTGTACCGTGGGTTTTAGCTTTGGTGCCCACTGAGATCTGACTGTTGCAGTAGATCTCACACCCGCTGTGATGACAGGTGTTCCTGAGGCGACCGTTCCAGGTTTGGCTCTTTCGGAGCTTTCTGACCGAGGTTTGCGCGTGGCTGGCTAGCTCCTACCCGAGTCGGTGGTGTCGGTGTTGTGTCTCTTGTACTTTTAGTTTCCACTTTTGTACTTATGTTGTGGGTGCTAGTGGACTGGTGTACTTGGACTTTTCACCGCTTAGTGTTTCAGCTTCCTTTCAGCTCTGATACTTGTTAGCTTTAGATCTCTTTTGCAGGGTAGACGCTTCGTCTGTACGGCAGTTTCCGTACAGACGGCGGATCTGTTGGCGAGCCCGGGTCGCAGTTCGACCCCGGGGCGTGACAAAGGTATGTTTTCGTTGTGGTATTTTAGGGCACATAAGGAGAAATTGCAAGATGGGAGCCAAACGCTCAACTCAAGCACCTCTTGCAACGACTACCAAAAAGGCGCCTCCCCGGAATTCAAAGCAAAACTTTTCAAATGAAAAGAGCCTTGGTAGTTCACCGCGCAAGACGACATCATCAAGAAGCAGCAATCGATCTGACAAGACGCCTTCACCTAGGAGAATAACCTCACGACCATTACCGACGCATTCCAAAAAGGCTTGGGTGCGCAAAGGTGAAATTTACCCTTGTCTTGTTACCAATGTTTCCTTGCATGCATATGATAGTTCGTCTTGGTATCTGGGTAGCGGTTGTTCCCGTCACATGACCGGTGACAAAAATTGTTTTCAAATCTTTGAGAAAAACTCCGGAGGACTCGTTGTTTTCGGAGACGGTCGATCTTCCAAAATTGTTGGAAAAGGAACAGTAGCTATTCCAGATGGCCCGGTTCTAAATAATGTGTTATATGTAGAAGGCCTTAAGACTAACCTCATTAGCATAAGTCAACTTTGCGACAATGGTTTTTCAGTTAACTTTTCATCTGTTGAATGTGTTGTAACTGATAAGGACCATGTTTTCTTTTTAAAGGGGGTTAGATCTGAAAACAATTGTTATGTTGTTCCTTGTAAAACTTCTGAAAATTGTAACTTAGCCTCTTTGAATATTGAAACACTTTGGCATGAAAGGCTAGGTCACATAAATTTTAAGGAACTTGCTAGAATTTCAAACAAGGACGTGGTCAAGGGGGTTCCAAAACTTTTACTTAAACAAAACATTGTGTGCGGCGGTTGTCAAAAGGGAAAACAGTCCAGGACTGCACACAAGAACTTGAACCACGTTGGTACAAAACGGCCTTTGGAATTTTTACACATGGATTTAATGGGGCCAACCCGTCAACCATCTTTGGGAGGTAAATGGTATATTTTCTTATTGGTTGATGATTTCTCTCGGTATTCTTGGGTAGCATTTTTAAAAGAGAAAGCTGATACTTTTGATTCTTTTCACGAGATTTGCCATCGTATTATGATTGAAAAGAATGAAAAGATCTTTTGTGTTAGAAGTGATAGAGATGGAGAATTCGTCAACTCTAAATTCATTGACTTTTGCACTTCAAACGGTATTAAGCATGAATTCTCAGCACCCTATACACCTCAACAGAATGGTGTTGTCGAGCGCAAAAACAGGGTTGTTCAAGAGATGGCACGTGTTATGCTTCACAGCCGGAATTTACCGCTACATTTTTGGGCTGAAGCTGTGAACACTGCAATCTATGTAATTAATCGAGTTTATTTGCGCCCGGGAACGTTAAATACACCATATGAACTATGGTGTGGTAGAAAACCCAACATCAAATATTTTCGCATCTTCGGGAGTCGGTGTTACATTTTACGTGACCGTGAAAATCTTGGAAAGTTTGACTCTCGAAGTGACGAAGGGATTTTCTTGGGGTATTCTGTTGGGTCGTATATAATACGGATCTAAATAGGGAAAGAAACACCTAGAGGGGGGTGAATAGGTGTAAACGTATAAACACTCAAAAATCGTTGCGATAAAAAACCCAATGCGGAAATGAAAATAACTCGCAAGATTTTTACGTGGAAAACTCCATCACCGGAGTAAAAAACCACGGGACCGATAACACGGCAGAAATCCACTAGAATTAAAACACGTACAAGGTGATTTACCGTACACACTTACGACTCAACCTTTTCCATACGCTCCTAGAGGATCTTCTCCGCTCGCTCCAGACGCTTCTCGAATCCACGATCTGCGCCCAACGCCGAATCCACGGCGTCCAACGTCGAATCCACGACGTCCGACCGAATCCACGGTCTTCACCCAATAGCACCCTTCGAATCCACGAACGTGCCTCGCTCCGAATCCACGAGAGCGAATGAACCTTGAATCCACAAGGACACGCGAATCCACGCGCCGATTTTGGGGTAATCGTTGTTTTTTGGGTGGTGATGATCCGCCGAATACTTAGATCAAAGATAGATCGGAAATACCATCTAAGTATTCATTAGTTTGATTCAACTCAAGATGTGAGTATGAAAACCTAGAATCAAACTAATCAATATAGATGAAGAAACATAGAGTATTCTCTAATGATTTCCTTTCTTCTCTATATGTGGATCTATAGCCGTATAAGATGATATATGAAAATGACGGCTATGTGGATTGACCCTAGAAAGAAAGACATAGGGTCTATTTATAGGTTAGAAACCCTAGGAAGGAGATAAGAATCAAAAACCTGCCATTTCTGAAATTTTACGGACGGCGATCCGGATCGTGATAACTGAGATCCGGATCGTCATAACGAAACAGCCAATTCCAGAAAAACGAAGGTTCGGGATACGGATCATGTAACTACGATCCGGATCGTTCATACAGTTCACCAAACATCAACGTTCGGGATCCGGATTGCGAAGCAAGATCCGGATCGTTCAAGGTAGATGGTAAACTCAACGTTCGGGATCCGGATCAAGAGACTACGATCCGGATTGCGACGATGTATGAACGAACCACCTTCGGGATCCGGATCGAACAGCCTGATCCGGATCCTGAACATGTCCCAAGTCCAGTTTTTGATTTTTATGCAATGAAAGATTCTTCCAAGTGTTTCTACACTACAAGAAGTATTCGGATCACACAAATTCTTTAGTTAAACATACCTGATCCTTTTGAAATCTTCTTTCTTGAGATTGAGTTAAATGATCCAACTTTCTTCACCTTCAATCTTCAGGACTTGAAACTTTCACGAAACTACGCCAACTCAAATTCCGTAACAATCTCCCCCTTTGGCGGTTTCGTGACAAAACACAGATCCACTAAAGAAAATTCAAAAAGATATTTTTGTTGCTATGACCATACAACAAAAATTTACAATGGAGATCCAAAATACAATACATGAGTTAAACTCCTAAAACAGACTCTAGACTTAGACATCTGTACTCTCTGCAAAAAGAAATCATTCTTGACAAAAGAAATCGTTAGATACCTCAAGAATTTTGTATTATTCAAAAACCACAAACAGAGATGAAGTTTAAACTCATTTATACTTACCATGACATTTATATTCAGATATGTAAACTGATCATAGTTAAAAAACACCAACATATCTTCTTTGCACGTAAAAACCAAATGTCATGAACATGTTTGTGACAAACTAATATATATAGATATGTAATTGATCAGAGTTAAGAACCAACATATCTTCTATGCAATCAAAAACCAAGTGTCACAAACTTGTTAGTGAACATCAACTTGTTAGTTATATTACATGCCCAAATAGTTAGCAAATAGTTAGTCGAGGCATGCATTCATACAGCTGAAAAACCTCAAGTTGAGAATGGAAGTTGGAGTAATACTTACCTTGATATTCATCCAGTTTTCATATCAAACATTGTTCACTTACCTTGATGTTTCATGCAGTCAACATTGTTCAAAGTTCTCTCTAACTCTCTCCCCCTTTTTGTCACAAAACAAAGCCAAAATGTAGTTAAGACTACGAAATGTGAGGAGAGTAAAAAGTTCCAATAAAACGTAAAACTTGAGAACTAAGCTAACGTAAGTATAAAACTAAATCCTAAAATCGTAATCCTGCACAAAAGGAAAGGAAAAGAAAATGAGTCAAAAGTAATCAGTTGTCAGAATCTGAGTCTTCAGAGCTTGTGCAACCCATCTTAGAGAGTATCTTTCGCATCCGCTTGTCCATTGAATTGATCTTCTTCGTTATGGTAATGTGAGCTGCCGTTGTAATTTCAAGCTCTTTGGTAATTCGTTGTTGCTCCGTCAAAATTTGTTCTTGCTTAACAGATAGTCGCTGTTGTTCCTTGATAATCGATGTTATTGATGCTTCATCATCTGTGCCAGTTGCTTGTCGAGATGGTGATGCGGCAGTGCTTGTACTGTGCTTTGTTCCAGATGCAGGAACTGGAGTGACATGCGGCAACTTATGGAGGGATTTGACAATAGTAGACTCATTTATCATGCTCAGACATTGATGATAAGTTGTTGAAGTAATGTCAACCTGAAATTTCTGTAAAATCCTCATTATAATCAAGGGAAATGGAATTCTCTCAGTGGGGTGAGGATGCTCAACATATCGCGCCATTCTATTCCAGATAATGTATGGAATGTTGATATTCAATGCCGTTGCCTCTGATCGATGTCCTATGAGATACAAAAACAGCAACCGGTCCCATCTCACAACCTTTGTCTGCATATTTGGAAGTATATTGTAGCATGTGATGAAGTTTAAGAAGCGATATTCAAGACGAAGTTCTTTAGAACGAACAGATTTTTCGGTTGATTGTGTTCCCTCGAGACAAATTCCCTCTATAACTTTTTGCCATAATGTGTTTGTCAAATTTACCCCCTTCAAGAAGTGAACTCCTTTCTTGCTGGCTTCCATTCCCAAAACCTCGCCAATCAATTGTGGAGTAATCTTAAACCTTGTGCCTTGGATGTTCGTGTAGAACTCCATAGGACCGTTCTCAACCTCTCGAAGATGTCGTGCATTAGTGTAGAAGGTCCTCACATGATGCAAACAGTAGCCAAGAGTTTCTGGGAAACGACATACTTGAATAAGGTTTGCTTGTTCAATCAGAAGGCCAAAGGCAGGGGAGTGACCTTGTAGAGCCTCAAAGTTAACATGCCTTTCACCAATGCATTCGCGATGTGCAAAGGCTCGAAGACGATCAGTGTTAACGAATACTTCTTCCAAGCGATATGGGGAGTCAGGAGCTATCGGCGTGTCAACATTAATGTCCTGTCGTAGCCCACAGCGTCTAGTTATTCTCTTTCTTTTCATGGAGATGATTGGTGCTGCTTTTGATGCTTTTCCTGGTCCTTTATTTGCCTTTTCTTTTGATTTAACAGACGCCTTTCTCCTTGAATCATCAGACGGTTCTTGTTCATACATTGAGTCATCATCATCCGTCAATGCTGCCCAGTCAACCTCATGACAATCTACCTCTGTGTCACTGACCTCGACAAAATCACCTTTTTGTTGGAGGTTCTTGGCTCTCTTTAGTTTATTTGTAGGGCGAGTGTGTACCATTGAGACCAGGAGAAGGATTAACCAAGAGAAACACATTGAATTAAGTGCCATTGAACAAAATGCTTGAGTAAGAAGGTGTCCTGTGAAAACCAACTCAAGAACACAAAAATTCTTAGTTTTCAAAAATTGAAAAAATTGTATCCAAAGAATCATTATCATGTAGAGAGACTAAGAATCAAATTAGTTTTGCAAAAGGACTTTTAAAAATAGATCAATTGCATGAATTTCGAAAATCCTTATTATATGCCCTAAAACCGAAATTTTAGAAATCGAAGCCTAAAAATCCGTTAATCAGGAGAAAACCTAGCATATAATCAAAACTAAACAACCCAGAGTTCTTATTTCAAAAGAAATTTGATCAAAAACCATCCACAAACAAAATCGATCCAAGAATTTCGTACGTTTGAGGAGGAAAAGAGAAAAACGGTGAAAAACCGAGATTTTGATCAATAAAACTTACTTGGAACTGAAGAACTTGAGTTAGAAAGCTTCCAAGGAGGATGAAATCTAGAGAGAAGCGCTCTGGAAACTTTTGAACAAAAGATTGGAGTAAAAGAAATCAAAACCCTTTTGTTCTTTATAAAAACCTAGCCGCGATCCGGATCCTCCCGAGCTTGCGATCCGGATCGGCTACCCGCAGTGAAAAAAACTGCGTTCGGGATCCGGATCGGCAGGTCCAATCCGGATCGTCAGCCCGCAGGAGAAAACCTGCGTTCGGGATCCGGATCACCTTGCCCGATCCGGATCGGCCCCAACTTTTTCTTTAGAAAAATTTCAGAGAAATTCAAGAAAAACCAGAAAAAGATTGTAAGCACAAAGGTGTATCAACTTTAAACAAAAAGCATCGTTTCACACAACAAGAATTAGATTATGCCAAATCTATCAGTAATATCCAAAAATGAAACGAAAATTTACAAGAATTAAATCCCTTAAAGTTGAACACCTTCAATTACATCTAACTTGATCTTATGAGTAATGCCTTTATCAAATAATCAATTCGGTAAAGAAAATGAAATACAAAGATCAATAGATGTTTGAAATCCCAAATATGGTAGATAATATTTCTAGACAATCTGTTGAAGAGAGTGGCTCTTTGAGCATCTTTCTTTAAAATCCCACCTTATACCAACCTTGAAATTTGACAGAGTCAAGTATTTCAACATGCATTTTACTTAATCAAAAATTTGAACAACCATGCTTGGTATACATGTGGTAGCTGCACACAATACTCGGACGACCGAGGTGGTAGCTCTTTCCTCCATGTGGTGGTAGTTTTCACACTCCTCATTGGGATGTAACTCTTTCCACATCTTTTGAGCATTTTACATTATCTTTGACTCCCCCTCAATTGGCTATCAATTATTTAAGATATAAAGTATTCAACCAAAAATTGATCTCGATTTCATACTCGACTAAACAGTCAAATAAGATAATGACTATACCAAGAGATCATTGAGAGAGAAATTGACTTTGATCACTTTAGAAGATGATTTAATTAATATAAACGATCATTGCAACAAAGAAATATTATGATGGCAAAAGCATAATAAATTTCTAAATGTGTGAACAGATGCAATTAAAGTCAATTAAGATCTATGCTCAATTACTATCCTATGTATAAACATAGATATTGAATAGAACAAAACAAATACAAAACCTATTTTAAGCAAAGGTTTCAAAAAGAAGTTTATTTCAAAGAAAGCATACCAATTGCTTTTCGCAAATGAATAAAACGTTTTTGATCCAAAGGTTTTGTTAAAAAGTCAGCTAATTGATCTTCAGTTGAAATATATGAAAGTTGAAGAGTATTTGATTCAACTAGCTCTCTAAGAAAATGATATCTAAGTTCAATATGTTTTGTTCTAGAGTGCAACACAGGGTTTTTAGAAATGTTAATTGCACTTGTGTTGTCACAAAGAATTGTTACCGAAGATGCTGAAATGCGGAAGTCACTCAATACGCTTTTCATCCAAATGAGTTGAGTTGAGCAACTTCCAGCTGAAATGTATTCCGCTTCGGCAGTCGAGAGTGCTATGCAATTCTGCTTTTTACTGTGCCATGCAACAAGGCAATGGCCAAGATAGAAGCATGCACCACTCGTGCTTTTCCGATCATCCACTGATCCTGCCCAATCGGCATCTGAGTATCCAACAATGTCCAGACTTGTTCCCATAGGATACCAAATTCCGAAATTAATTGATCCTTTGATGTACCGGATGATCCGTTTCACCGCTTTCAGGTGAACCTCCTTTGGTGCTGATTGATATCTCGCGCAAATCCCAACACTAAAGGATATATCCGGGCGACTAGCCGTGAGGTAAAGTAGACTTCCAATCATACTTCTATACAGTTTCTCGTCTACATTCTCACTATGTGATTCACTTCCAAGTCCCTTGTGGCTAGTTCCCATTGGAGTTGGAAAATCTTTACAATTTTTCTAGATCAAACTTTTTGACCAACTCCAGTGCATACTTGGATTGACTCAAGTGAATACCTTCATCATTTTGTTTAATTTGCAATCCAAGAAAATAAGACAGTTCGCCCATCATGGACATCTCAAATTCGCTTTCCATGGTCTCCGCGAATTTAGAAGCATCATTATCTTTTGTTGCACCAAATACAATGTCATCGACATAGATTTGTGCTACAATGAAATTATTTTGATAATGCTTCACAAAGAGAGTCCTGTCAGCTCCCCCTCGAGTATAGCCCTTCTCCAAAAGGTGCTTTGTTAACCTTTCGTACCATGCTCGCGGTGCTTGTTTCAGACCGTAAAGAGCCTTTTTCAAACGAAAAACATGGTTAGGTTGTTTATGATCTACAAAACCTTTCGGTTGAGCTACATAAACTTCCTCATTTAAAAACCCATTTAGAAATGCGCTCTTGACGTCCATTTGAAATAATTTGATTTTAAAATGACAAGCAATAGCAAACAATATACGAATGGACTCGAGTCTAGCTACAGGGGCGAAAGTTTCGTCAAAGTCTATACCTTCTACTTGAGAGTAGCCTTGAGCAACTAGTCGTGCCTTGTTCCTGATGATAGTACCATCTTCATCTTTCTTGTTCTTGAAGATCCATTTGGTACCTATCACATTATGTTGCTTTGGAGGCTTCGTTAATTCCCAGACTTTGTTTCGCTCAAATTGATGAAGCTCTTCCTGCATTGCTTTAATCCAGTAGTCATCCTGAAGAGCTTCATCTATTGTCTTTGGTTCGATTAAAGATACGTAGCAAGCAAATCCGCAAACCAACTGCCTTCGAGTTCTAACTCCTTCTTGTGGATCTCCAATGATGTTCGATTCCGGATGATCCTTGGAGATTCGTAGCGTTTGTTGAAACGGAGTACTCGGAGGTACACGAGATGATTCCTGCACATCAGATAAACTAGAAGAACCGTTAGATGCATCATTAATATTGGAAGTATTATTATGAGAAGATGCACTAGCAGGAGAATCATCATCTAGAGAGATATCGAGGGTAGATTTTTCTGATTCAAAATGAGAAGCTTCATCTACTTTAACATTTATAGATTCTACGATCGTCTTAGATTCAATGTTAAATACTCGATATGCTCTGCTATTCGTAGAATAACCCAAAAAGATCCCTTCATCACTTCGAGAGTCGAACTTTCCAAGATTTTCACGGTCACGTAAGATGTAACATCGACTCCCGAAGATACGAAAGTACTTGATATCCGGTTTTCTACTAAACCACAGCTCATATGGTGTATTCAAGGTTCCTGGGCGCAAATACACTCTGTTAATGACATAGACAGCGGTGTTCACAGCTTCAGCCCAAAAATGTAGCGGTAATTTCCGGCTATGAAGCATCACACGCGCCATCTCTTGAACAACCCTGTTTTTGCGCTCAACAACACCATTCTGCTGAGGTGTATAGGGTGCCGAGAATTCATGTTTAATGCCATTTGAAGTACAAAAGTCAATGAATTTTGAATTTATGAATTCTCCACCCCTATCACTTCTAACACGAATGATCTTTTCATTCTTTTCAATCATAATACGATGGCAAATCTCATGAAAAGAGTCAAACGTATCAGCTTTCTCTCTCAGAAATGCTACCCAAGAAAACCGAGAGAAAACATCAACCAATAAGAAAAAAATATACAATTTACCTTGCAAGGATGGTTGACGAGTTGGCCAAAAGAAAAAGAAGAAAAGAAAATAGTCTACATAAACTATACAAGATTTAATCGTAGAACGATTAAAGACAAGGAGGGGTTTCACCTTTGCATACCCAAACCTTTTGAGTTTTGGAGTATGTTGGTAAAGGTTGAGAGATTCTCCTTGAAGACGACGTCTTGTATGATTGATCTTTTTCTTTTGTCATCGTCTTGTTTGAGGTGCTACCAATGTTCTTTTCTTTTGAAAAATCCTTCCTTGAATTCCGGGAAGTGAGCTTATTGGTAGCAATTGCAAGATGTGGTTGATTTGTTCTTTGAGCTCCAATCTCGCAATTTCTTTCGATGTGCCCTGCAAAATTACAACGAAAACATACCTTTGAGCTTGACGATTCCGAAGAGGATGAGGTAGGTTTGTTGTCGTTGTTTGTCTTGAATTCCGGTGTCGGAGGAGGAGATACCGACTGAGGCACAAAGACTGTCCCACTCGAACTTGGACTGTTTCCAGTTTGAGTGTACCCGAGGCCGAACCGATTTGTTTGACCAAGACCAAGGAGTTTATCCAACTTACTCCTTCCTAAAGAGAATTGCTGTAAGTCATCCTTGAGTTGGAGAATGGTCTCTGTCATTTCCCGTCTTTCCTGTCGGCCCTCGCCATAGAGCTTCAAGAAGTAGTTTGCTTTGTTCACCATATCTATATAGTTCTTCTCGAGCTGCTCATTGGACTCTTGAAGGGAAACATTTGCTTTTATCAAACTATCCCTTTCCACTTCAAGATCGGTCGAGAGAGAAGTTACCCTTTTTACTTCTTCTTCGAGATCCTGCAATCTCCCTCTCAACCCCTTGTTTTGCTTAGCCGGTTTCTTTAAATCCTGTAAAGATCTGTGATAGGCTAGAGCAAACTCTTCACCTTCCGAATCATCCGATTCATTGTCCATTGCATTCTTTTCAACAGTGGAGTTGGACAATGATTCAGACGTACTTGCCATAAAGCACATGAATGGTGAAGATGTGGACGCGTGGAATGCCGTGGAGCTCTTTTCTTCATCACTTGAAGACGACTCATTTGACGTTGAGTTGTCATCCCAAGTGACGACTTGCATCGCCTTCTTCTTTGCCGGATACTTGTTAGGACACTCCGTTGCAATGTGGCCGTAGCCTCGACATTTGAAGCATTGCAGTTGTCCTTCTGAACTTTTCTTATCCTTTGAGAAGTTCTCCTGCTTTCTTGACTTGTGACTTGGAGTACCCTTGCCTTTGTTCCACTTTCCGAAGGATGGAGATTTGCTTGAATTACCCCTTCGAAAGTTGCGGCGAAAATTCCTTGTCAAGAGAGCGAGCTGCTTCTCAAATTCCTCCATAGAAAGGTTCTCGTCATCGTCCGAGGAGGATGTATCCGCGTCTTCTTCCTTAGTTGTTTTCAACGCATAACCTGAAGACTTAGAAGTGGATGCTTTTCCAGAAGAATTGTTAGTATTAAAAGTCATTTCATAAGTTTGTAATGAACCAACTAATTCCTCTACACGTATTTCGTCCGGGTGTTTAATAGTTTCAATGGCAGTAACCTTTGGGCGAAATCGTTCAGGAAGAGTTCTTAAGATTTTTCTTACAATCTTAAATTCTGGAATCTTCTCTCCCAGATTAGCACATGAGTTTACGATGTCTTGCAATCGTGTATAGTAGTCCGTGAAAGATTCATTTTCTGCCATCAAGATAGAGTCAAACTTGCTCGTAAGCATCTGCAGTTTCTGAATCTTCACGAGGTTAGTTCCCTCATGTGTAACCTGGAGAACATCCCAGATTTCTTTCGCAGTCTCACATGCCGAGACGCGAGAGAATTCAGTTTGAGATAAGGCATTAAAATAGCATTAATTCCCTTGCCATTGTAAGAAGATAACTCAAACTCTTCCTTGGTCCATTTCGACCTAGGTTTTAAGGTGTGAACATCAGAGATAAGTTCAGTTGGATTAGTCCATCCTGATTCAATTGAATGCCACACCCTTTCGTCGATGGAAGATAAAAAGGCTTTCATCCGTACTTTCCAGTACGCATAATTTGTTCCATCAAAGAAAGGGGGTCGATTGATGTTTCCACCTTCAACCATTGTTCACAACCCTATTCCCTCTCTGATACCACTTGTTGGGTCGTATATAATACGGATCTAAATAGGGGAAGAAACACCTAGAGGGGGGTGAATAGGTGTAAACGTATAAACACTCAAAAATCGTTGCGATAAAAAACCCTATGCGGAAATGAAAATAACTCGCAAGATTTTTACGTGGAAAACACCATCACCGGAGTAAAAAACCACGGGACCGATAACACGGCAGAAATCCACTAGAATTAAAACACGTACAAGGTGATTTACCGTACACACTTACGACTCAACCTTTTCCATACGCTCCTAGAGGATCTTCTCCGCTCGCTCCAGACGCTTCTCGAATCCACGATCTGCGCCCAACGCCGAATCCACGGCGTCCAACGTCGAATCCACGACGTCCGACCGAATCCACGGTCTTCGCCCAATAGCACCCTTCGAATCCACGAACGTGCCTCGCTCCGAATCCACGAGAGCGATTGAACCTTGAATCCACAAGGACACGCGAATCCACGCGCCGATTTTGGGGTAATCGTTGTTTTTGGGTGATGATGATCCGCCGAATACTTAGATCAAAGATAGATCGGAAATACCATCTAAGTATTCATTAGTTTGATTCAACTCAAGATGTGAGTATGAAAACCTAGAATCAAACTAATCAATATAGATGAAGAAACATAGAGTATTCTCTAATGATTTCCTTTCTTCTCTATATGTGGATCTATAGCCGTATAAGATGATATATGAAAATGACGGCTATGTGGATTGACCCTAGAAAGAAAGACATAGGGTCTATTTATAGGTTAGAAACCCTAGGAAGGAGATAAGAATCAAAAACCTGCCATTTCTGGAATTTTACGGACGGCGATCCGGATCGTGATAACTGAGATCCGGATCGTCATAACGAAACAGCCAATTCCAGAAAAACGAAGGTTCGGGATCCGGATCATGTGACTACGATCCGGATCGTTCATACAGTTCACCAAACATCAACGTTCGGGATCCGGATCAAGAGACTACGATCCGGATTGCGACGATGTATGAACGAACCACCTTCGGGATCCGGATCGAACAGCCTGATCCGGATCCTGAACATGTCCCAAGTCCAGTTTTTGATTTTTATGCAATGAAAGATTCTTCCAAGTGTTTCTACACTACAAGAAGTATTCGGATCACACAAATTCTTTAGTTAAACATACCTGATCCTTTTGAATTCTTCTTTCTTGAGATTGAGTTAAATGATCCAACTTTCTTCACCTTCAATCTTCAGGACTTGAAACTTTCACGAAACTACGCCAACTCAAATTCCGTAACATCTATAAATTTTAAAGTAGATGAAGCTTTCCATTTTGCATCTGATAAATCTACCCCTGATATCTCTCTTGATGATGATACTCCTGTAAGTGCATATTCTCATGATAATACTTCCAATATTAATGATGCATCTAACGGTTCTTCAAGTTTATCTAATGTGCAGGAATCATCTCATGTACCCCCGAGTACTCCATTACAACAAACGTTACGTATCTCCAAGGATCATCCTGAATCAAACATCATTGGAGACCCACAAGAAGGAGTCAAAACTCGGAGACAGTTGGTTTGTGGATTCGCCTGTTATGTTTCCACGATCGAACCAAAGAACGTCGATGAAGCTCTTCAGGATGACTACTGGATTGAAGCAATGCAGGAAGAGCTCCATCAGTTTGAACGCAACAAAGTCTGGGAATTAACGACGCCTCCGAAGCAACACAATGTGATTGGTACTAAATGGATTTTCAAGAACAAGAAAAATGAGGATGGTACCATCATCAGGAACAAAGCACGTTTAGTTGCTCAAGGCTACTCTCAAATAGAAGGTATAGACTTTGATGAAACGTTCGCCCCTGTAGCTAGACTCGAGTCCATTCGTATCTTATTCGCTATTGCTTGTCACTTTAAAATAAAACTCTTTCAAATGGACGTTAAGAGCGCGTTTTTAAATGGGTTTTTAAATGAGGAAGTTTATGTGGCTCAACCGAAAGGTTTTGTAGACTGTAAACTACCTAACCATGTTTTTCGTTTGAAAAAGGCTCTTTACGGTTTAAAACAAGCACCGCGAGCATGGTACGAAAGGTTGACAAAGCACCTTTTGGAGAAGAGCTATACTCGAGGGGGAGCAGATCGGACTCTCTTTGTGAAGCATTATCAAAATAACTTCATTGTTGCACAAATCTATGTCGATGACATTGTGTTTGGAGCGACAAAGGATAATGATGCTTCTAAATTCGCAGAAACCATGGAAAGCGAATTTGAGATGTCTATGATGGGCGGACTGACATACTTTCTTGGATTGCAAGTGAAACAAAATGATGAAGGCATCCATCTGTGTCAATCCAAGTACGCAAAGGAGTTGGTAAAGAAATTCGGATTAGAAGATTCAAAAGATTTTCCTACTCCTATGGGAACTAGCAATAAGGGATTAGGAAGTGAATCTCTTAGTGATAATGTAGACGAGAAACTCTATCGCAGCATGATTGGAAGTCTACTTGACCTCACAGCTAGTCGCCTGGATATATCCTTTAGTGTTGGGATTTGCGCGAGATATCAATCAGCACCAAAGGAGGTTCACCTGAAAGCGGTGAAACGGATCATCCGGTACGTCAAAGGAACTGTAAATTTCGGAATTTGGTATCCTATGGGAACAAGTCTAGATATTATTGGATACTAAAATGCCGATTGGGCAGGATCTGTGGATGATCGGAAAAGTACGTGTGGTGCATGTTTTTATCTTGGCCATTGTCTTGTCGCATGGCATAGTAAAAAGCAAAACTGCATTGCACTCTCGACTGCCGAAGCGGAATACATCTCAGCGGGTAGTTGTTCAACTCAACTTATTTGGATGAAAAGCGTGTTGAGCGACTTCCGGATTTCAGCAACTTCGGTAACTGTTTTATGTGACAACACAAGTGCTATAAACATTTCAAAAAATCCTGTGTTGCACTCTAGAACAAAACACATTGAACTTAGATATCATTTTCTTAGAGAGCTAGTTGAATCAAATATTCTTCAAATTTCCTACATTTCAACTGAAGATCAATTAGCTGACATTTTAACAAAACCTTTGGATCAAAAATGTTTTATTCATTTGCGTAAAGCAATTGGAATGCTTTCCCTAAAATAACCTCTTTTTGAAACTCTTGTTTAGGTTAGGTTTTGTTTTTGTATTTTTGTTCATTATCTATGCTTAGACATAGAACATTAATTGAGCATTAGTTTTATTGAATTTAACTGCATCCTTTTATATATTTAGAAATCTATTATGCCTTAGATATCATAATATTTCATTTGATGCAATGATCATTTATGTCAATTAACTCATCTTTGTTTTGATCAAAGTCAATTTCTCTCTCAATGATCTCTTGGTATAGTTTTTTTCTTATTTGACTGTTTAGTCGAGTATGAAATCGAGATCAATATTTGGCTAAATACTTTATATCTTAGATAATTGATAGCCAATTGAGGGGGAGTCAAAGAAAAAGTATTATGCTCAAAAGATGTGGAAAGAGTTACATCCCAATGAGGAGTGTGAAAACTACCACCACATGGAGGAAAGAGCTACCACCTCGGTCGTCCGAGTGCTGTGTGCAGCTACCACTTGTATACCAAGCAAGGGTTTTCAAGTTTGATTAATTAAAATGCATGTTGAAATACTTGACTCTGTCAAAATTTCAAGGTTGGTATAAGGTGGGATTTTTAATGAAAGATGCTCAAAGAGCCACTCTCTTCAATAAATTGACTAGATATATTATCTAACTTATCGGGGATGTTAGACATCTATTGATCTTTGTATTTCATTTTCTTTACCGAATTGATGATTTGATAAAGGCATTACTCATAAGATCAAGTTAGATGTAATTGAAGTTGTTCAACTTTAAGGGATTTAATTTTTATAAATTTTCGTTTCATTTGTTGGATGTTATTGATAGATTTGGCATAATCTATTTCTTGTTGTATGAAACGATGATTTTCGTTTAAAGTTGATACACAAAAGTTCTTACAATCTTCTTCTGTTTTTTCTAGAATTTCTCTGAAATTTTCTAAAGAAAAAGTTGGAGCCGATCCGGATTGGACCTGCCGATCCGGATCCCGAACGCAGATATTCTTCTGCGGGCAGCCGATCCGGATTAGACCTGCCGATCCGGATCCCGAACGCAGTTTTTCACTGCGGGTAGCCGATCCGGATCGTAATCACGAACTGATCCGGATCGCGGCTAGGGTTTTATATAGAACAAAAGGGTTTTGATTTCTTTTACTCCAATCTTTTGTTCCAAAGTTTCCAGAGCTTCTCTCTCTAGATTTCATCCATCTTGGAAGCTTTCAAACTCAAGTTCTTCAACTCCAAGTAAGTTTTATTGATCAAAATCTCGGTTTTCCATAGTTTTTCTTATTCCTCCTCAAAACGTGATGAATTTCTTGTATCAATCTCATTTGTGGATGGTTTTTGATCAAATTTCTTTTGAAATAAGAACTCTGGGTAGATTAGTTTTGATTATATGCTAGGTATTCTCAAGATAAACGGATTTTTGGTCTTCGATTTCAAAAATTTTGGTTTTAGGGCATATAATGGGAATTTTCCAAAATCATGCAATTGATCTATTTTTAAATTTCCTTTTGCAAAACTAATTTGATTCCTAGTCTCTCTACACGATAATGATTGTTTGGGTACAATTTTTCTAATTCTTGAAAATTAACAATTTTTTCGTGTTCTTGAGGTGTTCTTCACAGGATTTCTTTTCACAAGAAACCAATAGCAATGGTGATCACGTGGATCATTTTCCTTCTGGCTGCTATGGTACATACGAGAGACACTGTCAAGCCCAAGAGGGCTAAGAAAGCGAGGAAAGCGAAAGATGATTCCGATACGGAATCTGAAACAGAATCAATTGATTGGGATGGGCTTCAAGTTGAAGCAACAACTGTTCCCACTGCTTCAAAGGGAAAAGCGCCTGCGGAGACATCGAAGGCTCCGCCTACTGCTGCTGATAAGGGCAAAGCTCCAATGGAAGAAACTTCTGGAAAGACAAGAAGAAAAAGCGTTGCTCGCAAAAGAGGGAGTGCTCGAGGAATCTCCATTGAGCAACCAGTTGATAGGCAACCATCTCCACAAGACTTTATCAGCTCAGCTAGGATAAAGGACTTTGAAAACAGGGAATGCATTGGCGAAAGGCATGTTAATGTCAAAGCCTTGAAGGAAAGATCTCCGACATTTGGGACTCTGTATGACCAGACAGGTCTTGCTCCCATTTGCAATTTCCCCGAGACCACTGGGTATTGTCTTCACTCAGTGAGGATGTTCTATCAAAATGCTTGTTATCTCGTTGATCAGGAGAGCGGACGTCGAGACTTTCAAACATTGGTCAAGAATGTTAAGATTAAAGTAACGCCGTAACTGATTGGAGAGGTATTAGGGATGACGGCCCGAGCTGATGGCGCTCATTACCAGAAGAATCAAGTTTTCAACACCAACTCCTGGAGAGTGGTTGTTGATGGCATCTGTCTGCCCGATACTCTGTCTACAGGAAACTCCGTTTTTTCAAAAGAACTACGACCAGAGTATCGCTTCTTAAACTTCATTGTTTGTTATAACGTCCTTCCAAATATGAACACGAAGGTTCTTCGGTGGGATAGGATGTTATTCCTTTATCTTCTTGGAAACCCCTCAGCAGCAATGGGAGCAAACTTAAACATTCCCTACACCATCTGGGCGAGGATGGCTCGCTATGTGGAACATGCTCACCCTTCAGAGAGACTACCTTATCCAATGATCATCATGCGCATTCTTCGAAAATTTAAAGCTGACACGAATGCGAGTTCCTACATGCACAGTCTGGGAACGATCAATGAAACAACGATTGTAAAGTCTCTCTCGACAAAGCCAGACGAGCCCATATTACCTCCTCACCGACAACGAGCACAACAACAACAAGCGACAACTTCTGCACCGGCAGCAACTCCTCCAGTCCAACCAGCACAATAAGCACCTCCATCAACTTCTGATGATGATGCATCAGTTACCTCAATCTATAAAGAACAGCAAAGGCTCTCCAACGAGCAAGAACGTATATCAAATGAGCTCATTGAGGTAAAGGAAGAAATAAAGAAGGTAAATAAGAATCAGTCATCAATGAACAAGAGATTAAAGAAAATCTTTCAAATTCTTGGCTGTATCAGTTCAGAGGAGTCTGAATGATCCGTATCCTTCCAATTTCTGTTTATTATGCATATGTTTAATCCTTTTTCTTGTGCAGGAACTTCATTTTTTTTTTTTTTACTTTTGTTTGTGCAGGTTTTGACGTTTTAGTTTTTAGTTTTAAGTTTTAGTTTCTCAAACTTGTGGAACTTGAACTGTTAACCATTCTCTCCACTTTGGTATTTTTTGGCTAATTTCTGTGACAAAAAGGGGGAGAGAGAAGTATAAACAATGATACTATGATACAATAATGATACTATGATACAATGGTTACTGAGAAAACTTGAAACTATAGAGGTAAGTATAACCTCAACTTGAAAGGTAAGTAGAACTTCAACTTTCGGTTTTCAATTGTGTTTGAATGCATGCCTCGACTAACTATTCGACTAACTATTTGGGCATGTAATATAACTAACAAGTTGATGTTCACTAACATGACATTTGGGTTTTTGATTGCATAGAAGATATGTTGGTGTTTTAACTATGATCAGTTTACATATCTGAATGTATAAATGTCATGGTAAGTATAAATGAGTATAAACTTCATCTCTGTATGTGGTTTTTGAATGATATAAAATTCTTGAGGTATCTAACGATTTCTTTTGTCAAGAATGATTTCTTTTGCAGAGAGTACAGATGTCTAAGTCTAGAGTCTGTTTTAGGAGTTTAACTCATGTATTTTATTTTGGATCTCCATTGTAAATTTTTGTTGTATGGTGATAGCAACAAAAATATCTTTTTGAATTTTCTTGAGTGGATCTATGTTTTGTCACGAAACCGCCAAAGGGGGAGATTGTTACGGAATTTGAGTTGGCGTATTTCGTGAATTCGGCTAAGTCTTGAAGATTGAAGGTAAAGGAAGTTGGATCATATAACTCAATCTCAAGAAAGAAGAATTCAAAAGGATCAGGTATGTTTAACTTAATATCTTTGGTGATCCGAATACTTCTTATAGCGTAGAAACACTTGGATGGATTTGTTATTGCATAAATATCAAAAACTGGACATGGGACATGTTCAGGATCCGGATCAGATTGTTCAATCCGGATCCCGAAGGTGGTTCGTTCATACACCAGTTCAATCCGGATCGTAGCTTCCCTTGATCCGGATCCCAAACATTGAGTTTACCATTTTCCTTGAACGATCCGGATTAGGCTTCGCAATCCGGATCCCGAACGTTGATGTTTGGTGAACTGTATGAACGATCCGGATCAAGCACTTCGATCCGGATCCCGAACCTTCGTTTTTCTGGAATCTGTTTTTCTCGCTACTGCAATCCGGATCGCCGATTTCCGATCCGGATCGTCGTCATGTAAAAACTCCAGAAAAGGTAGTTTTTGATCCTTATCTTCTTCCAAGGGTTTCTAACCTATAAATAGACCCTATAATTCTTTTTCTAGGGTTAGTCCAAAATGTAGCCGTCATAATCAAATATCATTTTATACGGCCTCAGATCCACATATAGAGAAGAAAGGGAATAACTAGATTAATTCTATGTTTCTTCATCTATATTGATTAGTTTGATTCTAGGTTTTCATACTCACATTTTGAGTTGAATCAAACTAATGAATACTTAGATGGTATTTCCTATCTATCTTTGATCTAAGTATTCGGCGGATCATCACCACCCAAAAAACAACGATTTACCCCAAAATCGGCGCGTGGACTCGCGTGGCCATGTGGATTCAAGGTGCAACCGCTCTCGTGGATTCGGAGCGAGGTACATTCGTGGATTCGAAGCGTGCTACTGGGTGAAGACCGTGGATTCGGTCGGACGTCGTGGACTCGACGTTGGACGCCGTGGATTCGGCGTTGGACGCACATCGTGGATTCGAGAAGCGTCTGGAGCGAGCGGAGAAGATCAACTAGGAGCGTATGGAAAAGGTTGAGTCGTCTGTGAGTACGGTATATCACCTTGTACGTGTTTAATTCTAGTGGATTTCACCGTGTTATCGGTCCCGTGGTTTTTTACTCAGGTTTGGAGTTTTCCACGTAAAAATCTCTGCGTGTTATTTATTTTTCCGCATTGGGTTTTTATATCGCAAAGATTTTTGAGTGTTTATGGTTTACACCTATTCACCCCCCCTCTAGGTGTTTTTTCCCCTATTTAGATCCTATTATTCATATAACCCAACACAGTCCAACAGCTGAAAATACCCAGAATCCACTATCTCCCATTTTCTCCAGTTCCAACAGGTTCAGAAACACTCGCGAACCTTCCTGGGTACAACAATAAGGTCCAAAGTTACACTTTATTCCAAAATATCCAAGTATACACAATCAACTGAAAATAGTCCCGAAGATGTGCAATTTTCACCTGCAAAACGGACTCAGAAAAATCCAACAAAAATATTGTCGCGATCGTCGCGTCGAGCCCTTTGAAACGAGTACCTGCATGTTAAAATCCGAGTCACGGAGGCCGAGTTACAAATTCCACAACGCGGTGAGCGCGAAACTCCACAACATACACAACTGTAATACTCTGCACATTAAAGGGGGAAGAAGTATACCTTCGAGAAAGTCTCTGAAAATTCCCCGAAAAATACGACGAGAATCCTTGCGACGCATAGATGCAAAAAGTGTATAGGCACGTCTCAATCCGATGCCCGGGTGCGGAGATATCGCCAAAACATCAAGCCGCTGTCCAAGACTCGATCACAGGAAAAAGGGTCACAGAAAGCTAGGAAAAACTCCTCGAAAAGCATGAAATGATGTGAAGCAGGAAATACCAAGATCGTAGCTCTTTCTGTCGCCAATCCATCGGAGCAAGAATCGCCTGAAACGGAGGTCCGAGTGAGCCGAGGGAGTCCTTGCACCGAAACGCGACGAAGGGGGGCCACAAATGAACGAGCGTCGCGCCGCGCCGTAAAAATGAAAACCTCGGGATGCGTGCTGCAGAAAAATTCGGGAATCTACAGATGGAACCAGCTCTGCACAGGGATCATCTTTGCTGAAGGCGTCGTGGCGAGGGGAGGCTCGAAAATGCCGAAAAAGGGGGAGAAGAAGCGGCTTGGATCGCTTAAATAGGCTCTAGAAAACAAATCCAAAAATGACGGATATGTCCCGGTTCCGGGCACTCGAAATGTTTCAGGCGCCTACAGTAACCCGGTCTGCTGCCTCGCAGAGGGCCCAGATTAATCCGGTTCCGCCACGTCAGCTGCCAAACAGGCGACAGCAACAAGGGCCATCCACCGCACGACATGTGGCCGCCCCGGAGGGTGACGCGTGGCCCGGCAGCCGGTCAACGCGCGCCTGACGCGCGCATGTGCGCGTGCCAGCGCCGCCTGCGCACCCTGCCAGGCACGCACCCCGAGGCGGGTTCAGCCAGTTCCGTGGTCCCGGTCCACTACGCCGGCCACTACCAGCCCGCCACGCGTCTACAGTAAACCAGTGAGATGATGCCACGTGGCAAAGCATTCCAGTGCGCCGCGCGCCTGCCCGCGCCCGCGCGCCGCAGCGCTCCGCCGCTGCCCGCCGCCGCTTCCCGCCAGCTGCCAGAATAGTACCACTTGCCTCGAAAAACGTGCGCATCATCCGGGCTCCGAAAAATACAAGTAAATAGTCCATTCTCATCGTTTTCGCGCGCTGAATCCAAATCCGAAGTCCGTTTTGCCAAATTCCAAACCTCAATTTTCCCGAAGGCATCCGGAAAGGTGATCTTTTGTCCAAACTTCGCACTGAGTCCAATGTTAATCTCCGTTTCGCGCGAAACCACTTCTAAACGCTCGACGGTCCTCCAACTACCCCCGTGATCCCTTTTAAAGCCCGAAGTCCACCACTTGTGTCCAATTTGCGCACAAACACCACCAACACACCACGCAGGCCTCCAGAAGTTGTAGATGTAACCGTAATCCATAAGTGGGAATTTCGGGTCCTCACAGCCGCGAGGGATAGTCCTTGTTAATCTCCCCCGCACGAGTCCTAGCTTCTGATCGTGTCATTTTCCTTTCTTTTCATTCACTTAAGTTTTTAGCTTCTTTTGCTCTTTAAGCAATTCTTTTCATTCACATAAGTTTTTAGCTTCTTCTGCTCGTTAAGCAATTCTTTTCAATTCTTTATCTCTTAACCTTGGTCCTTGCCTCAAGGGTAGCAAGAAAGTCTCTTGGACTTTTAAACATTCCTCTTTCATTCATTTAACTCAAGTTGAAGTTAAAGTGATTGTTCATTCGCCCACACACCCTAAGACCAAGCTCTAAAGTTAACATTTGACTTACTCTTTCACCCCAACCAATGTACACCAATCCTTAGAGTTTTGACTCTAAGTTAAATACTCTATTCCATAACCTTAGTTTAACCTTAAGCATATGCCACATGTTCATTCCTAAGGTTAATTCCACTCGTTCCAAACTTTACACTAGGTTCTCTCCTAGGTCACATGATCATTGTCCTATGTAGACAATTAGTATTAAGCTCTTAGCATTCAATGACGTTCAACCAATCCCTTAACCCATATTTATGCACAATACTCTAATGGGTCCCTTAACATGCTTCTAAATTGAAAAACAAAGGAAAAGGGGAGAGATCACCCTTTTTCGGAAAATATCTCTCACCTCTTTGAGTACTCTTGTCAGAGAAGGTCGCTTGATCACTAACTTCCAAGAAAAAGCCCTAAAAATGGGATTAAAATCATAGAAGATCACTTTCTTGTCTTCTAAACTCATAAAAATCTCCAAAGGAGAAAACCCTAGAGTTTGCACTTACCTCTTTCACTACAACAAAAACGGTATATAGCGACACTTTTAAGTTGTAGTAGCCGCTGGTTTAAAATGTTCTTGGGTCTACTTTTGGTTTTCGTTTATTTCGCAATTCGTTTCGGGGGGGCTGGAGGGTGATCGAATAATTCCTTGTTTCCGGACAGACCGTCGGGGCTCGCGGGTATTTTTAGTTAATAGAGCTCGCGAAACGGAGAACGGCGGCGAAATCGGTTTTGAATTCCGACGCCGGAATCTCCCGGAATAAATTTCGGAAGGTAGCTAGCGGTTCAGGAGGTCAACGCGGTTTTTCAGGCAGACCGGACCCTGGTTCGCACCCGACTTGTACCCGCTTTTGACTTGAACCGGGTTCATTCCCATTCCCCAACTTAACCGCTCCCGCCATCTTAATCGCTCCCGCCTTTTCCCGGTCGTACAACTCCCCACGAACCGCCCCAACTCCCCACCACTTCCCCCCAACTTCCCACAACCCCACAACTTCCCACGAACCGCCCCAACTTCCCACCACTCCCCCCAACTTCCCGCCACTCCCCACACCTCCCCTTAACTCCCCTGCGTACGAAACCCCAAAGGCAACGAAAACCCACTTCCCCAACCTTTCAGTTTCCGAACCGAACCTTACCGTTCCCCAACCGATCGAGTGGAGAAGCAAGGCGGAGCGGGTGAGGAGAAGGAAGATCGCCGGCGTACCCTTTACCCAAGAATAGGACGATCATCCCCTAGATCAACCCTAGCCGACGAAACCAAGGTTCTTGTAGGTCCGGGCGGGCACCCGAGACGCGGGAGAACCTAGCATCGGTCAGGAGCGCGACAACAAGGTGGGTTTACGGTCGAGGCTGAGTATTGTGTTAGTATTCCGAAAGGGATTTTTATTGTTAATCGGTACTAACACTGACGGTTTCTATGATGTACTATATTACCCCGTGTCTTGGTTACTTATGCTCGAGTTGCGACACGCGCACCCGCGGTCTGGCCACCGCAAAGGGTGCTCTTTTCCGGAAAGGCGGTCTTCGACCCGTGTTACCCCACGAGGTGACGTAGTGGGGGCACCCGTAGGTGTGGGGTTTGAGGCATCAAGGTGCGAGCGGTGCGACCTGTCGGGATTGGTGCCCGACGAGGTCAGGTGTGCGACTCGCCGGGATTGGTGCCCGATGAGGTCAGGTGTGCGACCCGCCGGGATAGGTGCCCGACGCGGTCAGGTGTTACAGGTGTTACTGGGGTTACAGGTGTTACAGGTGGTACAGGTGGTTGCGAGTTACCGTTACGAGTAGAGTGGTTGTTCCGGCTAGTCTTACTTTTGTGGCTTGGTATTACTTTACTGCTTTAGTACTGTTTTTATGATAGTGTCGCTGACTACCCACTCTGTGACAGGTACCTCCAGGGGGTAGAGGTAGGCGACGGTGAGGCCGAGGTGGTAGCAGTCGGGCTGAGGGAGCCCTAGTATGCTGTTTTCTTTACTTTCTCTGCATTTCATTCGGTATTGTAGGTTACTGTGTGGTTCTCGATACCCTTGTGGGGTCGTGTGGATGTTGAGTACTTTCATTCTGGTTATGCACTACTGTTTCCTTTATTGTTCCCATTTGGCCGTTTTCTAAACAAACCAACTAGAAAACAAAAGAAAAAGGACTTCGAAAACTGTTTTCAAAAGTCTAGGGTCGGGTGGGCCCGTTTTCTAAACCTTGTGGATTTATGCCGTTTTCCAATCGGTTTTTCAAAACCTAAGGCCGTGTGGGCCTGTTTTCAAAACGGTGAGTTTATACGTTCAACCTGACTGGCCACGGGTATTGTTTCGCCTTCATGCACCGTACTACTTCGAACTGTTGTGATTAAATGGAAAATGATTGCTTATGTTCGACTATTGTAACAGCCGCGACGCCGTGCATATACAGAGGAGACTCTGCCCGATTTTTGAGTAAATCTGTATATGTGGCGGGTCTGGGCACGCGCCGGGGAAGGAGGTTTTTAAACAAAAAATTTGTACGCACCTTACGCTTACTTTGGGGTATCGTTTCCGCTAAAATAAAACCCCCGGGGCGTGACAGATTAAGATGGTATCAGAGACTTTGCTTTAATCACAACAGTGACGGCCCAACATCCACCGAGATATCACACTTAACTACGAATAAATGAAATGTGCAGGGTTTAAGGGTTAAGACATGAGAGATCGGGGAGGGGATTTGTAGATAATGTTTCTTTTCTCTCTCGATTTTACGATGGTTCATCTAGCAGAGATGAGTGCTAAGCTTTGGTTGGTATGTCTGTACAGACAATGGTACGGACCAGAGCGTCGGCCGAGGAGGTAGGGACAGATGCGACGACATCAGCAGCTGCAGAGAACCAGCTCCTGCGGCAACAATTGAGGGAGATGGCGGGGCAGATGGCGACCCTTACGGATCGTGTGCGTCAATTGACGCAACAGCAACCGGTCGCTCCCGCCCCTCCACCGGAACCAATTGCACCGGCCGCAGTACCGCAAGCGACAGGTGCTGGGGTAGGGGCAACCCCTCTACCGGCGGCAACGGCCGGGCTAGCATCTACCCAGACCACGGCGCCGATGGCAGCACCTGCATCAGCGTCCGTGGGGCCGGCGCCGGGGGCTCTCGGCGGGAGCACCCCCGCGGCCGCCGCCGTCGCCAGGGAAGGGACGGTTACGCGGGCGGAACGAGAGCGAGTGCGGGCCAATCTGGCGGATTTCATGAAGTTCGAACCACCCACGTTCGAGGGGGAGACGACTGATCCCTGGGTAGTCGAAAAGTGGGTGGGATCGATGGAAAAATTGTTTGAGGACCTACTCATCGAGGACCCCGAGCGCGTTCCTCTGGCAGTTCACTTTTTAGAGGGAAACGCTCGTCTATGGTGGAAGACGGTGCGCCCTGATCCCACCCAGGGCACCGTGCTACTATTGTGGACGACGTTCAAGCAGGAATTGTTTGGGGCCTTCTTCACAAATAGCGTCAAGAAGAAACTGGAGGACGACCTGAACCACATTCAGCAAGGGAGCAAGACAGTTATGGAGTATCAGCGCGAATTCGTGCGCCTGGCAAATTGCGTCCCTTTCGTTATAAGGGATGAACCCCACAAGGCGCAACTATTCGTGGATGGGTTGCGAAGTGATATTTTCCAGGTGGTTCAAGCCGCTGATTTGCATACGTTCCAGAAAGTGGTCGACCGGGCCACTGTCGTAGAGCGTGGGCTTGCCGTTACCCGCGCTAGAAGGGAGGCCCCGGCACAGCATGAAGATAGGAAGCGGCAACAGCAGAGCTACGGAGGGGGGTCATCTGCTGGGAGCCGACTCCCCAAGCGGTGGAGGGCACAGTCGGGAGCACGGAGCGCACCTACGGGAGAGCCGAGGCCAAGAGACGGGCCTTGCGTGATCTGCGGGGGAGCGCATGGAGTGTTGAATTGCTCCCAGAGAGCCGACCATTGCTTCCGTTGCGGCAAGCAGGGGCACTTCCGCCGCAACTGCCCCCTTACCGTGGGATCAGCCTCCTCTGCCGCTTCCACGCCTTCACCACAATTTTTGGGGCGGGGGAAAGCTCCTATGGGGTCGACCTCTAGGCCCCCGGCTACGCGGCGCGAAGAGGATAGGCAGCCTCAACCGGGCGGGCGAATTTATTCCATGACCCGCCAGGAATCGGACCCGCCGGAGCACGTACTCGCAGGTATAACTTCTATTTCAAATTCACGTTCTAGAACCCTCTTTGATACTGGAGCAACACACTCGTTCATTTCTCGCAAGTACGTGTTTTCGCATGACCTCGAGGAAACACCTCTCCAAAGTCGGTTGACGGTCCAGACCGCGGGTGGGACACTGGAGGCGACTAGTTTGGTAGCCACTTGCCCGATTAAGCTAGGGCGGCTATTTTGCCCTTGGGATTTAATAGTGATTCCCTTGAAGGAGTACGACGTTGTTTTGGGCATGGACTGGCTCTCAAGGTACCAAGTGCTTATCGACTGCGATAAGCGGATGGTACAACTATAAGAACCAAGTTTCCCTAAGAATGCGTACCTAGCGTGTAAGAGCACCTCCTTCCCGGCAGTCATCTCAGCGGCTCGAGCCAGGAGTCTGATAGAGGGTGGGTGTGTAGCCTATTTGGCATCGGTGGATCTGGTTACCCGACCCTCGACGACACCTTCAGACATCCCAGTGGTGAGGGACTTTTCCGATGTCTTTCCGACGGAGCTGCCTGGGATACCCCCTGAAAGAGAGGTGGTGTTCCCTATTGAACTCTTGCCAGGTACTCAACCTATAACGAAGGCACCCTACCGAATGGCCTTCGCGGAGTTGAAGGAGTTAAAGGCGCAACTGGAAGACCTCTTGGAGAAAGGGTTTGTCAGGCCAAGTGTGTCACCCTGGGGCGCACCGGTGCTTTTTGTACGGAAGAAGGATGGAAGCCTGCGACTCTGCATCGACTACAGAGGAATAAACAAGGTCACGGTGAAAAACAAGTACCCCCTGCCCAGAATCGACGACCTCTTCGACCAACTACGAGGAGCGATGGTCTTTTCAAAGATTGATCTACAGTCAGGCTACCACCAGCTTCGGGTTCGGAACGAGGACATTCCGAAGACCGCTTTCCGGACCTGGTATGGCCATTACGAGTTTACGGTCATGCCGTTCGGACTTACGAACGCCCCCGCAGTCTTTATGGACATGATGAACCGGGTCTTCAGACCATTCTTAGACCAGTTCGTGGTGGTCTTCATCGATGATATACTAATCTACTCATCCACCGACGAGGAGCACGAGGATCACTTACGAACGATTCTCCAAACCCTCAGGGAGCAGAAGCTGTTCGCTAAGCTCAAAAAGTGTGAGTTCTGGCTACGCGAAGTGGGATTCCTGGGGGATGTGATCTCGGCAAAGGGAATCGCCGTGGACCCCAAGAAGGTGGAATCGGTGATAGACTGGCAGCCGCCCACGACGGTGACGGAGATCCGCAGTTTCTTGGGGCTGGCGGGGTATTATAGACGCTTTGTCGAGGGTTTCTGGAAGATTGCGGCCCCTCTAAACCGGTTGACCAAGAAAGGAGAAAAGTTTGTATGGACGGCCAAATGCCAGGAAAGTTTTGAAGAACTCAAAAGAAGGCTAACCGAGGCACCGATTCTTGTACTACCAACACCCGGTGAGGACTATGAGGTGTACTGCGACGCTTCAAGAATCGGCCTTGGGGGTGTTTTAATGCAGCAGGGGAAGGTAATAGCCTATGCGTCTAGGCAACTAAAGGACTACGAAAGAAACTACCCAATACACGATTTAGAGCTGGCTGCGGTGGTCTTCGTCCTGAAGTTATGGAGACACTATCTCTTTGGTGTCCATTGTAACATCTTCTCAGATCACCAGAGTCTTAAATACCTGTTCACCCAAAAGGAACTAAACCTGCGGCAGAGACGGTGGCTTGAATTACTGAAGGATTACGACCTAACGATCCAATACCACCCTGGGAAAGCAAATGTGGTAGCGGACGCTCTGAGCAGGAAGGGGCGATTGGAGGGAGGATCGGTAGGTGCGATAACTGAGCAGAGCAACTTGATCGCGGAATTTTCACGACTAGGGTTGGAAGTAGTGCCAGCGGGCACGGTTGCGCAACTTCTAACTTTGGTGGTCAAGCCAACACTGCTAGAAAAGATTCGAGAGGGACAGCAGGCGGACTCGCACTTACAGCTCGTAAGAAACAAGATCTCACCGGATCAGGAAGGTGACTTTTCATTGGAAGGCGATGACACCCTACGGTTCCGCGGGCGGATTTGCGTGCCGGATACCCCGGAATTGAAGAAGGAAATTCTGTCTGAGGCACACAGCGCCCCTTATGCAGCGCATCCAGGAGGCACAAAGATGTACAGGGACCTCAAGCAGACCTTCTGGTGGCCCAAGATGAAGAGGGATGTAACTCGATTTGTAGCTCATTGCCTAGTGTGTCAACAGATAAAGGCGGAACATCAACGACCGGCGGGAAAGTTACAACCCTTACCGGTACCGGAGTGGAAGTGGGATCATATCACCATGGACTTTGTCACCGGGTTCCCACGTTCACCACAAGGACACGACACAATATGGGTTGTGGTGGACCGGCTAACTAAGTCAGCGCACTTCCTGCCGATTCACACAACCTGGACCAGAGAGCGGTTGGCTCAAGTCTACCTCAGCGAGATTGTAAGACTGCATGGGGTACCGGCATCGATCACATCGGACAGAGACACGCGTTTTGTCTCAAAGTTTTGGCAGAGTCTGCAACAAGCCTTGGGGACTAAATTGCACTTCAGCACAGCCTTCCACCCTCAGACAGACGGGCAGTCGGAGCGAGTGATACAGACGCTAGAGGACCTGCTTCGGGCCTGTGTACTCGATTGGGGAGTCGGTTGGGAGCGCTACCTACCACTTGTAGAATTCGCTTACAACAATAGCCACCAGGCCAGCATCCTGATGGCACCCTACGAAGCCTTATACGGGAGACGCTGCCGATCCCCGATCTGTTGGGACGACCTGGGAGAACGGAAGTTCTTGGGACCCGACTTGGTGGAAGAAACAGAAGAGAAGGTGCGCCTCATCAGACAACGCTTACTAACTGCCCAGAGTCGACAAAAGAGCTACGCGGATCGAAGACGCCGCGACTTAGAGTTCCAGGTGGGAGAACACGTGTTTTTGCGGGTCTCGCCGTCCAGGGGAATCAAGCGATTCGGGTTAAAAGGCAAGCTAAGCCCGCGGTTCGTGGGGCCATTCGAGATCCTGGAACGGATTGGCCCAGTGGCTTACCGCCTTGCCCTACCACCGAACCTCAACCGGATTCATGACGTGTTCCACGTTTCGATGCTCAAGAAATACCTCCCCGACCCGTCGCATGTCCTGGACGTCTCGACACTCGAACTAAAGGAGGACCTAAGCTTCGAGGAAACCCCTGTGCGAATACTAGCAAGAGAAAGCAAGACGCTTCGAAACCGAGACATCCCCTATGTGAAGGTGCACTGGAACAACCACGAGGAGCGGGAAGCGACGTGGGAACTAGAATCGAAGATGAGGGAGGGCTACCCCTATCTCTTTACCGCGAACCAGGATTGAGTTTCGAGGACGAAACTCGTTTTAAGAGGTGAGTGGTGTAGTAGCCGCTGGTTTAAAATGTTATTGGGTCTACTTTTGGTTTTCGTTTATTTCGCAATTCATTTCGGGGGGGCTGGAGGGTGATCGAATAATTCCTTGTTTCCGGACAGACCGTCGGGGCTCGCGGGTATTTTTAGTTAATAGAGCTCGCGAAACGGAGAACGGCGGCGAAATCGGTTTTGAATTCCGACGCCGGAATCTCCCGGAATAAATTCCGGAAGGTAGCTAGCGGTTCAGGAGGTCAACGCGGTTTTTCAGGCAGACCGGACCCTGGTTCGCACCCGACTTGTACCCGCTTTTGACTTGAACTGGGTTCATTCCCATTCCCCAACTTAACTGCTCCCGCCATCTTAATCGCTCCCGCCTTTTCCCGGTCGTACAACTCCCCACGAACCGCCCCAACTCCTCACCACTTCCCCCCAACTTCCCACAACCCCACAACTTCCCACGAACCGCCCCAACTTCCCACCACTCCCCCCAACTTCCCGCCACTCCCCACACCTCCCCTTAACTCCCCTGCGTACGAAACCCCAAAGGCAACGAAAACCCACTTCCCCAACCTTTCAGTTTCCCAACCGAACCTTACCGTTCCCCAACCGATCGAGTGGAGAAGCAAGGCGGAGCGGGTGAGGAGAAGGAAGATCGCCGGCGTACCCTTCACCCAAGAACAGGACGATCATCCCCTAGATCAACCCTAGCCGACGAAACCAAGGTTCTTGTAGGTCCGGGCGGGCACCCGAGACGCGGGAGAACCTAGCATCGGTCAGGAGCGCGACAACAAGGTGGGTTTACGGTCGAGGCTGAGTATTGTGTTAGTATTCCGAAAGGGATTTTTATTGTTAATCGGTACTAACACTGACGGTTTCTATGATGTACTATATTACCCCGTGTCTTGGTTACTTATGCTCGAGTTGCGACACGCGCACCCGCGGTCTGGCCACCGCAAAGGGTGCTCTTTTCCGGAAAGGCGGTCTTCGACCCGTGTTACCCCACGAGGTGACGTAGTGGGGGCCCCCGTAGGTGTGGGGTTTGAGGCATCAAGGTGCGAGCGGTGCGACCTGTCGGGATTGGTGCTCGACGAGGTCAGGTGTGCGACCCGCCGGGATTGGTGCCCGATGAGGTCAGGTGTGCGACCCGCCGGGATAGGTGCCCGACGCGGTCAGGTGTTACAGGTGTTACCGGGGTTACAGGTGTTACAGGTGGTACAGGTGGTTGCGAGTTACCGTTACGAGTAGAGTGGTTGTTCCGGCTAGTCTTACTTTTGTGGCTTGGTATTACTTTACTGCTTTAGTACTGTTTTTATGATAGTGTCGCTGACTACCCACTCTGTGACAGGTACCTCCAGGGGGTAGAGGTAGGCGACGGTGAGGCCGAGGTGGTAGCAGTCGGGCTGAGGGAGCCCTAGTATGCTATTTTCTTTACTTTCTCTGTATTTCATTCGGTATTGTAGGTTACTGTGTGGTTCTCGATACCCTTGTGGGGTCGTGTGGATGTTGAGTACTTTCATTCTGGTTATGCACTACTGTTTCCTTTATTGTTCCCGTTTGGCCGTTTTCTAAACAAACCAACTAGAAAACAAAAGAAAAGGACTTCAAAAACTGTTTTCAAAAGTCTAGGGTCGGGTGGGCCCGTTTTCTAAACCTTGTGGATTTATGCCGTTTTCCAATCGGTTTTTCAAAACCTAAGGCCGTGTGGGCCTGTTTTCAAAACGGTGAGTTTATACGTTCAACCTGACTGGCCACGGGTATTGTTTCGCCTTCATGCACCGTACTACTTCGAACTGTTGTGATTAAATGGAAAATGATTGCTTATGTTCGACTATTGTAACAGCCGCGACGCCGTGCATATACAGAGGAGACTCTGCCCGATTTTCGAGTAAATCTGTATATGTGGCGGGTCTGGGCACGCGTCGGGGAAGGAGGTTTTTAAACAAAAAATTTGTACGCACCTTACGCTTACTTTGGGGTATCGTTTCCGCTAAAATAAAACCCCCGGGGCGTGACGTAAGTGACGCTACATGCCAAAAAAAGTGCTGCTGGCTAACTTACCAACACTTTTAAAAAGTGTTGCTATATGTGGGGTCGCTAGGTATATAGCGATAGTTTTTAAGAGTGTCGGTATAACCTAAAATGAGTGCTGCTAAATTACCGACACTTGTTTAAGCTTTTAGCAGCACATAAAAATGCTACAAAATTATAATCTAGCAACACTTTTTTTTTTTTATTTCAGTGATACTTAATAAATGTCCCATTTCTTAAAAAATTATTCTATTTTTTCTTGATACGTAACATTTTTTAAAATATAATACCACTCTATGATAACTTATTATCATTAAGCATACTTAGCATATTTTTAATTTGATTTGTCTTGATTTTAATTAACAAAAGAAATTAAATATAAAAGAAATTTTATAGTTATACTAATTAACACCAAAATGTCTCAAAGTAGTATATGCATATCTTTAAATGAGTATTTAGTCACTAAATCACAGTACCAACAAATGCAAGTTTTTTAATCTAGGAGAAAGACAAATGATAACAAAAAGTAAAAATATCATATCAGATCTAGTCTTAATGAGCTCCGCAATTAAGATGTTGAACCTGCAAATTCAATAATACTCAAGTTAATAATAGATTAGTCAAATAATCTTTTAACATAAAAATTAATTAAGATAAGTTTAATGTTTACCAGATGGGCAATGAGATTGTGGATGAATATTATGAGCGTTAGATACATCTGAAACCTGAAAGAATATATTTTATAGTATTAGATTATCATTTCATCCTAAAAAAATGGCATTACTTGACAATGAACAAGACATTATTGAAGTGAAAGATTATCAAACTTAAAATACAATTTGATACATGCATCTCTATTTGGTATATGAATTTAAGCAAGAAAAAGAGAATTTACAACTTTTTTAGAGCGTTTAAGCCTTTTAAGCTTTGAGTTACTATCAAAGAGAGCCGTCGACGAGAAGGAAAAAGTTGAAAAAAAAAGAGAAAAGAAAAGTGTAAGCAATATATTATTGATAGTTTTACAGTAATGTAATAACTCTGATAAATCATCTAACTTCAGTGTAAAAGAAAAACACAGAGCCTAATCCCTTGTAATGCATGGCCTAGTTGGAGCTTTTTTATTAAGAGCCACGAAGCTTATTTAGCTCAAGACTACAGCTGATCTTCAGACTTTAGTACATGGTTTATGCTTCCAGAGAAGCTAATCCGATAGCCAGGCCAAATAGGCAGTTAATCTGGCAAGTGGATTACATTTGGGGCAATTTGTATGGATTAGAATGGGTCCTATGCGCTTTTGTTTGAACTCTTTAGTCTCTGATTGTATCTTTCTATCCCAACCTCAATCGGCAAAAGAATCTTATTCCTCTAGTAAAGTAGTCATTTTATCCCAAACAGGGTTAAGAAGGTCATTTTACAGCAAAAGCTGACACGGCTGTCAGATTTATTCCAACAGTTAACAATGGAAGTGCAACATTTGTTGAAAGTAAAATGTATAAGTGAAAATTTCAGGGATCAAGTTGCATTATCAGGATAGTCCAGGGACTGCATACATTTCACTTCTGGAGGACGAATCCAAAATTAAACTAAAAAAAAAAAAACCAAATAACTTCATGATTAAGGAGAAAGAGATATTCATTTACAAGTTCTAGGCATTCATAATCAATTCCAGCATCTTTAATTCATTTGCGCCGCTTCTCATCTCGCTTTAGAATTCCTCGAATCATATTCCCTGCCTGGATGATGTCAAGATTACTATCAGAACATACATTGCAGAAGGTAATTAAACAGGTCTAGCAGATAACGTTCAAAGGTGGCTAACGTTCAAAGAACAAGAAAATATGAAGAAATGCCCACAAGCAGTAATACTAATTAATAAATATTTATTTCATACCTTCAATAAGCATTTTATTTCTTTCTTGATTACTGCTTGGTTGAACCAATTTTGTAACATCCAACTCTATCATATGATTGCTTATATTTAAACAAAAGGGACAATAATCCACATGCATTATATACAGATTTGCTCAATTAATAAAAAAATTTAACAAACGTTAAACCAAGTGGTCAAAATGGCGTACCCTTATTGGCCTATCTTCCAGTAACATGGCTTGTAATTGATGTGTACCGACTACTAAACTTTTCCACAATGGCTAGGTAACTATTTTATTAGATAACCAGAAGTGTATGCTATCACTCTAATAAGGTTAAATTGTACGGAAAGTCCTTGTGCTGTCCTTGCACTGTGAATTAGTCCCGAATCTTTCACTTAAACACTTTAGTCTCATATATTGCAATTTCATTCTTCGACAAATTCGAAAGTAATAAAACGCAAGACACTTTGCATTAAAATAGGCATTTTAAACCTTTCTCACGCAAAATGGCCTTCTTATTTCTTTTACTAAAACAGAATTAAAATAGCTATTTTGCAGGAAAACCTTAGTGCGCCATCAGATCTTTAGTAGAAAGAGATTAAATTGCAGTCTGACAAAAGTTCAGAGACTAACCTTATTTTATGTTCTTAATCAGGTCAAGCCTCATGCTTAATAAGTTGTAGACTCTCACCTAGACCAAGCATGGCAACACATTGCTTTCCAAGAATTCCTCAGGAAAAACAACAAGGAATAGCTTTCAGTATAATGCCTTTTGCATACACAAAAGCCCTGAAATTACAACATCAAGAAATAGATACACACTGGGCTTACTAGTCTCTAGAAGCAGAACTGTTGGCATTACTAGTCTCATTCCAAGAGTAAGCAATACCATTGTTTGGTGTTATTTAATATGTGAACATGTTCACTTAGAATAAAAAACCCTTGTGCTGGAGTAACAAAGCCGCAACACTCGTATATAGAATTTTTGTACAATTAGATGATAAACCAGCCTCTCTACACCCTTCAAAATTGCACGCAGAGAAAATAAACTGCAAAAGGGCGCAAATCTTTATGAGATAAATGAAGAAATGCAGATTAATACTAGGTGCATTGACATTTTCCCATCAGAGGCTTCACATGGAAATTAAGAAAGGGAAAATACATAATTAACATCCAACAACATATTTCTATGGATGATCTTCTAAGCTTCTCACGTGGAGTACACTACGACAGGAAAGCGGTCCAAACCAACCAAAAATGCACCTAGGTTCCGGGCCAGTTTAGCGGTTTGAATAGTTGAATTCTGAAAGATGGATTTGTACACTATCAATTTGACTTAACTTGAGTTGGTTCAATTTATCAAATTGATTTATTTGGATTTGACTCAACAAATTAGGTGATTCCACTTTCTCTTTTTAGATGTTGAACCGCAGCAGTCGCAAGCATCAGACCAAACATTTACACAAATAGAATAACAAGCAGACGTACGAATACTTGATGACAATCTAATAGAGCTTAGGTCCCTAGGAGAACTTGGCAATCTAACATAAAAGACATAGTCCACGCGAAACGGCAAACCACAAAAGAGGATAGACAAAGATAATTTCAAGTTAAAACACTTAAGAGGTTTCAGTTTTGATGGAGTCCCTTACAGCCACCGGATTTGCTTGCGCTTCAACTGAGGATAGCAGAGTCCGCGCTAGTTCCGGTTCTTGCTCTTCTCCACAGCCCTCGGAGCTACATATTAGCATTAAGAGGTGTTAATTACTTGAATTAAATGAATATTAGCACTGTATTGTTGGAAACAAATTCATGAGAATGACAATAATCTCTTGAAACAAGCACGTGATAGAATGTACCTATGAGAAAATATCAACATGGTTTCCTCAGCATACACGAAGGACGATTGTCACAGGTTTTTTTTTTTTTTTTTTTAATAAAATTAGAAAGGCAAATTAATAAGGATGCTGAATACGAAACTACCGTAGGTGTTTCGCAACCAAAGATAGAAAATGTAGTGAAATCTTTGCTTTTTTGGATATGAAGATGGCGTTGTTAAATGGATCCCATGATAGTAGAAAGATTTCTATAAGATAATATACAATCAAATCCAAAGAATAAGATCGCAATCACACGCTATGTTATCAGATCACAATCCCATTTGGCCTAGTAACTGCAAAACTACTACAAACGATACGATTTGAAGTTCGATATATTTCTTTGCATTTATTTTATCTTAATATTATTTTCTATATACATCTAATAGAATATTACCATATGTTATTTTCTAAATAGTGATCAACTTATATGAAACACCTGATCCCATTATCCCATACATGTTTATTGTCTTGCTCCACTAGGCGAGACATGCTGCTCCCTAAGAGAAGGTCAACAGGGACAAGCCTTCTCTATCTTGCACCTTTTTTGTTGCCATTATCAACTTCACCTATATTTTTTTTCTTCTATGCTCCTAATGTTCCTCATGACTACTCAAACTTTCAAACATTGCTGAATGAAATGAACCCGGTACTAGGCTTCGAGTAGAATTATTGATTTCAAACCATAAAGATGAAGTTGCTCTGGCCGAAGTTCATTTAAGGAATCAAAGACTCAAGTGGGTTCGTTATATTAAGCAAAGTGGAGGGAAAAGGTTCTCCTGAGTTTGAAAATAGAAATAAAGATGAAGTTTTGGTTAATGTATCAAAATGCAGAAATAAGAAAGACAAATCGATTACTAAGTCCTTTTGTTGACTGTTGACTTGTACTCACCAAGTCCAATTGCATCAGAACCCTTCATGATCCTCAGCCTCCGGCAAGAGTCGGTGATCATCCTGAAATTCAAACAATTGGAAAAAATCGGTAATCAAGAATCACTTAAATGCATACTCAAATGCAAACACAATCAGATAATAAAATGCACATGATCAAAGGACGGGCAAATTAACACCACCAGATAACAAGAATGAGTACAATGCCATTAATGACAATATAACTAACCAGCCATTAATTTCAGAATTTAGGAACAAATAAGTCTTTAAGCGAGTTAGGTTTAGCAACTAAAGTCCTAAACTAACTAATTAAAGCAAAATCTTTGTGAGGCATTCAATCAAACATTTGGTAGGCATGAAACAAAACACACAATTTTGTTCTCAGATCAAAACCTATTAAGGAGTAAAACCCTAATTTAAGATAAAATCAATCATTTAAATAATAATTGATATGCAAAATTGAACAGTATAACAAACAAAACAAGAAGGGTTTAAGAGAAAAAAATTATAAGATAAACAAAACAAATCCCTAACATAAAGCAATCAAATCTCTCAACTTTTAAAATAATCTCGACACTCGTAACATCAAAATCAAGCAAAAATATAGAGATTAGATTCATATGCTAAAATATAATCACAAATGAAGCATCATAGGAAGTGAATTTTGATAAGAGAGAGAGAGAGAGAGAGAGCTCACTTTTTGATCTCGAGACGATTGTGGTGGCGGTGGCGGAGACCATTGGGCCTTGGGCGAGGATCGATCTGTAGATCTCCACGAGCACCTTCTCGTAGTACTCCTTCCGTTGTGACTACGATCTATGGTGATCTCTTTGGATCCATCGTCGGAATTGAAGCTCACCACAAACACCTTCTCATAGTACTCCTCTCGCAGAAGAAGAGGAGTGTCGGGGTTAGCGTTTGGATCAAGAGAGAGGGAGAGGATGAGAGAGGGAAGAGGGTGGGGGTGGAGGGGGTTGGGGTCGCGGGGTGGAGGGTGAGAGGAAATGAGCCAAACAATGTTTGGGTTCAGATCAAGAGGGGTAATGTAAATGTTTGGCTGTGTGTCATTATTTTGATTTGGGTGGAGAAGGGTATTGGGCTTTGTTTGAGGCTTGATGTGTGGTAGGTTGAGTAGGAATAGTTTTTTTTTTTTTAGGTTGGGTTTGAATTTGAGTTTTGATGGATTAATTTAAGAGGTTTTGGATATATGGGACACTTGTGTAAAAGTGTCCCAACAATGTGTCACTATAACCTTATTGTGTTGTAGTGTTTTGAGGGTTCTTTGACCAAGAGAAGAAAAAAGGCTTGAAACTCCTTTCTAAAGGCTCTTTGTAGGTCTCCTTTTGCAATCTCCAAGCTGCTAAGGAGATCAATCCCACAGCCAACTCCTCCACTTTACAACCTCTTCTCTTCTCCTTCTTTTCTTTCTTTTTTCCTTCTCAGGTTCAAGACAGAGAGAAAGAAAGAGTTGAGGAGTATGGGAGAGAGAGAGGGAGAGAGCTGGTTAAGTCAGGGTGGGTTGGATTTGCAGGTTTTTGTGAAATTATGAGAATGCCCCCGCC
>CM055069.1:32960067-33019606 GCA_029204045.2 Tillandsia leiboldiana
CGCCTTTTCCCGGTCGTACAACCTCCCACGAACCGCCCCAACTCCCACCACTTCCCCCCAACTTCCACAACCCCACAACTTCCCGAACCGCCCCCAACTTCCCACCACTCCCCCCAACTTCCCGCCACTCCCCACACCTCCCTTAACTCCCCTGCGTACGAAACCCAAAGGCAACGAAAACCCACTTCCCCAACCTTTCAGTTTCCGAACCGAACCTTACCGTCCCCAACCGATCGAGTGGAGAAGCAAGGCGGGAGCGGGTGAGGAGAAGGAAGATCGCCGCGTACCCTTTACCCAGAATAGGACGATCATCCCTAGATCAACCTAGCGACGAAACCAAGGTTCTTGTAGGTCCGGGAGGCACCCGAGACGCGGGAGAACATAGATCGGTCAGGAGCGCGACAACAAGGTGGGTTTACGGCGAGGTGGTATTGTGTTAGTTCCGAAGGGATTTTTATTGTTAATCGGTACTAACACTGACGTTTCTATGATGTACTATATTACCCCGTGTCTTGGTTACTATGCTCGAGTGCGACACGCGCACCCGCGGTCCTGGCCACGCAAAGGGTGCTCTTTTCCGGAAAGGCGGTCTTCGACCGTGTTACCCACGAGGTGACGTAGTGGGGGCACCAAGTAGGTGTGGGGTTGGAGGCATCAAGGTGGCGAGCGGTGCGACTGCGGGCTTGGTGCCCGACGAGGTCAGGTGTGCGACTCGCCGGATTGTGCCGATGAGGTCAGGGTGTCGAACCGCCGGGATAGGTGCCCGACCGCGGTCAGGTGTTACAGGTGTTACTGGGGTTACAGTGTTTACAGGTGGTAACAGGTGGTTGCGAGTTACCGTTACGAGTAGAGTGGTTGTTCCGGCTAGTCTTACTTTTGTGGCTTGGTAGTACTTTACTGCTTAGTACTGTTTTTTATTGATAGTGTCGCTGACTAACCACCTCTGTGACAGGTACCTCCAGGGGGTAGAGGTAGGCGACGGTGAGGCAGAGGTGGTAGCAGTCGGGCTGAGGGAGCCCTAGTATGCTGTTTTCTTACTTTCTCTGCATTTCATTCGGTATTGTAGGTTACTGTGGGTTCTCGATACCCTTGTGGGGTCGTGTGGATGTTGAGTACTTTCATTCTGGTTATGCACTATGTTTCCTTTATGTTCCATTTGGCCGTTTCTAAACAAACCAACTAGAAACAAAAGAAAAGGACTTCGAAACTGTTTTCAAAAGTCTAGGGCGGGTGGGCCCGTTTTCTAAACCTTGTGGATTATGCCGTTTCCAATCGGTTTTCAAAACCTAAGGCCGTGTGGGCCTGTTTCAAAACGGTGAGTTTATACGTTCAACCTGACTGGCCAGGGTATTGTTTCGCCTTCATGCACCGTACTACTTCGAACTGTTGTGATTAAATGGGAAAATGATTGCTTATGTTCGACTATTGTAACAGCCGCGACGCCGTGCATATACAGAGGAGACTCTGCCCGATTTTTGAGTAAATCTGTATATGTGGCGGGTCTGGGCACGCGGGGGAGGAGGTTTTTAAACAAAAAATTTGTACGCACTTACGCTTATTTGGGGTATCGTTTCCGCTAAAATAAAACCCCCGGGGCGTGACAGATTAAGATGGTATCAGAGACTTTGCTTTAATCACAACAGTGACGGCCCAACATCCACCGAGATATCACACTTAACTACGAATAAATGAAATGTGCAGGGTTTAAGGGTTAAGACATGAGAGATCGGGGAGGGGGGATTTGTAGATAATGTTTCTTTTCTCTCTCGATTTTACGATGGTTCATCTAGCAGAGATGAGTGCTAAGCTTTGGTTGGTATGTCTGTACAGACAATGGTACGGACCGAGCGTCGGCGAGGAGGTAGGGACAGATGCGACGACATCAGCAGCTGCAGAGAACCAGCTCCTGCGGCAACAATTGAGGGAGATGGCGGGGCAGATGGCGACCCTTACGGATCGTGTGCGTCAATTGACGCAACAGCAACCGGTCGCTCCCGCCCCTCCACCGGAACCAATTGCACCGGCCGCAGTACCGCAAGCGACAGGTGCTGGGGTAGGGGCAACCCCTCTACCGGCGGCAACGGCCGGGCTAGCATCTACCCAGACCACGGCGCCGATGGCAGCAACTGCATCAGCGTCCGTGGGGCCGGCGCCGGGGGCTCTCGGCGGGAGCACCCCCGCGGCCGCCGCCGTCGCCAGGGAAGGGACGGTTACGCGGGCGGAACGAGAGCGAGTGCGGGCCAATCTGGCGGATTTCATGAAGTTCGAACCACCCACGTTCGAGGGGGAGACGACTGATCCCTGGGTAGTCGAAAAGTGGGTGGGATCGATGGAAAAATTGTTTGAGGACCTACTCATCGAGGACCCCGAGCGCGTTCCTCTGGCAGTTCACTTTTTAGAGGGAAACGCTCGTCTATGGTGGAAGACGTGTGCGCCCTGATCCCACCCAGGGCACCGTGCTACTATGTGGACGACGTTCAAGCAGAATTGTTTGGGGCCTTCTTCAAAATAGCGTCAAGAAGAAACTGGAGGACGACCTGAACCACATTCAGCAAGGGAGCAAGACAGTTATGGAGTATCAGCGCGAATTCGTGCGCCTGGCAAATTGCGTCCCTTTCGTTATAAGGGATGAACCCACAAGGCGCAACTATTCGTGGATGGGTTGCGAAGTGATATTTTCCAGGTGGTTCAAGCCGCTGATTTGCATACGTTCCAGAAAGTGGTCGACCGGCCACTGTCGTAGAGCGTGGGCTTGCCGTTACCCGCGCTAGAAGGGAGGCCCGGCACAGCATGAAGATAGGAAGCGGCAACAGCAGAGCTACGGAGGGGGGTCATCTGCTGGGAGCCGACTCCCCAAGCGGTGGAGGGCACAGTCGGGAGCACGGAGCGCACCTACGGGAGAGCCGAGGCCAAGAGACGGGCCTTGCGTGATCTGCGGGGGAGCGCATGGAGTGTTGAATTGCTCCCAGAGAGCGACCATTGCTTCCGTTGCGGCAAGCAGGGCACTTCCGCCGCAACTGCCCCCTTACCGTGGGATCAGCCTCCTCTGCCGCTTCCACGCCTTCACCACAATTTTTTGGGCGGGGGAAAGCCTATGGGGTCGACCTCTAGGCCCCGGCTACGCGGCGCGAAGAGGATAGGCAGCCTCAACCGGGCGGGCGAATTTATTCCATGACCCGCCAGGAATCGGACCCGCCGGAGCACGTACTCGCAGGTATAACTTCTATTTCAAATTCACGTTCTAGAACCCTCTTTGATACTGGAGCAACACACTCGTTCATTTTCTCGCAAGTACGTGTTTTCGCATGACCTCGAGGAAACACCTCTCCAAAGTCGGTTGACGGTCCAGACCGCGGGTGGGACACTGGAGGCGACTAGTTTGGTAGCCACTTGCCCGATTAAGCTAGGGCGGCTATTTTGCCCTTGGGATTTAATAGTGATTCCCTTGAAGGAGTACGACGTTGTTTTGGGCATGGACTGGCTCTCAAGGTACCAAGTGCTTATCGACTGCGATAAGCGGATGGTACAACTACAAGAACCAAGTTTCCCTAAGAATGCGTACCTAGCGTGCAAGAGCACTCCTTCCCGGCAGTCATCTCAGCGGCTCGAGCCAGGAGTCTGATAGAGGGTGGGTGTGTAGCCTATTTGGCATCGTAGATCTGGTTACCGACCCTCGACGACACCTTCAGACATCCCAGTGGTGAGGGACTTTTCCGATGTCTTTCCGACGGAGCTGCCTGGGATACCCCCTGAAAGAGAGGTGGTGTTCCTATTGAACTCTTGCCAGGTACTCAACCTATAACGAAGGCACCCTACGAATGGCCTTCGCGGAGTTGAAGGAGTTAAAGGCGCAACTGGAAGACCTCTTGGACAAAGGGTTTGTCAGGCCAAGTGTGTCACCTGGGGCGCACCGGTGCTTTTGTACGGAAGAAGGATGGAAGCCTGCGACTCTGCATCGACTACAGAGGAATAAACAAGGTCACGGTGAAAAACAAGTACCCCCTGCCCAGAATCGACGACCTCTTCGACCAACTACGAGGAGCGATGGTCTTTTCAAAGATTGATCTACAGTCAGGCTACCACCAGCTCGGGTTCGGAACGAGGACATTCCGAAGACCGCTTTCCGGACCTGGTATGGCCATTACGAGTTTACGGTCATGCCGTTCGGACTTACGAACGCCCCGCAGTCTTTAGACATGATGAAGGGTCTTCAGACCATTCTTAGACCGGTTCGTGGTGGTCTTCATCGATGATATACTAATCTACTCATCAACGACGAGGAGCACGAGGATCACTTACGAACGATTCTCCAAACCCTCAGGGAGCAGAAGCTGTTCGCTAAGCTCAAAAAGTGTGAGTTCTGGCTACGCGAAGTGGGATTCCTGGGGATGTGATCTCGGCAAAGGGAATCGCGTGGACCCCAAGAAGGTGGAATCGGTGATAGACTGGCAGCCGCCCACGACGGTGACGGAGATCCGCAGTTTCTTGGGGCTGGCGGGGTATTATAGACGCTTTGTCGAGGGTTTTCTGGAAGATTGCGGCCCCTCTAAAACCGGTTGACCAAGAAAGGAGAAAAGTTTGTATGGACGGCCAAATGCCAGGAAAGTTTTGAAGAACTCAAAAGAAGGCTAACGAGGCACCGATTCTTGTACTACCAACACCCGGTGAGGACTATGAGGTGTACTGCGACGCTTCAAGAATCGGCCTTGGGGTGTTTTAATGCAGCAGGGGAAGGTAATAGCCTATGCGTCTAGGCAACTAAAGACTACGAAAGAAACTACCCAATACACGATTTAGAGCTGGCTGGTGGTCTTCGTCCTGAAGTTATGGAGACACTATCTCTTTGGTGTCCATTGTAACATCTTCTCAGATCACCAGAGTCTTAAATACCTGTTCACCAAAAGGAACTAAACCTGCGGCAGAGACGGTGGCTTGAATTACTGAAGGATTACGACCTAAACGATCCAATACACCCTGGGAAAGCAAATGTGGTAGAGGACGCTCTGAGCAGGAAGGGGCGATTGGAGGGAGGATCGGTAGGTGCGATAACTGAGCAGAGCAACTTGATCGCGGAATTTTCACGACTAGGGTTGGAAGTAGTGCCAGCGGGCACGGTTGCGCAACTTCTAACTTTGGTGGTCAAGCCAACACTGCTAGAAAAGATTCGAGAGGGACAGCAGGCGGACTCGCACTTACAGCTCGTAAGAGACAAGATCTCACCGGATCAGGAAGGTGACTTTTCATTGGAAGGCGATGACACCTACGGTTCCGCGGGCGGTTTGCGTGCCGGATACCCCGGAATTGAAGAAGGAAATTCTGTCTGAGGCACACAGCGCCCCTTATGCAGCGCATCCAGGAGGCACAAAGATGTACAGGACCTCAAGCAGACCTTCTGGTGGCCCAAGGAAGAGGGATGTAACTCGATTTGTAGCTCATTGCCTAGTGTGTCAACAGATAAAGGCGGAACATCAACGACCGGCGGGAAAGTTACAACCCTTACCGGTAACGGAGTGGAAGTGGGATCATATCACCATGGACTTTGTCACGGGTTCCCACGTTCACACCAAGGACACGACACAATATGGGTTGTGGTGGACCGGCTAACTAAGTCAGCGCACTTCCTGCCGATTCACACAACCTGGACCAGAGAGCGGTGGCTCAAGTCTACCTCAGCGAGATTGTAAGACTGCATGGGGTACCGGCATCGATCACATCGGACAGAGACACGGTTTTGTCTCAAAGTTTTGGCAGAGTCTGCACAAGCCTTGGGGACTAAATTGCACTTCAGCACAGCCTTCCACCCTCAGACAGGGGCAGTCGGAGCGAGTGATACAGACGCTAGAGGACCTGCTTCGGGCCTGTGTACTCGATTGGGGAGTCGGTTGGGAGCGCTACCTACCACTTGTAGAATTCGCTTACAACAATAGCCACCAGGCCCAGCATCCTGATGGCACCCTACGAAGCCTTATACGGGAGACGCTGCCGATCCCCGATCTGTTGGGACGACCTGGGAGAACGGAAGTTCTTGGGACCCGACTTGGTGGAAGAAACAGAAGAGAAGGTGCGCCTCATCAGACAACGCTTACTAACTGCCCAGAGTCGACAAAAGAGCTACGCGGATCGAAGACGCCGCGACTTAGAGTTCCAGGGGGAGAACACGTGTTTTGCGGGTCTCGCCGTCCAGGGGAATCAAGCGATTCGGGTTAAAAGGCAAGCTAAGCCCGCGGTTCGTGGGGCCATTCGAGATCCTGGAACGGATTGGCCCAGTGGCTTACCGCCTTGCCCTACCACCGAACCTCAACCGGATTCATGACGTGTTCCACGTTTCGATGCTCAAGAAATACCTCCCCGACCCGTCGCATGTCTGGACGTCTCGACACTCGAACTAAAGGAGGACCTAAGCTTCGAGGAAACCCCTGTGCGAATACTAGCAAGAGAAAGCAAGACGCTTCGAAACCCGAGACATCCCCTATGTGAAGTGCACTGGAAACAACCACGAGGAGCGGGAAGCGAGCGTGGGAACTAGAATCGAAGATGAGGGAGGGCTACCCCTATCTCTTTACCGCGAACCAGGATTGAGTTTTCGAGGACGAAACTCGTTTAAGAGGTGAGTGGTGTAGTAGCCGCTGGTTTAAAATGTTATTGGGTCTACTTTGGTTTCGTTTATTTCGCAATTCATTCGGGGGGGCTGGAGGGTGATCGAATAATTCCTTGTTTCCGGACAGACCGTCGGGGCTCGCGGGTATTTTTAGTTAATAGAGCTCGCGAAACGGAGAACGGCGGCGAAATCGGTTTTGAATTCCGACGCCGGAATCTCCCGGAATAAATTCCGGAAGGTAGCTAGCGGTTCAGGAGGTCAACGCGGTTTTTCAGGCAGACCGGACCCTGGTTCGCACCCGACTTGTACCCGCTTTTGACTTGAACTGGGTTCATTCCCATTCCCCAACTTAACTGCTCCCGCCATCTTAATCGCTCCCGCCTTTTCCCGGTCGTACAACTCCCCACGAACCGCCCCACTCCTCACCACTTCCCCCCAACTTCCCACAAACCCCACAACTTCCCACGAACCGCCCCAACTTCCCACCACTCCCCCCAACTTCCCGCCACTCCCCACACCTCCCCTTAACTCCCCTGCGTACGAAACCCCAAAGGCAACGAAAACCCACTTCCCCAAACCTTTCAGTTTCCCAACCGAACCTTACCGTTTCCCCAACCGATCGAGTGGAGAAGCAAGGCGGAGCGGGTGAGGAGAAGGAAGATCGCCGGCGTACCCTTCACCCAAGAACAGGACGATCATCACCTAGATCAACCCTAGCCGACGAAACCAAGGGTCTTGTAGGTCCGGGCGGGCACCCGAGACGCGGGAGACACCTAGCATCGGTCAGGAGCGCGACAACAAGGTGGGTTTACGGTCGAGGCTGAGTATTGTGTTAGTATTCCGAAAGGGATTTTTATTGTTAATCGGTACTAACACTGACGGTTTCTATGATGTACTATATTACCCCGTGTCTTGGTTACTTATGCTCGAGTTGCGACACGCGCACCCGCGGTCTGGCCACCGCAAAGGGTGCTCTTTTCCGGAAAGGCGGTCTTCGACCCGTGTTACCCCACGAGGTGACGTAGTGGGGGCCCCCGTAGGTGTGGGGTTTGAGGCATCAAGGTGCGAGCGGTGCGACCTGTCGGGATTGGTGCTCGACGAGGTCAGGTGTGCGACCCGCCGGGATTGGTGCCCGATGAGGTCAGGTGTGCGACCCGCCGGGATAGGTGCCCGACGCGGTCAGGTGTTACAGGTGTTACCGGGGTTACAGGTGTTACAGGTGGTACAGGTGGTTGCGAGTTACCGTTACGAGTAGAGTGGTTGTTCCGGCTAGTCTTACTTTTGTGGCTTGGTATTACTTTACTGCTTTAGTACTGTTTTTATGATAGTGTCGCTGACTACCCACTCTGTGACAGGTACCTCCAGGGGGTAGAGGTAGGCGACGGTGAGGCCGAGGTGGTAGCAGTCGGGCTGAGGGAGCCCTAGTATGCTATTTTCTTTACTTTCTCTGTATTTCATTCGGTATTGTAGGTTACTGTGTGGTTCTCGATACCCTTGTGGGGTCGTGTGGATGTTGAGTACTTTCATTCTGGTTATGCACTACTGTTTCCTTTATTGTTCCCGTTTGGCCGTTTTCTAAACAAACCAACTAGAAAACAAAAGAAAAAGGACTTCAAAAACTGTTTTCAAAAGTCTAGGGTCGGGTGGGCCCGTTTTCTAAACCTTGTGGATTTATGCCGTTTTCCAATCGGTTTTTCAAAACCTAAGGCCGTGTGGGCCTGTTTTCAAAACGGTGAGTTTATACGTTCAACCTGACTGGCCACGGGTATTGTTTCGCCTTCATGCACCGTACTACTTCGAACTGTTGTGATTAAATGGAAAATGATTGCTTATGTTCGACTATTGTAACAGCCGCGACGCCGTGCATATACAGAGGAGACTCTGCCCGATTTTCGAGTAAATCTGTATATGTGGCGGGTCTGGGCACGCGTCGGGGAAGGAGGTTTTTAAACAAAAAATTTGTACGCACCTTACGCTTACTTTGGGGTATCGTTTCCGCTAAAATAAAACCCCCGGGGCGTGACGTAAGTGACGCTACATGCCAAAAAAAGTGCTGCTGGCTAACTTACCAACACTTTTAAAAAGTGTTGCTATATGTGGGGTCGCTAGGTATATAGCGATAGTTTTAAGAGTGTCGGTATAACCTAAAATGAGTGCTGCTAAATTACCGACACTTGTTTAAGCTTTTAGCAGCACATAAAAATGCTACAAAATTATAATCTAGCAACACTTTTTTTTTTTATTTCAGTGATACTTAATAAATGTCCCATTTCTTAAAAAATTATTCTATTTTTTCTTGATACGTAACATTTTTTAAAATATAATACCACTCTATGATAACTTATTATCATTAAGCATACTTAGCATATTTTTAATTTGATTTGTCTTGATTTTAATTAACAAAAGAAATTAAATATAAAAGAAATTTTATAGTTATACTAATTAACACCAAAATGTCTCAAAGTAGTATATGCATATCTTTAAATGAGTATTTAGTCACTAAATCACAGTACCAACAAATGCAAGTTTTTTAATCTAGGAGAAAGACAAATGATAACAAAAAGTAAAAATATCATATCAGATCTAGTCTTAATGAGCTCCGCAATTAAGATGTTGAACCTGCAAATTCAATAATACTCAAGTTAATAATAGATTAGTCAAATAATCTTTTAACATAAAAATTAATTAAGATAAGTTTAATGTTTACCAGATGGGCAATGAGATTGTGGATGAATATTATGAGCGTTAGATACATCTGAAACCTGAAAGAATATATTTTATAGTATTAGATTATCATTTCATCCTAAAAAAATGGCATTACTTGACAATGAACAAGACATTATTGAAGTGAAAGATTATCAAACTTAAAATACAATTTGATACATGCATCTCTATTTGGTATATGAATTTAAGCAAGAAAAAGAGAATTTACAACTTTTTTAGAGCGTTTAAGCCTTTTAAGCTTTGAGTTACTATCAAAGAGAGCCGTCGACGAGAAGGAAAAAGTTGAAAAAAAAGAGAAAAGAAAAGTGTAAGCAATATATTATTGATAGTTTTACAGTAATGTAATAACTCTGATAAATCATCTAACTTCAGTGTAAAAGAAAACACAGAGCCTAATCCCTTGTAATGCATGGCCTAGTTGGAGCTTTTTTATTAAGAGCCACGAAGCTTATTTTAGCTCAAGACTACAGCTGATCTTCAGACTTTAGTACATGGTTTATGCTTCCAGAGAAGCTAATCCGATAGCCAGGCCAAATAGGCAGTTAATCTGGCAAGTGGATTACATTTGGGGCAATTTGTATGGATTAGAATGGGTCCTATGCGCTTTTGTTTGAACTCTTTAGTCTCTGATTGTATCTTTCTATCCCAACCTCAATCGGCAAAAGAATCTTATTCCTCTAGTAAAGTAGTCATTTTATCCCAAACAGGGTTAAGAAGGTCATTTTACAGCAAAAGCTGACACGGCTGTCAGATTTATTCCAACAGTTAACAATGGAAGTGCAACATTTGTTGAAAGTAAAATGTATAAGTGAAAATTTCAGGGATCAAGTTGCATTATCAGGATAGTCCAGGGACTGCATACATTTCACTTCTGGAGGACGAATCCAAAATTAAACTAAAAAAAAAAAACCAAATAACTTCATGATTAAGGAGAAAGAGATATTCATTTACAAGTTCTAGGCATTCATAATCAATTCCAGCATCTTTAATTCATTTGCGCCGCTTCTCATCTCGCTTTAGAATTCCTCGAATCATATTCCCTGCCTGGATGATGTCAAGATTACTATCAGAACATACATTGCAGAAGGTAATTAAACAGGTCTAGCAGATAACGTTCAAAGGTGGCTAACGTTCAAAGAACAAGAAAATATGAAGAAATGCCCACAAGCAGTAATACTAATTAATAAATATTTATTTCATACCTTCAATAAGCATTTTATTTCTTTCTTGATTACTGCTTGGTTGAACCAATTTTGTAACATCCAACTCTATCATATGATTGCTTATATTTAAACAAAAGGGACAATAATCCACATGCATTATATACAGATTTGCTCAATTAATAAAAAAATTTAACAAACGTTAAACCAAGTGGTCAAAATGGCGTACCCTTATTGGCCTATCTTCCAGTAACATGGCTTGTAATTGATGTGTACCGACTACTAAACTTTTCCACAATGGCTAGGTAACTATTTTATTAGATAACCAGAAGTGTATGCTATCACTCTAATAAGGTTAAATTGTACGGAAAGTCCTTGTGCTGTCCTTGCACTGTGAATTAGTCCCGAATCTTTCACTTAAACACTTTAGTCTCATATATTGCAATTTCATTCTTCGACAAATTCGAAAGTAATAAAACGCAAGACACTTTGCATTAAAATAGGCATTTTAAACCTTTCTCACGCAAAATGGCCTTCTTATTTCTTTTACTAAAACAGAATTAAAATAGCTATTTTGCAGGAAAACCTTAGTGCGCCATCAGATCTTTAGTAGAAAGAGATTAAATTGCAGTCTGACAAAAGTTCAGAGACTAACCTTATTTTATGTTCTTAATCAGGTCAAGCCTCATGCTTAATAAGTTGTAGACTCTCACCTAGACCAAGCATGGCAACACATTGCTTTCCAAGAATTCCTCAGGAAAAACAACAAGGAATAGCTTTCAGTATAATGCCTTTTGCATACACAAAAGCCCTGAAATTACAACATCAAGAAATAGATACACACTGGGCTTACTAGTCTCTAGAAGCAGAACTGTTGGCATTACTAGTCTCATTCCAAGAGTAAGCAATACCATTGTTTGGTGTTATTTAATATGTGAACATGTTCACTTAGAATAAAAAACCCTTGTGCTGGAGTAACAAAGCCGCAACTCGTACTATAGAATTTTTGTACAATTAGATGATAAACCAGCCTCTCTACACCCTTCAAATTGCACGCAGAGAAAATAAAACTGCAAAAGGGCGCAAAATCTTTATGAGATAAATGAAGAAATGCAGGATTAATACTAGGTGCATTGACATTTTCCATCAGAGGCTTCACATGGAAATTAAGAAAGGGAAAATACATAATTAAACATCCAACAACATATTTTCTATGGAATGATCTTCTTAAGCTTCTCACTTGGAGTACACTACGACAGGAAAGCGGTCCAAACCAACCAAAAATTGCACCTAGGTTCCGGTCCAGTTTATCGGTTTGAATAGTTGAATTCTGAAAGATGGATTTTACACTATCAATTTGACTTAACTTGAGTTGGTTCAATTTATCAAATTGATTTATTTGGATTTGACTCAACAAATTAGGTGATTCCACTTTCTCTTTTTAGATGTTGAACCGCAGCAGTCGCAAGCATCAGACCAAACATTTACACAAATAGAATAACAAGCAGACGTACGAATACTTGATGACAATCTAATAGAGCTTAGGTCCCTAGGAGAACTTGGCAATCTAACATAAAAGACATAGTCCACGCGAAACGGCAAACCACAAAAGAGGATAGACAAAAGATAATTTCAAGTTAAAAACACTTAAGAGGTTTCAGTTTTGATGGAGTCCCTTACAGCCACCGGATTTGCTTGCGCTTCAACTGAGGATAGCAGAGTCCGCGCTAGTTCCGGTTCTTGCTCTTCTCCACAGCCCTCGGAGCTACATATTAGCATTAAGAGGTGTTAATTACTTGAATTAAATGAATATTAGCACTGTATTGTTGGAAACAAATTCATGAGAATGACAATAATCTCTTGAAACAAGCACGTGATAGAATGTACCTATGAGAAATAATCAACATGGTTTCCTCAGCATACACGAAGGACGATTGTCACAGGTTTTTTTTTTTTTTTTTTTAATAAAATTAGAAAGGCAAATTAATAAGGATGCTGAATACGAAAACTACCGTAGGTGTTTCGCAACCAAAAGATAGAAATGTAGTGAAATCTTTGCTTTTTTGGATATGAAGATGGCGTTGTTAAATGGATCTCCATGATAGTAGAAAGATTTCTATAAGATAATATAAATCAAATCCAAGAATAAGATCGCAATCACACGCTATGTTATCAAGATCACAATCCCATTTGGCCTAAGTAACTGCAAAACTACTACAAAACGATACGATTTGAAGTTCGATATATTTCTTTGCATTTATTTTATCTTAATTTATTTTCTATATACATCTAATAGGAATATTACCATATGTTATTTTTCTAAATAGGTGATCAACTTATATGAAACACTGATCCCATTATCCCATACTGTTTATTGTCTTGCTCCAACTAGGCGAGACATGCTGCTCCCTAAGAAAGGTCAACAGGGACAAGCCTTCTCTATCTTGCACCTTTTTTTTGTTGCCATTATCAACTTCACCTATATTTTTTTCTTCTATGCTCCTAATGTTCCTCATGACTACTCAAACTTTCAAACATTGCTGAATGAAATGAAACCCGGTACTAGGCTTCGAGTAGAATTATTGATTTCAAACCATAAAGATGAAGTTGCTCTGGCCGAAGTTCATTTAAGGAATCAAAAGACTCAAGTGGGTTCGTTATATTAAGCAAAGTGGAGGGAAAAGGTTCTCCTGAGTTTGAAAATAGAAATAAAGATGAAGTTTTGGTTAATGTATCAAAATGCAGAAATAAGAAAGACAAATCGATTACTAAGTTCCTTTTGTTGACTGTTGACTTGTACTCACCAAGTCCAATTGCATCAGAACCCTTCATGATCCTCAGCCTCCGGCAAGAGTCGGTGATCATCCTGAAATTCAAACAATTGGAAAAAATCGGTAATCAAGAATCACTTAAATGCATACTCAAATGCAAACACAATCAGATAATAAAATGCACATGATCAAAGGACGGGCAAATTAACACCACCAGATAACAAGAATGAGTACAATGCCATTAATGACAATATAACTAACCAGCCATTAATTTCAGAATTTAGGAACAAATAAGTCTTTAAGTGAGTTAGGTTTAGCAACTAAAGTCCTAAACTAACTAATTAAAGCAAAATCTTTGTGAGGCATTCAATCAAACATTTGGTAGGCATGAAACAAAACACACAATTTTGTTCTCAGATCAAAACCTATTAAGGAGTAAAACCCTAATTTAAGATAAAATCAATCATTTAAATAATAATTGATATGCAAAATTGAACAGTATAACAAACAAAACAAGAAGGGTTTAAGAGAAAAAAATTATAAGATAAACAAAACAAATCCCTAACATAAAGAAATCAAATCTCTCAACTTTTAAAATAATCTCAACACTCGTAACATCAAAATCAAGCAAAAATATAGAGATTAGATTCATATGCTAAAATATAATCACAAATGAAGCATCATAGGAAGTGAATTTTGATAAGAGAGAGAGAGAGAGAGAGCTCACTTTTTGATCTCGAGACGATTATGGTGGCGGTGGCGGAGACCATTGGGCCTTGGGCGAGGATCGATCTGTAGATCTCCACGAGCACCTTCTCGTCGTACTCCTTCCGTTGTGACTACGATCTATGGTGATCTCTTTGGATCCATCGTCGGAATTGAAGCTCACCACAAACACCTTCTCATAGTACTCCTCTCGCAGAAGAAGAGGAGTGTCGGGGTTAGCGTTTGGATCAAGAGAGAGGGAGAGGATGAGAGAGGGAAGAGGGGTGGGGGTGGAGGGGGTTGGGGTCGCGGGGTGGAGGGTGAGAGGAAATGAGCCAAACAATGTTTGGGTTCAGATCAAGAGGGGTAATGTAAATGTTTGGCTGTGGGTGTCATTATTTTGATTTGGGTGGAGAAGGGTATTGGGCTTTGTTTGGGCCTTGATGTGTGGTAGGTTGAGTAGGAATAGTTTTTTTTTTTTTTTAGGTTGGGTTTGAATTTGAGTTTTGATGGATTAAATTTAAGAGGTTTTGGATATATGGGACACTTGTGTAAAAGTGTCCCAACAATGTGTCACTATAACCTTATTGTGTTGTAGTGTTTTGAGGGTTCTTTGACCAAAAGAGGAAGAAAAAAGGCTTGAAACTCCTTTCTAAAGGCTCTTTGTAGGTCTCCTTTGCAATCTCCAAGCTCTAAGGAGATCAATCCCACAGCCAACTCCTCCACTTCTACAACCTCTTCTTCTTCTCCTTCTTTTCTTTCTTCTTTTCCTTCTCAGGTTCAAGACAGAGAGAAAGAAAGAGTTGAGGGAGTATGGGAGAGAGAGAGGGAGAGAGCTGGTTAAGTCAGGGGGTGGTTGGATTTGCAGGTTTTTGTGAAATTATGAGAATGCCCCCGCTTGAAAAAGAAATTCCCACACTATCCTAGAATTATGAGCATTGAGTATCGATACTCAGGGTTTGAGTATTGGTACATAGGCTCTTCTGCACCAACCCGAGAGCAAATTTTGCCCTGTTTAACATTGAGTACCGGTACTCGACCTTGAGTACCGATACATAGGCTTCTAGGTACCGGTACACAGGTTTGTTCCTCTCAACCTGAGAGATTAAAGCTTGGGTTTCTTTACTCAGTTCCGGTAATCAATGGGGAGTACTGGAACACAGCACAAATCTGAAGCATTTCAACTTGGGTTTTTCTCCTTTAGTTCCAATACTCAAGGGGGAGTTCCAGAACATAATGCAACCACGAACTTCACAACTTGGGTTTCTTCACTCAGTTTCGGTACTCAATGGGGAGTACTGGAACACAGCACAAATCTGAAGCTTTTCATATTTGTAACTCAAATTCTTTCCTCGCCAACTCACTTTTCGATCCGAAGGCTTTCTCTTCGAATCGAAACACTCCAAACTCACTCATAATCACATTTTAAATGCGTTACGAGTAATTTCACCGCACTTCGCTATTTCACGAAGCCGGTGCACTACACGAATGCTTCACATTGAAGAAGCAAATTCAGAAAGAGCTCGATAAGGGTCTGCTTACTTTTGCCGGCCAAGAGCAGAAAGAAATGGAGATCGACACTAACCCTTTCCCTCTACAGGTGAACATGGCCGACCCCAAGGGGAAGAAGCCGAAGCAAGGGCCCGAGTCCGCCGAAAAGGAAAAATCGGCTCGGATTGTGCTTCGGCTTTGCATCCGCTGCAAGGCCGAAATGACGGAGGAAGATTGGGATGTCCTCCTCATCGACATGCCCAAGGAGGTAAAGAGGTGGTTTACCTTCATCGGCGAAGGCGCACACCACCACGACCATGGGTCGAACCCAAGTTCGGCCGAAAGGTCCAGCAAGCGGTCCTCCGGAGAAGAGGATGGAGAAGAAGAGCAAGATCGTCGCGCCCGGAGAGTGTTGCAGGAATTCTACGGCCGGGACAGTCCGAGGTCGACCTAAGTGGGCCATAAAGGGCCTTGAGCCCCACAGCAACAGCAGGGTTTGTAGAGTATCGGGGATTCATGTAGTGCATCGACTTCGAGTGTTAGCACGGTGCGGGGAAATCGCCTGGGGCGTGTTCATTTTATGAGTGCAGATGAGTTCGAGACATTTTGGATCGACGCGGAAGCCTCTGGATCGAAAAGTGAGTTGACGGCATCGAATTTGAGAGCCCCAGCTTGATACAGCATTTTTGGGGGATTGCGTACTGGTACACAAGGTTAGGTATCGGAACCAATTTATTGGGGTAACAGACAGAGAGCCTTCGGTTGAGAAACAACAAAATTTTTCTAAGTCCCTGGGTACCGGTACTGGACTCTAAGTACCGGAACCCCGAACCTCATTTGGCTTGAGTACCGGTACGCGAGGAAGGGTACCGGTACCGTGTGTTGGATTGATCAGAGTTGGCCTCGAGTTGGGGATTTTATGTTTGGGTACCGGTAGGGGGACCCGGGTACCGGTACTCAGCCTCTAGAACTTGAGGGCAGTGAGGTAAATTCCTGTTTTAAGTGGGGGAGAAAGGGTAACTTCACATCCCAACCACCCTCAGCACAGCATTAACTTCTCTCCACCTTTAAATTTATAACCCACCCACCTCCCCTCTTCACGGTTGGAGCCAAGGTAAGAGAGAAGAACAAGAGTGAAGGGAGGGAGCTGGTTTGGAGCTCGCGCGCGCGGACACAGCAGCAACAGAGGTGAGTACCTTACTGTCGAGTTTTTCAGATTTTTGTTCCATGGATTTTGGATTTTGAACTTGGAGTGGGTTTTTCCATCCTTTCTCTTCTTCCCTGTGTTGATTGAAGCAGCAGGGTGCTGCGTGAGCCGTGGCGGGGTGTCGCCAGTTCATTGTGCGGAGCCGACAGGGAGCGTGCACGTGCGGTTGGTGGAGTTGACTGCAGTGTTGACCGGTGTGTGGAGGGACTTGGTAAAGGCTTTGGGGAAGTGAGTGGAGAGCTCCTGGAGGCTCCCTGGACGCTGGCTGAGGAGTGCGCGCGCCGGGAGCCGAGTTGCAGTTTCGGCGGATTTTCGTCAGTGAGCGAGCCGCGCTACACCGACTTCGGCTTTGCCTACGGAAAGTGATTCCGGTGGGTTGGAAATTCCTCCAAGATTTGTAGAATGCCTTCTAATGCTATTGTATGCATATTTAACATGTCTAGAATATTTGTTATTATAGCTGGTAAATCTGATAGTTGCTTAGAAAATTCCAGATTGATAACCGAAACCCCAGATTATTTTTAGTAGGCTTGGGACATCATATGACACTAGACTACATGGTTAGTTGACATCAGAATAGAATCTGAACTATTTTAAAAATTGCTGAACCCGTTTTAATGAAAAACTGGCTTTAAAAATAGTTTTAAATAGTGAGATCGCACGGAGGGGTCGGATAGGTTCAGGATGCATGTATCCTCGTGCCTGGGGGCCGAGAGGATTTTTATTGACTCAGTGGATGGGTTTCTAGTGTCTTGGGGGTTTATGGGCTTTATCAGATTGAATCGTGGACGATTCTCCGACCTAGACATGATTGTGAGATTATTGGCATTCGAGTTTTCGATCTGTTTGATCGTGGATTATAGCCTGCAGATGCCGCTTATTATGCCAGATGAGACATGCTTGTTCCTCGGTGGGGTCGCTCCCCTCGAGTTGCCGCTCTGGATGCGATGATGATGCGCTTGATGAGGCTGCTTTGCGTGATATTGTAATGGACCGGGTTGGAGTACTGGTAGAACTCTACGTTGATACACTAGGGAGGTGCAGGCTTGACTAGACCAGATTGGGCAGTCAGTGAGATTGGGTTGATGTGAGCGAGTGGATGCATAGCATGTTCTTAGTCGAGTTTTTCATTTGAGCATGATATTTGAGGCATATTAGCTGTAGTTTTATTTCAGCTTTACTATTATCTGCATACCTATCGTTTTGCCTCCAGTAGACTTAGTGGGCATACCGTCGACATTGGCGACGGTACCCACTGAGAACTACGTGTTGGTGTAGTACTCACACTCGCTGCGGTGATAGGTTTTCCAGAGGTTGCTGTCCCGGCTTTAGTTCGTGCGGAGACAGCTGATCGAGGTAAGGGCGTGGTCAAGTAGCTCCTTACCCATGTTATTTTGAGAGTCAGAGGTAGAGGTACCCTGTATTTTTGAGATTCCACTTTTGTATCTTTTTATTTGCATAGCAGGAGAGACTATATATTCTGTGGATTTATGTATATTCAGAGGTTCAGTTTATGATTTCTGTAGCTACTAGCTTTATTTCAGCTCTGATACATCTTTAGTTATAGATCTGACTTGCAGGGTAGACGCTTCGTCTGTGCGGGGATTCCCGTACAGATGGCGGATCTGTTGGCGAGCCCGGGTCGCAGTTTCGGCCGCGGGGCGTGACAGATTAGAGTGGTATCAGACTCTAGGTATATAGGTCGTTGAGGACTTAGGAACCCAAGGCTTGTAGTTGGACAGTAGGATGACTATCGGGAGAGACGTGACTTTAGCGAGAGTCCTGATTGAGTCTGTACCTCCCCCAGGGAATTGGGGTGAGTGATTTCGCATGTTTATTCTCTAAAGTGGCTATGTTGGCTGCAGACAACATAATGCTTTAGAATAGGTAACATGTTTTAGACTTTCGCTTGATTGGGTCGAGAGATTTCTTGGTCCTGACGTTTGGTTTTGTTGTAGTTGTCTACGATGCCTCCGAGACGTCGTGCAGCGACAAGGGCGCATCCTACCGTAGATGAGGAGCCCGAGCAGCGGGAGGTTGGGCAGACAGAGCAGATTGAGGTCTGGGCTACCTGGGCCCATCACTCTCAGACCTAACTCTGCTCTGTCCATTCAGCCTCCCGCTGTTCGGGCTCCTCAACCAAGGTCAAACATGCCCTCGCCGCTGCACGGCGTCTCGGAGGCAACAAAGACGACTGCCACAACCAAACAACAGGACCACAAACACTCTCGACCCGATCAAGAGAAAGTCTAAAATATGTTACACATTCTAAAGCATTATGTTGTCTGCAGCCAACATAATCACTTTAGAGAATAAACATGTAAGATCACTCGCCCCAATCCTGTGGGGGAGGTACAGACTCAATCAGGACTCTCGCTAAAGTCACGTCTCTCACGACAGTCATCCTACTGTCCAACCAATAGCCTAGGGTCACTAAGTCCTCAACGACCTATATTCCTAGGCTCTGATACCACCCTAATCTGTCACGCCCCGGGGTCGAAACTGCGACCCGGGCTCGCCAACAGATCCGCCATCTGTACAGAAACTGCCGCACAGACGAAGCGTCTACCCTGCAAAGATCTATATCTAAACATGTATCAGAGCTGAAACTAAAACCAGTAGCTACAGAAATCAACTGAACATCTGAATAAATAAAAATCCTCAATACATAGTCTTACTAGCTATGAAAAATAAAACAATCCTCACAGATCTCTCAGACTGTCCAGTACAAAAGTGTAAATAAAAAATACAGGGTACATCTACCTCTGACACTCAATGCTAGTAAGGAACTACTCGGCCACGTCCTCACCTTGATTAGCTGTCTCCGCGCGAGCTAAGCCGGAACAGCAACCTTAGGAAGCCTGTCACCGCAACGGGTGTGAGAACTACTGCAGAAGGTAGTTTCCAGTGGGTATCGTCACCAATATCCACGGTATGCCCACTAAGTCTACTAGAGGCAAACAGATAGGTATGCAGATAGATAAATAGGAAAGCTGAAAGAAACTACAGCTAATATGTCTCAATCATCATGCTCAAAAGGAACTCTACTATGAACATGCTATGCATACACTCTCCACTACTAATAAGCCTCAAGTACCATGCTCAAAGGAAAGCTCATCTAAGAACATGCTATGCAATCACCCACTCATATCACCCAATCTCAATGACTGCCACATAGGGTCCAGTCAAGCCTGCGCCGAACCTACTGCCACTAGCCCACAAGGGACTTGGACTTACGTAGGGCATCCCACACGGACTATCTCAATCTCACGCAAAGCGAACTCTAGTGTATCAACTAGTCGCATCATCATCGCATCCGGAGCGTACTCGAGGGGAGCGACCCTACCGAGCTCAAGCGTGTCATTTGTCTCAACAAACGGCACATGCAGGCTATGATCATGACCAACGGATCGGAAGCTCAATGCTCAAATAACACAACTTAGTCGGGAAACCCTCCACGACTCGATCAGGAAATGCCCAAACACTCTCACAGCTATGTCGGAGAACCCTCCACGACTCAATCTGATAATGCACAACCCATGGCTAAGTCGGGAAACCTCCACGACTCGATCTGCCAGAACCCCAAAACTCTCAAAGCTAAGTCGAAGAACCACCTCCTGAACTAAATCAGAAAAACACAATCCATGATCTAGAATAATCTCCTCAATCCCCACAAGGAAACTCAACTCACATGACACTAGAACTCAACACACAATGCTCTAAAAATCCACTCGGCCCTCCTGGCACGAGTATACATGCATCCTGAACCAACTCAACCCCTCTGGAAGGTCTTAATATTTTAAAACCATTTTCAAAGCCCAGTTTTCATTAAAACAAGTCCGACGATTTTTAAAACGGTTCAGATGCCAATCTAATGCCAACTAATCATGCAGTCTAGTGTCAAATCACCTCTAGATCATGCTAAAAATATCTGGGGCTCAGGAAAGTCTTCCTACAATTTTCTAGGCAACTATCAGATTTACCAAACATAAAAATAGGTAAACTAAACATGATCAATATGCATACAGAAGCTTTAGAGGGCATTCCATACATCTTGAAGAATTTCCAACCCACCTCAAATGCTTTCCATAGGCAATCGCTGAAGTCGGTGAAGCGCCGAACCGCTCACTGTCAAAAATCTGCCGGAAACACCAAAACTGCGCCGCACGCGCGCGCACTGTCGCGATCCTCGGAAAAATCCCCGGAAGCTCAAACAAATCTCTCGAGTCCTCTACAAAAATCCCGGCGTGCTTTGGCTCACTCTCTGCCAACACACAGCACGTGTGCATGCGTGCGTGCACCCTCGGCTCCGCACAGTGTAAATCCAAAGCTCACAGCCAAAAACACCTCAAGCTGCTCCTCAATGTGCAAATGGAAAAGAGAAGGAAAACAACCAAATTCCATTCAAAAATTTCATTCGAAATCCATACAAGAAAACCAACTTAGAAAAATCTGCCACTTACCCTGTACGTAGCTCGACGCGCGCACGACTCCGCTCAAGCCCAAGCAGCAGGAAAAACCACAGCACCCTCACACTTTTCTTCTTTTCCTTTTTTTTTCTCCTTCTCTTTCTTTTCCTTGCTTTCTCTCTTTTCTTTCTTTCTTTCTTTTCCTCTCTCTGTATCCAGGGGAGAAGAGAGGAGGAGGAGGAGTCCTTATATAGAGAAGAGAGAGGTCAACCAGTCAACAGGGTGGTTGGGGAAGTGAAATTACCGAACTGCCCTCACTAAAAATCACCAAAATCTGAATTCCACAAGAGAGGGTACCGGTACCCTCCATGCAGTACCGGTACCCAAGTCCAGTTCCGGAATCCCCACTTTGGTTCCGGAACTCCAAGCCAAAACCGCAAGAGCCTCCCTGTTCAAGCTGCTGCATGCCGCGCGGCGCCCACTCCTGCTGCGCGGCGTCCAGGTGCGCCCGCCCTGCTGCGCGGCCCATTGCGCGCGCCTCTGCTGCGCGCGCCCGCCCGCGCCCACTGCTGCACGGCGCCCGCCTACTGCGCGGCGCCCATACGCGCCCACACAGCGGCCTGCACCAGCCACGCGCGGCGCCTTTGCGCGCCCGCGCGGCTCCCTTGCTGCGGCACTCCAACCATGCACTCCACTTACTGCAGACCCTTCGTCCATGGACAACAAATCCAAAACCCACACAACCAACATCAACACCAACCTCATACAAAAGCCAAACCGATTTCAAATCCATCAACAAAATACAAAAAACCAAAGCTCTAAAAACTGCTACAAACCTCATTGAAGCCCGTCGCGCGCTCCGCTCGGCTCCACGCGGCTACTAGCAGAAGGTCCACACTATCATCACATTCAAAAACCTCTTTTACTTCACCTCTATTCTACTTCTTCTTCTCCTTCTTCTTCTTCCTTTCTTTCCTCTGTTTTTGCTTCAATCCTCTGTTGTGATGCAGGGGAGAAGATGATGACGTGGCAGCTACTAATTAAGGTGGCTTAATTAGAGGAGCTTGGTGCAAGGAGAAAACCCAATAAATCCTCCAACACCAATAATTCTCATCCAAATCCTCTTCTCTTTCTTTCTCTTTTCTAATTTTATTTCAATCTTAAACTCCAAGCAGATAAACACTAATTAATTAAATTTAATTAATTAATCCTTTAATTACCAACTCCAACTCACTTTTTGCCTTCGGGGCCTCCGCATCAATCCGAAACCTCCCGAACTCTGATGTAATCTGAAAATACACATGTTCCAAACATTTTCCAATTTTTCTGTGCACCACTGCGGAGTCGGTGCTCTAAAAAAACCAGTACTCTACCGGCGCTCAATGCCCTGAAAATGCCGATTCAAGCTGGGGCTTCCGCGTCGATCCGACTCAACCCGAACTCATCTGTAAACATATATGGAACACGCTCGAAGCGATTTCTCCGCACCCCGCCATCTTGCGAGGTCGGTGCGCTCTACAAAGTCCCGGTACTCTACAGAGGCTGCCGCCGCCGTCACCATGGTTGGGAAGCCACCGCCGCCATTGTAGTGAGAACGGGAGGTCGCCGCCGCCAACCGTAGGGAAACACCACCGCAAAGCACGAGGCATGGAGCCAGACCACCAAGCGGGACCGCCGCTGGGGCATCGGAGCGTGCGGGACACCACCCGCACGGGGATGCGCCATGTGGGGCGCCGCCCGCATGAGAGGGCCCATGGCGCCGCCCGCATGGTGGCCGCACCATGCGGGGCGCGGCCCGCATGGGGGTGATTGAGCGGGGCGCCGGCCGCGTGAGAGCCACGAGTGAGTGGAGCGCTAGCCGCCGAAAACTGGGCCGTTCCACCGTTGCGGGTGTGTAGGGCATCGTTGTCCACTATGTTTTGGGTTGAACCTCGCTCCGATGAGCAATGTTTTACCCAAGGCATTGCCGGAACATCATTTTGAACCCCGACTTGTGTTTTTCCGTTACGATGATGTTTTGACGACAGTTTTTGGTGTAGTTTGTATTTGGGCTAGGTATGAGGCGATATTGGGAGTTTTCGTGCATCGCTTTCTTCGTCGTTTGATGTAGGTAATCTAACTAAGGTAGGGGATGTTGTTGGATCATGGTGTCCTACCCTCCTCTCCCTTTTATTCTAAATTGTGTTTTGGCATAACTGTTTGAGAAAAAGGAAGGATAAGCTATTGGTTATTTGGCAAAATTGGTACTTACAAAAAGAGGACAAGACAAGACGCATGGCTTTATCGGGTACAGCTACCACGATATAGTCGACAGTTATAGGTTTTGAGGCTCATGGCGCTATCACGTACACCAGCGGTTTGGCCACCGCAAGGGTGTACTTTTCTGAAGAAGTTGGTCCAAGGACCTATGAACTATACGCGGGGATTGCGTAGGGGCCCTCCAAGGTAGTAAGGGGAGGGCGAGAAGGGCACTAAAGGATTGAGCAAGGTTGGTTATTCCTTGGGTCTACGGACTAATGGAGGGTATGAATGGAATGGATATTCCGGTTTACGGTTTGTTGTCCTAATTACTCTTTGTACCTCGTTACAGCATATCATGATTATGTTGATTGATTATTTCCTTTCCTATATCTTTGGTCACTGACTCCCACCATGTGACAGGATCCGGTGGGGACGGAGGAGAGGCATCGTGTCACACCCTGGGGTCGAAACTGCGACCCGGGCTCGCCAACAGATCCGCCACCTATGCCAAAGCCGCATAGGCGAAGCGTCATACCTGCAAGAAAAGTACTACGGCTAAACAGATATCAGAGCTATAAATAAAAATCTACTGTAAACCAAAATCAATCACTGTACAACTGGAAATAATACAACAATGTCCCTCTCCCAAGAATGAAAAACATACAATATCCTCATATACAAAACTCCGAACTCAACAGGGAGGTATCTCCAATAAATACATCAGTGTACAGTCTCTCGATACATATCATATCCTCACTACATCAGTCTCTCAAAAGAGGAAAATAAAATAGCTAATCTACTGAAGATCTCCTCAGAAGGGGTACCGCTACTCTCCAACGACGGGTAGGGATCTAGCACGCGACTCCCTCGCCTCGATCAATAACCGCAGAATCAGCAACACCCGCTAAGACTATGCAAAACAAGGAGAGAAAAGAAAGGGGAGGGGGAAAACCCCCAACGGGTGTGAGAACTACACCTAAAAAGGGAGTCCTCAGTGGGTACCGCCACCAGGCCCGACGATCTGCCCACTAAGTCCACTAGAGGCATGAGATAACCAAAGCAGTAAAGAATGAAAAAGAAAACTGGAGACTCTCAACAGCTACCATGCCTCTATCTAAATGCTCAAATGGGGAAAACTCTGATAAAGATAAGCAACACTCGCACACGAGGTGCTCAATAAAGTAAATGCCTGTAACAAACCCAATCTAGTGCCACCAGTAAAACTGGTACTGCCTGCTGTCGCTCTCATCATCGGGCAATAACCGCGCCGATGTGATAGCAAAAACTTTCAATAACTGTCTGGCCCCGGCCTCCGGAGGGGAACTCGAGGGGAGCGACCCACATGAGGAAAGCATCACCGGGCAATAACCGCGCCGGTGTGATAAGTATCAAAAGCAGGACTGGATCATAACTCTGATCAAAGTGGGAAAGCCCAACCACTAAACAAAGCCTCGGTCCTCAATCGGATGCAAAAGTACTCAAATAGTGGAAAACTCTATCCACTACAGAAAATCAGATACCCAATCTGGTGCATAAATAAATATCCGGTCAACCGCCCAATATCCGCGGTTGCCGCAAAGCCCCACAACTAATCCAACCTGTCCCAGACACAAAGTCCCGTCTACACTACCCAGACCCCTGCTCGAACCCGAGCAACACTGACCACCTGACTAACAAAGAAGGAGAAAGGAAAAGCATGGTTTCTCCTAAGTCAAGTTCCAATAAGTACTGTAGCAATAAAAGGGGGCCTAACTATATGTCCATACAAGCATGCATATGTCCTCAAGAAAGATATAAGAAAGTAAACCACATGCCTACACCTGACCATAATTCTCAATCATAATGACTCCTTAGAGTACAAATCCGCACATAGCTACAAAATCCTGTCCCAACGCGTAAACCAACCACATAAAAGGCTATGTACTAACATGGCATGTTACATAATCACATAGGGTAACATTATCCTAGGTAAGCTTACACTAATCATCATAAATATCATTCTTGCAATCATTTATACAATTATCATTATCAAGCTTACCTACCTTCAAACACAAACCATGTACCCTAAACATACATGCATCCTAACATAAAGAATTAGAGAACCGTCCACCGGTTCTGGAAACAAAGCACCCACCTGAAGCGCTTTCTGCAGGCAAAGCCGAAGTCGGTGAAGTGTGTAGACGCTCACAGTCCAAAATCTGCCAAAACTGCACCCTCGGTACATATCGCGCAAGCCTCGGCTGCAAACAGTTAAAAATACCCCGAAATCAAAGTCTCCAGATCCAACGAGTCCAGCAACACTTGCAAACACCCCTGGGTACAACAATAAGGTCCAACATTACACTTAATCCAAAATATTCCAAATATACACAATCTGCGAAAATAGCCTCAAAGATGTGAAATTTCCACCTACAGAACGGACTCAGAAAAATCCAACAAAAATACTACTGCGATCCTCGCGTCGAGACCTTCGAAACGGGTACCTACACGTCAAATTTCGAGCCCCGTAGGCCGAGTTACAAATTCCACAACACAGGGTGCTCACAACCTCACAACAACACAACTGTAATTCCATGCACAGTTAAGGGAGAAAAATATACCTTCGGGCAAGCCTCAGAAAAATACCAGAAAAATACGGTGATAATCCTCGCGTCGAGTAGATGAAAAAAGTGTTAGGCTCGCCTCGATCCGACGCTCGTGCGCGGAGAACTCCTCGCAACAACCCTGCTGTCCCCGAAAAAGCTCACAGCAACAAGCATCCCAGTAAGCATGGAAAAACTCCTCGAAAAGTGCAAAACTACGGGATACTGAAAATACCTAGATCGAAGCTCTGTCCGTCGCGGATCCAGCGGCGAAGAAATCGCCTGAAAAGGTGGTCAGGGTAGGCCGGGGGAGCTCGCGCACCAAAACGCGACGAAGGGGAACACAAATGGACGAGCGTCGCGCCGCGCCGTAAAAATGGAAACCTCGAGAAGCGTGCCATGTAAAATCCTAGAAATCCTCCAGAAGATGAAGAACACAAAGGGGAACAACCTTGCTGAAGCGTCCGCGGCGAGAAGAAGCTCGGAAATGCCGGAAAAAGGAATGAAGAAGGGGCTCGAATCGCTTAAATAGGCTCCAGGAAACAATTCGCAAAATATCGAATATGTCCCAAGAACCGGGCGCCCGAATTGTTCGGGCTACTACAGTGTTGGGCCCGGCCCGACACTGTTCAAGCCCGAATCGCCCAGTGGAGCCCACGTTGCCCACCAAACACGCTACAGCCGATCCAGCCACCAACGAAGCTCCACGTGGCCCACCCCAGCTGCCGACACGTGGCGCGCCCGAACGCGGGAAACGGCGTCAACGCGCGCCCACGTGCGCGCCTGCGACGCCGCCTGCCATCCCTGTACGCACGCGCCCCGAGGCCGACCACCTTCGTTTCGTGAACTGGGTCCACAGAACCGACCAAAAAAATCCCGCCACGTGTCCGCCCTCCGGTGTACGCCGGCCCCGTGGACCGCGCACCTGGCCGCGCATTGCCCGCGCCCGCGCGCTGCCCGCTCTTGCCCGCCGCCGCGCCTGCGCCTGCCCGAGCCCGCGCCGCCGCGCTCCGCCGCCGCCGCCACCGCCGAAACCGTGTCATGGTGCCTCGAAAATTGTGCGCGTCATCCGGGCTCCGAAAAATGCAAGTGAATAGTCCATTTTCATCGTTTTCGCACGCTGAATCCAAATCCGAAGTCAGTTTTGCCAAATTCCAACTCTAAAAATTGCCGAAGGCATCCGGAAAGATGTTCTTTTGTCCAAACTTCGCGCTGAGCCCAATTTTAATATCCATTGCGCGCAAAACCACTTCTAAGCATTCGATGGGGTCATCTGACTACTCTCGTGATCCATTAAACACTCTAAGTCCATCACTAGTGTCCAATTGGTGCACAAACACCACCAACGCGCCACATAGGCCTCCAGAAGCTGCTGGTCAACCAGTAATCTCGTCGTGGGGATCCGGGTCCTCACACATCGGCTCACGAGTGGCATCGCTTTTCGTCATCTCAGTGACTCATTTTTACTCCTCTTTTGTTCGTACACTATGTGGATATGATGAGCATGATACTTGAACGATTTGTTTGTGGATGATGTGATATAACATTTGGAACATGGATGCCTTAATGATGTGGGATAGTAAACTCTAATCTTTCATTCTTATCTTGTGATGGTTGGATGTGCATGTGGAGGTTTTGAAAAGATAAAATGATTTGCGAAAACAGATTTCTAAAATAGAGTGTTGGGTGGACACTATTTTAAAACTTTGTAGCTTTATCCTTTCAAATTGGTGTATGCCGAGTGGGCGATTATCCTTTGAATGATGTATAAGTTTATATGATCCCTTGTGTGAGAATGTGTATGTTAAACTAGTGGTGGTTGGTGATTGTATGTTGTACGATGCCGTGTATATACAGGGGAGACTCTGTCCGTTTGTTTGAGTGACCTTGTATATGTGGCTGGTCTGAGCACGTGCAGGAGGGTAAAGGCTTTTAAAGAAAAAAAAAATTGGGTCGTTTTCCGCTTTCTGATCTACCCCCGGGGCGTGACACTAACCGCACTCGTGGCTCTCCTAAGCCTCCAGAAAATCACCTGGACCAATCCAAAGTCCAAAATAACACTATTAAAGATTTTACCTCAACCAGCGATTTAGTGGTCCCGACCACTGTGCCAAAATCCCCTTTGTTCCAAATTACCGGAACTGCCTCCGATGTTCGAATTGTCGCACCGATCGCTTTACCGATCAAAAACATGCCTCGAATGACTTTACCGTCGTTCGGATGTGGATAAACAGTCCACCGGATCCTTTACCGCGACAAACGAACATCCGAAGGGTAGAAACACCATAAATTACCCCCTAATACTAACCGAAAGGAAAAATCGTGTAAAATCATAAACAACATGAAAAGGGGGTTTTACAGGTGTACCGCAAGCGACAGACGAAAACTCAGCGATGATGGAGAAGACTGGGACCAAAATGATATACCACTGTCCCGGAACACCGAACCGACGAACCCTCGCGTCAAGAACCCATCCAGCCGCGAAAATCGTCCTCCGACGCGATCCGATGATCCCCAGCGGCAATCCGACGGTCAACGAACGGCGGCGTGGCGATCCGGACTCCTACCGTCGCCTTGACGAAGGTCGCGACGGTAGAAGGCCGGAACCACACCTGACAGAAACGGAACTAGCTCCATTAGACGAAAACCCAACCAAGAGTTGACGACGAAGGCGGCGGAAGCCAAAACTGCCCAACAGCACAGCGACAGCGGCGTGGTCAGCCGGCACGCACGGCTGCACGCGCGGGTGAGGGCTGCTTGCGCGGCGGCACATGGGTGCGGGTTGCCTACGCGGGCGGCGTGCGGGCGCAGGCTGCCTGCCCGGGCGGCGCGTGGGTGTGACACCCCCGGAATTTGGATTAGTCCTCTATATAAATGATATAATAGGACTAAATCTCTAACCCGGCTATAGCATTTTGGATGGTAGCAAGATCCAAGAGGAACATGAGAGTTAAGCGTGCTAGAGCTAGAGTAGTTCTAGGATGGGTGACCCCCTGGGAAGTGGGGCGTCACAGTTGGTATCAGAGCCATTCACCAGCCGGAAATGTGAGATGAGTCTCGGTTGAGCCAGGGTTATATAGCGGGTAGAGTGTGGCTCCCCGGCTAATGACCGTTGTAGGTGGAGTGCAGCTCCCTACAAGGTCGGCTAAGGCTAGCGAGACGAGTCTCACATCGCCTGGTGCTTGTGAGTGTGCTTGAGCCTGACGTGGACGTCAGGGCTTAAAAGGGGGGAAGAATGTGACACCCCCGGAATTTGGATTAGTCCTCTATATAAATTATATAATAGGACTAAATCTCTAACCCGGCTATAGCATTTTGGATGGTAGCAAGATCCAAGAGGAACATGAGAGTTAAGCGTGCTAGAGCTAGAGTAGTTCTAGGATGGGTGACCCCCTGGGAAGTGGGGCGTCACAGTGGGTGCGGGCGGCTGCGCGGATGCGGCCTGCCTGCATGGGCGGCGCGCGGATGTGGGTTGCCTATGCGGGCGGTGCGTAGGTACCGCCTGCCTGCGCGGCGCGTGGCTCGGGCAGCGCCCGCATGCCGCGCGCGGCGCGGGTGGCACTCGGGTGCGGCGGGCTCAGGCGCTCGGCAGCGCACGCGGCTGCACGGCTTGACATCACGCGCAGCAGTGGGGACCTTGCGACTAGGGCAACGACGGCGGCCCTTGCGACTAGGGCAACGGCGATGAGGCCTTGCGACTAGGGCAACGGCGGCGGCGGCCCTTGTGACTAGGGCAACGACGGCGATGACCTTGCAACTAGGGCAACGACGGCGGCGGCCTTGCCCACCGTCAAACGACCCCGCTCACCACCTCCGCTCCGACGGAGAAAACGAAGCGATTCCGATTACTAACCTTACTCCGACGGGGACGACGATGCGACTCCGATCTCCGGCGATGGTGGTGTTTCGAATCCGATCTCCGGTGATGGCGACATTTCTGACTTAGGTTTTCGACGCGCACAACGAGGAAAAAGAAGAAATCCGATCTTGGTGAAAACGAGAATTAGGGTTTTCTTTTACACGTTCAAAATTCCTAATCCCCTTAATTATTTACAAAAAATTCTCGTCTGCTTTCCTCAAAATGTGTGCCAATTATCCGAAACGTTCCATATCCGTTAACACAGATTTCGATTCACCGATAAGCCTTAATGGGTATCAAAATTCTCGATTTTACCCTTTTCGGACCCGCTAACTTCAAAGTGTCCTTTCGGGAGATCCGTAAGTCGAATTTACGATTCGATGGCACCGACGTTTTCCGTTTAACGAGCCCCACAATAAGACAACTCTAACAACATAGAAAATCCCATGAACAACACAACCAAGAATTTTCCGAAAAAACTAATTTTATTCCAAAAACCGAAGGGTTTACACAAATCTCAAAATGTAAAATCACTGTTATTACAGTAAACTACTATTTTCTTTTTGAATTTCGAAGGGTCGCCGGAACCTGTTCTTGTTTGATTAAGGTGAAGGCACTAGCCGTTCGGGGTTTGGAAAATAAAACTTGTTTTCACTAATTTTCTTAAAAACTAAGATTTATTAAAATGAGTTTCCTCAAATCAAAATGGTTTTCTAAAATGAAGCTACCTTTTCTCCTCACTCAAAGTGGGTTCGAGTGAAAATGGTTTTCAAAAATAAATATCATCTTTTCATATAAACCTCCTCACCCGAAGAGGGTTCGAATGATCTGGGTTTCAAGGCTTGTTTTCATATTTGGGTCGAAATCTACGGGAGGCTGTGCCTGGAACCTATTCTTGTTTGATTGGGGTTGTAGGCAACAGGCAACAGTCTTTTGAAATTTTTGGACCCTTCATTATTGTTAGCTGTTGAATTGGTGAGTGATCCAGGGCTGTTAAGTGTTTTTCGGCCAGTATTGTTAGTTGTTTGGGTTTGTGAGTCTTCCGATCTGGTTGATCGTGGATTTGGACTATAGCCTGCATGTGTTATTGTTGTGATACTTGATGCCACGATGTTTCGTCAGTGGGGTCGCTCCCTAGGAGATGCCGCTCCGGATGCGATGTTGGGCCTGTTGAGGTAGTTTCGCATGATAGGTACAATAGTCCATTGGGACGCCCTACGCAAATCCCGTCCTGGTGTAGATGTGTTGTAGTGTTCTGGTTTTTCCCATGCAACTTTCCGATGAATCCACTGTGTAGAACACCTAGTGTTGGTGTGTCTGGCCCATGGTGCATCGAAGGGGTGCCACAGATGGACCTTGTGAGACTTTAATAGCGGATTTGGCCTTCGGATGCATTTGCCGAATTTTAGAAAAGGTTTTGGGCCAATCTGAGGTTGGATTTGGATTCAGTGCGGAAAAACGCTTGAAAACGGCTATTTGCTTGTTAAATTTGGAGTCCGGATGACCAAATGCGGGCTTCCGGAAGTTTTCGGGGATTTTCGGTGCATGGGGGAGACTCGTGGACCGGCCTGAGCCACGTGGTGGCCTATTATTGGCCGGCTCACGCAGCTCGGTCCACGGGGAGGCGCGGCGGTGCATGGACCGCGGGCGGGGGACGCGTGGCGTGCCCTGATTGGCCGGCGCACGCGGCACGGCTCAGCGTTTTTGCGGGATTGCGGTAGACCGGGCGCATGACACGTGGCAGCTTCGGATTTGCTGGCTCACGTGGGCGCGGTCCACGGTGTGCGCAGTGGGGCGCCTCGAGACGGCGCGCGCATAGTAGCGCCAGGCGGGCGGTCGGCCGCACTCGAGTGCGCCATGTGTCGCCTCGTGGTTGGGCGGCCGTACCTACCCCCGCTGACCGCGAGGGGACACGCGGCGCGCAGCGGGCCACCTTGAACCGTTGTCCCCTGTTTGGGGTGACGTGGCAGCACCAGGAGGTTTCGGGCGCGTCGGACGGGGTGTGTGCGACCGGGTTTCCGGGCGCAGTGCGCCCGAATCTTGCGCCCGAAAACCCGGCCCGTTAGTGTTGTGGGCTGGGACTATAAAAAGGGGTCTTTGGGTCACTTAGCTCTTTTTCTGAGCGTTTTTTCACAGGGATTTCTCTTGGGTGATTTTTCCTCTACTTGTTCCTCATCCAACTGAACATCCCTGGGATTTTTAGGGGCACGCATCCCGAGGTTAGCGTTTTTTCGGCGCGGCACGACGCTTGCTCTCCGGCGACCCGCTTCGCCCCTTCTCAGTGTTTTGGCTTCCCCGACTCACCCCGACATCCGATTTCGCCAATTCTTGCGCCGTTGGACTCCTTGCAGGTAGGACTTCAACTCCTGTGTTTTGAGGTTCCTCGATTTCCATGCTGATCTTAGAGTTTTCTGAGCACCCATTTGACCCATTTTTCTTCGCGGACTTTTGGACAGCACCGCGGTGTTCTTGCCGTATCTTTTCGCTCAGACGTCGGATTGAGGCGATTCAAAAGGCAATCTTCATCTACTTTTCGCAAGGAGTCTCCTGGATTTTTCTTAGATTTTTCTGGATTATACACAAGGGTGAGAATCTCCTTTCTCTGTGGTTATTTGTTACAGAAATTTGGTACAGTTTGGATTGGGGTGTACCCCTTGCCGGATTTTTATCTCAGCGTAGGAAACTCCGATTTGGGCGTGCAGGTACTCGTTTCGACGGGTTCGTCGCGAGGATCGTGATAGTATTTTTCTTGGATTTGTCTGGGCATCATTCGCAGGTAAAAATTGGAGAATTCTGGACTGTGGAATTAGGGGACAGATTTTGGAAATTGAGAATGAAATGCTTATGTACTTTCCTTTGGGGTATTTTGTACAGATTGGTGGTGAGTATTTGGACTGAGCTTGGGCTTCGCTTCTGGGAACTTGGAATAGTGCTCGAGGTGGGTGATGTTGTGAACCTCCTACTTGTGAATGTCACTAGGCCTATTAGAATGCCTTGATCATGTGCTATTAATTGTGAATGTATCTAGCATGCTTGTATGAGATTAAGGTTCCTTTGTTAATATTTGCATTATTAGCAAGCTACAGGTTAGTAAGTGGTGTTTCCATGTTTTAGATATGCAGTTTAATTAGTTGGAAATAATACTAAAGCCATATCATGTCATATGTTAAGGGAAGGTTTGGGCATGTGGTTAGAATGCATGTTGTAAAAAGGGGTACTTGCTAGTAGATTATGCATCTAAATTGTATCATGTATCATATATCCTGCCACATGTACATCGGAGATTCCAAACACTTAATGTTGCATATGCTAGAATAATTGAAATGATTTTATCAAATAAAGGACTTTGCATGCTTGAATGGTCATCTAGCTAGGCCACCTTTTTCTGCTACACAAACATATTGGAATTGACTTAGGAGAAACCATGCCTTTATTCGTTCTCCTGTCGTCTAGTCTTAGGGGATTGTGTAGTCAGATGTTCAGAGTTGGGACAGTCGGGGATCGATGTTTGGGTGTTGCGGCGACCGCGGACTGTGGGCGGTTGACCGGATTATTATTATTATTATTACTGTTGCATCAGATTGGAGGTAGGGGATCGAGTTTCCCTTTAGTGGATGGGTTTTCCCACTTTGATCAGAGTCGTGACCCAGTCCTGCTATTTTATGATACTAATGATACTAGTGACAGTGATACTATGCTCGTGTGGGGTCGCTCCCCTCGAGTGCCACTCCGGAGTAGGTTTCAGACCGTGTTGGGTGCCGGTCAGACCGTGTTGGGTTTCGGTCATTTGGACAGGGGAGATACTGAGTTGTGAGGTTGACAGCAGAGCAGGCAGTACCAGTGTTTACTGGTGTTTTGATTGGGTTGGTCAGGCAGTCTTTGACGTTCTGGTGCATGCTTTCAGCTATTCTTTTTGTTAGGCATCTTAGAGGCATGTTAGTGGTAGCTCTTCATCAGTAGTGTTACTTGTAGCTTACCACCTTTGTTTTCATTTTCGCCTCTGATAGTCCTAGTGGGCATGTCTGAGTTTGAGGTCTACCCACTAGGGGAGGCTACTGTTTTTATAGTAGTTCTCACCCCCCCACTGCTTTCTCTTTTCTTTTCCCCTTTGTTTTGCAGAGTCCTCTGCGGGAGTTGCAGGACCCTCTTCCCTGGATCGAGGTAAGAGGATCGCTGATTAGATAGCTGCTGCCCCGAGTTCGAGTTTTGTAGTTTTGATGTATCCCCAGTACACTCAGACGGTTGTATTTCCTTTTATTTTGGGTCTGGCTGCGGCCAGCTGGTTGTATTTATTTCGTGAGCTGGGAGAGACACTTGTATATTTGTGAGAGCTTATTGTACTTTTATTTCCTGCATTTGTCTGAGTTGTATTAGTTTTAGTTTAGCTCTGTTTTATGCTCCTTTATTATATATTTTATATCTGAGCAGGTTACCAGCGCTTCGTGTACACGGAAAAATCCGTATGCACGGCGGATCTGTGGACGGGCCCGGGTTCTGGTTTACACCCGGGGCGTGACATGTGTGGTAGTAGGTGAGCACAGTGTAGTGCACCGACTCTGTGAAATAGCGAGGTGCGGTGAAATCACGCGTAACGCATTTAAAATGTGATTATAGTCGAGTTCGGGGTGTTTCGGATCGAAGCAAAAGTCTTCGGACCGAAAAGTGTGTTGTCGAGGAAAGAATTGGAGTTATAAATCTTAAAGCCCCATGTTTAAATTGTGTTCCGGAACCCACCCATTGTGTACCGGAACCAAAGGAAAATAGCCAAAGTATGAAACTCATGAATTTCATTGTGTTCCGGAACTCCCCTTTGAGCACCGGAACCAAAAGAGAAAGGTTTGGATGAAAATGCTTCAGAGGTGCTGTGTTCGGGTACACTTATTGTGTACCGGAACTAAGTGAGGAACTCAGGGTGGAAGCCTTAGGGTTTTGAGAAACTGGAAAAGTGTACCGGAACTTAGTGAGGAACCCAGGGTGGAAGCCTTCGGGTTTTGAGGAACTCGAAAGGTGTACCGGAACCCAAACCTCTGTGTACCGGTACTCAAGGTGAGTACCGGTACTCAATGCTGGAATGCTGAAATCTGAGTCCCCGTGTTCCGGTACTCATGGGGAGTACCGGTACTCAATGTCCTGAAATTCTGGACAGTGCAGGAAATTTATTTTTTTAGCAGGGGCATTTCCGTAAATTCACAATGGCCTGCTACCCAACTACCCCCAGCACAGCATTAACTCCTCTCTCTCTCTCCTTCATAACATAGCTCTCTCTCTCTTTTCCTCCCCATTCGAAAGAGAGAAAGGAAAGGAAGAGAAGGAAAGAAAAAGAAGAAGAAGAAGAAGTAAAGGAAGGAGTGGTTCTTGAGCTTCAAGGAGAGCTTGGGGGACTTGGAGAGAACTCAAAGAGGAGCTCCAACTTCCTCTTTCTTCTTCCTCTTTGAGCAAAAGCATCAAAGTGTTAAGGATTTTGTATTGGCGTATTTCGTGAAGTGTTTTGAGTCTTGAAGATTGAAGATGAAGAATTGTGGATCATATACATCAATCTCAAGAAAAATGGATTCGAAATAATCAGGTACGTTTAACTAAATAATTTTGGTGATCCGAATACATTTGTGTAATTTAGAAACACTTGGAATATGGTTTGATGCATAAAAATCAAAAACTAAACTTTTTGGAAGTTCAGGATCCGGACCAGCCACGTCCAATCCGGATCCCGAACATGGTTTGGTTCATGCAATTTTCCAGTTCGGACCACCCCTGTTTCAGTCCGGACCCCGAACCTTAATTCTGCAAAAATTGCATGAATAGTCCGAACCTCCCCTGTTTCAGTCCGAACCCCGAACTGCGTTTTTCAGAAAATCTTCTGAAAATTGACGACAGTCCGGATCAGACTTAATCCAGTCTGGACCGCCGTGCGGCAAAAATTCTGTTTTGGAAGTTTTTGATGCTTATCTCTTTCCAAGGGTATCTAATCTATAAATAGACTTTTTATTCATCGTAAAAAGTGATTTTTGATTTCTCGAAAAAGATTTTCTTTTAAGAAAGAGAAAAATCCACAAATATAGAGAAGAAAGGAAAACATGATTAAATTCATGTTTCTTCGTCTATATTGTTCGATTTGATTCTAGGATTTCCAAACTCCTATTTTTTGTAGAATCAAATTGAAGAATACTTAGATGGTATTTCTTGTCTATCTTTGATCTAAGTATTCGGAGGATCACCACCAAACAAAAACAACGATTTTACCAAGAATCGGCGCGAGGATTCGCGTGGCCTTGTGGATTTAAGGTGCTACCGCTCTCGTGGATTCGGAGCGAGGCGCGCTCGTGTGATCGAGACGTGCTACATTGGTGAAGACCGTGGATTCGGTTGGACGTCGTGGATTCGACGTTGGACTTCGTGGATTCGAAGTTGCACGCAAATTGTGGATTCAATGAGCGTGTGGAGCGAGCGGAGAAGATCAACTAGGAGCTTTTCCCTATCCTTGTTGCTACGGCGAAGGTGCAGACGCTGTTAAGGATGCTGTTCCCGCATTCAAGGGGCAGTTGAAACGGAAGTGCCCCGGCTAGCCGCAACGAAAGCAGTGGTCGTGCCTCTTAGGACATTCATTCACTCGGTGTGTTCCACCGCAAATGATGCAAGGTCTCTCCACCGGCTTTTGTCCTCCCATCGGTGCGCTCCTGGTTCCTCGTTGTGATTTCGAATGTTTAGGGGGTCGGCTTCCGCTGGAATAGCCTCCTCCAGAGTAGGACTGAGGTCGCTTCCTGTCCTTGTCATGCTCAAAGCCCTCCCGTCGGGCTCGCGTAACCTCAAATCCTCGCTCCACTATGGTGGCTCTATCGACCACCTTCTAGAAAGTGTGCAAATCCATCTCTTGTACGACCTGAAAGATGTCACTCCGCAGACCATCCACAAAGAGTTGGGCCTTGTGGGAATCGTCCCTTATAACAAAGGGTACGCAATTTACCAATCTTACAAACTCCCGCTGGTACTCCATAACCGTCTTGCTCCCTTGCTTGATGTGCTTCAGATCATCTTCCATCTGTTGTTTGACGCTGTTGGAGAAAAACGCCCCAAATAGCTTTTCTCGGAACGTAGCCCATGATGGAAGGGCGGTGCCCTTCGAGGGGTCCGGGCGCACCGTCTTCCACCACATGCGGGCGTTTCCCTCAAGAAAATGGACGGCCAAGGGGACCTGTTCATATTCCTCCATCAATAAATCTTCGAAAAACTTTTCCATAGTATCTACCCACTTTTCCACGACCCACGGATCGGTCGTCTCTCCTTCAAACACAGGTGGGCCGTATTTTCTGAAGTCCGCCAAATTAGCTCTCACCCTGTCCCGTTCGGTCTGCTGAATAGATGCTTCCCTTGCAGTGATAGCGGGCTCTACGGGGGTGGGTAATATCACAGTCTCTCTCAAAGGGGCTTCGGCTGTGGCTCCTGGTGTAGGTTCCGAAGTCGCCGGCGTTGGGGCTAAAAAAGACGCTGTAGGCTGAACCGGCGGTACCCCGGTTGTCGCGGTCTGAGGAGGGGCGGTCGTGGTCTCGCCGTCTACTACCGGCGGTGCCGTCGTAGGTGTGGTTGGCCCGGGTGGAGGGGCCTGGGCGACCACTACTAACGTAGCTGGTTGCTGCGTCAATTGACGCACTTGTTCTGTGAGGGCCGCTAGCTGTTGGGCCATCTCTTGCAGTTGTTGCCGAAGAAGCTGATTCTCCGCAGCCGTCGGTGCCGTTTCGTCTGTCTCTGCGTTATCAGTTGACGACCTAGTCCGGGCCATTATCCGCTATACACAAAGAAGCCAAGTCAACCCTAGACCTAACTGGTCTAACACTATGACCTGCGAACAAACCGGAACTCTATCCCCTTTTTCCTCAAACACACTTGCGCTCTACGCACCTATTCCTTGACTATCTCGTTGGTCAGTTGCTAGTGGTGATGTACTTCTGTGGATGTTGGTCAACGACTACCGTGGTTAAAGCTGTTTGCGCTGATACCAAAAAATCTGTCACGCCCCGGGGGCTTAAAATAAGCGAAAAACGTGTACATTTTTTTTTTATAAGTACCCCCGCCGGGCACGTGCGCAGATCCGCCACATATACAAATTCTCCCCGCAAACGGACGGAGTCTCCTTTGTATATGCACGGCGTCGCAAGCATAAATCGTACTTTAACCACACTAGCCAAAAATTTACGTTGAGGGAAAAGATATCATCAATCGTCATAACCAAGCCGGCCACCCACATTTTGAAAGGATAAATCCACAGGTTGTAAAACGGTACCCACACGACACCTAAATTTTATTAAATATTTTCGCAATCTTTTTGCTTGATTTGAAAAGAGTGGCCGAAACAATAACTAGTAAGGGAAACGTTCATCCACGATAAACACAGTTCGAATCCAACATCCACAACAGAGTATCACACGCACATAAGCTAACAACAAAAAGTAATCAAAACGTAAGCAAAGGAAAAGTCACCAGCCCCTAATCGGGCTAAGATCCTCGAGTAGCGGCCTCACTGTCGTCCAGGACCCCACCCTTGACCGAACCTGTCATAGTGTGGGAAGTCAGTGACCAAAGAGTAAGAGGAAGACGTAAAACATAAAAGATGCTAAAAGTACTGCAAGAAAAGCAAACCGATAAACCAGAGCATCCAAAACTACCCCTTATGAATCCACAATACCCCTGTAAGTCAGAACGGAACACCTGCCAGAAGGTCTAAAGACCCCCAGCGAACAGAGTCACCTTGCTCTCACCTTGGTGCTTTTAACCCCTCTATGGTACTTGTGCGGAACCTTAAGTAACCGTAAGGGCCCCCCACCACGTCACCTTGTGGAGTACACGGGTCAACGTACCACCTCTCCGAAAAAATACACCGATGCGGTGGCCAAACCGCTGGTGTGCGCGTAAGCAGCCATGAGCATAAAGACCAAAGACGGTGTGTGATATAGAACACCGCAACACCCGTCGCAACATACAGTAATAAAGGGATACTCATGCGAATAGGGGTTAGTTGAAAACCATTAGCACATCTACTTTACTCTTACATAACACATGATGAGACCTCACTTTAAAAGGGACGCACGAAAAGGGTACCCACCTTGAATCGCGTTGAATAGAACACCTGAAACCGTCCTGCGACCTTGCACGATTCCCTGACCTAAAAGGGAGAACCCCAACAAAACATAACATCGATAAGCTAAACCGAGACCTGCGAAAAATTGTAGCCCCGAACTCTGTCCAGAACAAGACAGAGAACGCCAAGACCCACCCAGACGCGGCGCAAGAACAGCGCGGCGCAGAGACAGCGTGGTGCGGTGTATGCGGAGCAGCCCCACGTGGGCACCAACCCCGCGCGGGCGCGTGCTCCGGCGGTGCGGCCTCGCGTGGGCGCGCTGCGTGCGGCGCAGCCCCGCGCGGGCTCCAGCCCAGCGCGGGTGTCCGCTGCGGCGGTGAGGCCCCGCGCGGGCATCGGCCCCGTGCGGGCGCAGCCCCACGCGGGTGCGCGCTGCGGCGGTGCGGCCCCGCGCGGGCACCAGCCTCGCGCGGGCGCGCTGCGTACGGCGCAGCCCCGCGCGGGCACAACCCCGCGTGGCCAGCAAGCAGTGCGGTGCGCGGCTGCCCCGCGCGGGTACAACCCCGCACGGGCGTGCAAGCGGCGCGGTGCGCGGCCCTTCAGCGGCGCGCGGGTAGCGCCCGCCTCAGCCACGCGGCGGCAGCGAGGCGGCGGCTAGGGCATCCTAGGTCGCCCAAACGACAAAACCAAGAACACAAAACCCAAAAACAAAAACATGAAACTCAGAACGACGAAAATGCGAGAGAGGTAAACGTCGCTAACCTCGCTCAAACGGAGAAGACAACCCGATCTCGTTCCTTGTGGTAGTGAGAATCCGGATCCGCTCTCCGTTGAAGGTGACGCTCCGATCCCAGCTTCCGGCACGTTGATCGAAGAAGATGGAAGATCCGATCTATTTTTTCCTCTCTGAAATAGGGTTTCCTTTTTCTCTCTTTTCTCTCCGATTAGGGTTTTCGCTTTCTTGAAAAATAATAATTAAATATTTTATTTCCCTCTCGTACGTACAAAATAAAACCCTTAATCGGCAGATATAACAAAAAGATTCTCATCTCCTCGAAAAGCGTGCCGATCATGTGGCACGGGTTCCGGTGTATCCTACGAGTACCGAAACCCTCAAAATCCCATTCCGAGAGATTCGGAAATCAGATTTCAGATCCGATCGCTTTGCCGTTCTCCGTTTTTCGAGCTCTAACACCGAAAAATACCCGCACGCACCGATGTTGTACCCAAAGAAATCCCGCTAATAAATCCCTTAAACAACTAATTTATTCAAAAGGGGTTAAAAGAAACACAAGACAGTTTGTGATATTACAGGTTTAGTGTTGGTCGTTTTCTGTTTTCTGACCCCATAAATTGTGTGTACAGAGTATGGCCCGTACTAGGTCGTCTACTGACGGCGGGGGAGAGGATGGGATGAGGCCGACGGCTGCTGAGGCTACCTTGGCCGCCGAGAACCGGCTGCTCCGATAGCAAGTTTAGGGTATGGCGGGACTGTTGTCGGCGCTCACCGAGATGGTACAGCAAATAGCCCGCCAGACGGCTACACCGGCTACTGCTACCCAGCTTCCTACTCCCGTGCTGGTTGTACCTGTGGCGGATGCGCTGGTAGTAGGTGGTGACGACAGTGTGGCTATGCCTACTCAGACTACCATGGCAAGGGTATCACAGGCTCCGGCGATGGTATCCTCAGACGTTCCTTCGCCAGCGGCTCCGGGACCGATGCTGGGGGCCACCGTCAGGAACCCTGTGAGGGAGGTCGTCATCACACCCTCCCCCTCTCAGTCCGCCACCGTTGTTGGAGGGGATTCTGCTTTACTCACGGAACGGGCTAGGGTGAGGACGAATTTGGCAGAGTTTCGAAAATACAAACCGACCATCTTTGAAGGAGGGACAACCGATCCTTGGGTAGTGGAAAAGTGGGTTGACACTATGGAGAAATTTTCGAGGACTTGATGATGGAGGACGAGCGGGTTCCCTTAGTAGTGCATTTTCTTGAGGGAACCTCCCGCATTTGGTGGAAGATCGTGCGACCTGCTCCTTCTAGTGGCACTGTTTTTCCACCATGGACTACTTTCAGGGAGATGTTATTTAGAGCATTATTTTCCGACAGTGTCATGCAACAGCTGGAGGATGATCTAAAGAACATTAAACAGGGAAATCGTGCGGTGAAGGAGTACCAGCGGGAATTTATAAGATTGGCCAACTGCGTCCCTTTCGTCATACGGAACGAGTCTCACAAGGCTCATCTTTTTGTGGATGGCTTGAGGAGCGACATTTTCAAGCTGGTTCAGTCAGCGAATTTACATACCTTTCAGCAGGTGGTCGACAGGACCACTTTGGTGGAGCGTGGAGCCATGGTTACCCACGGCCAGAATGAGGGTTCCGACCGCAACAAGGATAAGAAGCGGTCTCAGTCTTAACCAGGAGGCGGACAGTCCGGGGGTGGCCGACCACCCAAGTATCCTCGATCACAGCAGGGGGCCAAGAGTACACCGACGAGCGAGCCGAAGACAGGGGACTGGCCTTGTATCATCTGTGGCGGGGCGCATTTGGTGACAACTTGTTCGCAGAGGTATGATCATTGTTTTCGATGTGGTAAACAGGGGCACTTCAGATCCAATTACCCTATGAACCCGGGGACGGCATCGTCGGCAGTCTCTACACCTTCACCGCAGCGCCAGGGCCGAGGGAGGTCTCCTACAGTATCAACCGGACGCCCTTCGACCCCACGACGGGAGGAGAGGGCACCGCAGCAGCAACAGACTGGTGGGAGGATTTATTCTATGGCACAGCAGGGGACGGACCCAGTAGAGGACGTGGTCGTAGGTATTGTTTTACTTTCAGGCATTCGTGCTAGGACTTTGTTTGATACGGGAGCATCTCACTCTTTCATATCGCGTATTTTTGCTTGTACCCTTGGTTTTGAGGTGAAACCCACTCCTAGAGTATTGTCAGTCTTGACCCCGGCGCCACCTATGGATGCTGATACCTATGTACCTACCGGCCCGGTGATGTTGGGCAATCGGGTTTGCCCGGGGGACCTTGTGGTTATTCTTATCAGGGAGTTTGATGTGGTACTTGGTATGGATTGGTTAGCCAGAAACTTTGCGGTAATTGATTGTGAGATGCTACAGATCTATCTGCGAGAACCTGGATACCCAGAGCTTGTTTTCCAAGTGTGAAAAAGTACCTTCTTTGCTATGTTCATCTCCGCTACTCGGGCAAGAAGACTGATTGATAGTGGATGTGTGGCTTATTTAGCATCGGTGGATGTGGCCACGCGGCCTTCGTCGTCACTCACAGATATTCCTGTAGTGAGGAAGTTTCAGGATGTTTTTCCTGAGGAGTTGTCGGGGATGCCACCTAAGAGAGAGATGGAGTTCTCCATCGATCTTATTCCTGGCACCTTGCCGATTACAAAGGCGCCCTACCGCATGGCGTTTGCTGAATTAAGAGAACTCAAGGCACAATTAGAGGATTTAATGGCCAAGGAATTTGTTAGGCAGAGCGTTTTGCCTTAGGGAGCACTGGTGCTTTTTGTACGAAAGAAGGATGGCAGTTTGCGGCTTTGCATAGACTACCAGAAATTGAATAAGGTCACAGTGAAGAATAAGTACCCTTTGCCACAGATTGATGACCTATTCGACCAACTGCAAGGAGCCACAGTTCTCTCAAAAATCGACTTGCAGTCCGGATATCAATCACCATGTCACGCCCCGAGAGAGGCTTAAAAGCGAAAAATGACCCTTTTTTTTTCAAAGTCTTTTCTCCCGGTACGTGCTCAGACCCGCCACATATACAAGATCTCTCTACACAAATGAACAGAGTCTCCCCTATATATGCACGACGTCACACAAAATACATACATCAACCACAACTAGTTTTTCATACACAGAGTGCTAAATAAAGGGATAAGCTAGTCTTTTGAATCATACAAGAGAATATCGCCCACACGGCATACTCCAAGTTGAAAGGATAAAACTCCAAAAATTTAAAAATAGTGCCTACCCGACACTTGGTTTTGAAAACAGATTTTGTAAACGTTTTATCACTTTGAAAAGCTTCCACATTCCACATGCACCCACAAAAGATAAAACGAAATCCAAAAGATCGCTATCCGTCCAAAGTGTCCCTATGTCCCAACATTCACATCACAAAGTGTCCACATCACATGCACATAGTATCAACCAGATGTAATGAACAAAAGGGAGGAGTAAAAGTGTCACCAGAATGATGAAATCCAAATCACTCCCGAGTCGTAGCCTCTCCCCCGTCCCCGCCCGAACATGTCACATAGTGGGAGTCAGTGACAAAAACCATAGAAAGGAAAACAGATAATACGATGACCAAGTGCAACATATAGGTTGGATAAAGTAAATAGGACATCAAACCGGAAACCAGAACTCCCAAGTCTTCCATACCGCTTTTTCGGTTCCCACCACGGAACCCGAAAATACATCAAATGTAATACCTCAACCTTCCCGCCTCCTGTTTTGGTTCTAATTTTTTTTTTTTTTTTTACGGTTGTTAAGGGGGGGTTGATGGTTCGAGAAATTCTGGGCTGATCGTCAGGGTTTGCGAGTATTTTTAGGTGCTAGAGCTCGCAAAACGGTGAACGGGGGCGCGATCGGATTCGAATTCCAACTCCGGGATCACCCAGAAAAGATTTTTTTTTTTAAGTTCTCTATCAGCTTGGACGCATCGGAATCCGTGCGGGCGATCGGCATGCCTTCTGAGGTAATCTGGACCCCTCGTTCAAATTTCGATTGGCTAAGGATTTTATTGGTTTTAATTTTATTATTTTTTTCGTTTAGAGCTAAGTCCGATCGGGGTGCGTACGGGGAAAACCCCAAACTCTCTTTTTCCTCTTTTCAAGAAAACGGCGTAGAGAGCCCGAGACCGAAAGACGGGGAGAGGGAAGGAGAAACTGCTCCCTTTCTGCGGGATTGATCGAGCGAGGAGCGGACGATCCTCTTTCTTCCTCCTTCTCCAGCGAAACCAAGGTGAGCGTTTCGTTCCTAGTGGTATTTCGTTGTTTAGTTTTGCGTTCATCGTTTCGGGGGTGAACCCGTCGCGCCGCTGCCGCCACCGCGGAGTCCAGGCCACCGGCAGCAAGGGACTGCCCGCAGGCAGCGCACCGCGCGGGCTGGTGGCGCGCGGGGCTGCGGGCAGGCAGGCGCCGCGCGGGGCTGCCCGCAGGCAGCGCGCCGTGCGGGCTGGTGCCGCGCAGGGCTGCCCGTAGGCAGGCGCCGCGCGGGCTGGGGCAGAGCGGGGCTGCCCGCAGGCAGGCGCCGCGCAGGCTGGGGACGAGCGGGGCTGCCCGCAGGTAGGCGCCGCGCGGGCTGGTACCGCGCCGGGGTGCCCGGAGGCAGCGCGCCGCGCGGACTGCTGCCGCGCGGGGCTGCGCGCAGGCAGGCACCACGCGGGCTGGTGCCGCGGGGGGCTGCCCGCAGGCAGGCGCCGTGCGGGCTGGTGCCGCGGGGGGCTGCTCGCAGGCAGGCGCCGCGCGGGCCCCCGCGGGCAGGTGCCGCAAGGGCTGGTGCCGCGCGGGGCTGCCTGCAGCCATCGCACCGCGCGGGCTGGTGCCGCGCGGGGGTGCCCGTAGGCAGGCGCCGCGCGGGCAGGTGCCGCGCGGGGCTACCCGCAGGCAGCGCACCGCGCGGGGCCGCCCACAGACTGGCCGCGCCGCGCGGGCTGTAGCCGCGCGGGGCTGTCCGCAGGCGGTGCGCTCCCGCACGGGTTGGTGTCGTGCGGGGATTTTCGCCACGCGGGTTTTGGCCTAACCACCGTCGGGGTCCTAGGGCCGTGTTGGCGTTTCAGTTTCGAGTCAATGTTTGGTGTTTTGGGTGTTAAATCTTAGTGTCACTGATGTTTTCTTCGGGGGGACGTTTTAGGTTCGGGAGGCACACAGAGATGCGGACGAGCCGAGTGCCCGGTCGTCGCACGCAAGGTGGGTACTTTTCCGATGTTTTGGATTTCAGAATTATGGGAAATGTGTGGTAGTAAAAGTAATTGCATGATTTAATACTGTTAACCCTTGTTAATATTTGTTGTATAATACTATCGATATTATGGCGACCAAGGGGCGCTATGCCTTGTTTTATCATGTACTTGGTTACGATGCTCGAGGTTGCAGCACGCACACCAGCGGTTTGCCCACCGCGAGGGTGTGCTTTTCCGAAAAAGTGGTGCGTTGACCCGTGTACCCCACAAGGTGACGTAATGGGGGCACCCGTAGGTGGGGGGTTAGAGGCGCCAAGGTGAGAGCGGTGTGGTTTGCCGAGGTAGGTGCTCGGTGTGGTTTGCCGAGGTAGGTGCTCGGTGTTGTTTGCCGAGGTAGGTGCTCGGTGTGGTTTGCCGAGGCAGGTGCTCGGTGTGGTTTGCCGAGGCAGGTGCTCGGTCTGGGTTATACAGGGGGGGATTACCGTTGATTGCACGATGGGGAGGGCGGATGCTCTGGATTTCTTAAGGTTTGCTTTATTTACAGCCTTTCCTGCATTTCATACTTTATACTATGTGTCACTGACTTCCCACCTTGTGACAGGTTCAGTCAGGGGTGAGAGTTAGGGCGACGGTGAGGCCGCGACGAGAGGACTGCTTGCCCTTCGAGGCTACAGACTGATTATTTCTCCTTATGCTCATTTCATTTTTTGTTAGTAGCTATGTGAGTTTGATACACTTGTGGGGTTGACGTGGATGTTGGGATGATTTCATACTTCTGTGGATGAATGTTTACTTTATTATCTGTTAGTTGGCCGTTTTCAAACTACCGAAAAAGCATTGCGAAAATAATTTTGAAAATATAGGTGTCGAGTAGGCACCATTTTTAAAACTCTGTGGATTTATGGATTTCGAAACGGTTTTGAAAAACATAAGTGTCGGGTGGGCACCGTTTTTAAAACTCTGTGAATTTATGGATTTCGAAACGGTTTTGAAAAACATAGGTGTCGTGTGGGCACCGTTTTTAAAACCCTGTGGATTTATCCTTTCAAAAGATCAATCGTCCTCGTTAAATTCCTGATGCAAGATAATCTCGTGTGGTAATGCTTGTTGACTGCTGTGGTTAAATGACTGTTGTAATCGTGACGCCGTGCATATACAGAGGAGACTCCGCCCGTTTGCGGGGTGAATCGGTATATGCGGCGGGTCTGGGCTCGAGCCGGGGGAAAGGACTTTCAAAAAAAATATATACGCAAAATTAAGAACTTTTTGGTGGTTGTCTTCCGCTTGTTTAAACCCCCGGGGCGTGACAGATTAAGATGGTATCAGAGAATAACAACTTTAACCACAGTAGTCGCTGTCCAACATCCACAGAAGCACATTACCACTGGCTACTAACCAATGAAATGATCAGGGTATAGGTGCGTAGAGATGCGAGAGTGCGGGATTGTTAAGTATTGTTTCTCGGTTTAGCTCGGGTGTTGTGCTAGTGTAGTCGGGTTGTTTTGGAGGTTGGGGTCGAGGCCGGCTGCCACCGGGTTCGTGGAGGTTGCTGGGAATCAATGGATTAAGCAACCGGCACAGGACACGGTGGGACTGCTGACGGTGTTCATGCACTTGGTACGGTTGTTAACACAGCAGATCGTTGCGTCGACTTTTGTTTTTCGAACCCCTTCCTCTGCCGACATCCTGGTCATCGGTGGCAACGGTGACTGGTGGCAGTGTAATCCACTGGTGTTGGTTAGGGTGTCAGTTGGGTTGTCGGTCGTGGGCAACCGGGTAACCTATTGTCTAAGTTTGTACCTTTTAGGTCTTCTGGTTTTAGGTTACAGCAGATAGTCGGCCGATCCTTTTTGCACCATGGGCAAGGTATGGGTGGGAATGAGGATTCTTTCCCTACGGTTGTTACCCATAGTTCGGCTTTTTACTGTAGTCACTGCGATGGTTGTAGAAATCGTCGTGATGGGGTCTTGGGGTGCTCCTTTGGGTTGAAAAGGAGCCCACCGGGGCTAGTAAATCTTGTTCGTTTGGGCTCGATTTCGGTTAGAGAGGCCGTGTCTCGCTTCGCACAAGTGTGCGTAAGTGGCGACTTTTTATTGGGGGTTTATTTTTTTGACGCTGGGTGGTGCCAGTTAGCTCTTTTAAGGGGGTTGTGGTGGTGTAGCTCTAGGTTGGGTTCCTGTGTTCTGCACAAGAGGGTCGGTTAGGTTGTCTTACTGGTGGTGTCACGCCCCGGGTGTAAACCAGAACCCGGGCCCGTCCACAGATCCGCCGTGCACACAGAATTTCCCGTGTACACGAAGCGCCGGTAACCTGCTCAGATATAAGAGATACTGAAAGAGCATAAAACAGAGCTAAACTACAACTAATACATCTCAAATAAAGCTAGAAAGTAAAAGTACAAATATCTGAGTGTACAGGGGATACATCAAACAGCTAAACTGGCGACCAGGTAGACAGCTATCTAATCCGCGAGCTCTTACCTCGATCCGCCGAGGAGGGTCTAGCAACTCCAGCAGATGACTCTGCAAAACAAAAGGGAAAAAGACAAAGAGAAATAGTGGGGGGGTGAGAACTACTATAAAAACAGTAGCCTCCCCTAGTGGGTTAGACCTTAAACTCAGACATGCCCACTAGGTCCTACCAGAGGCGAAAATAAAATAAGGGTGGTAAGCTATAAATATAACTACTGATAAAAGCTACCACTAGTATGCCTCTAAAATACTAAGCTAAAAGAATAGCTAAATGTATGGCTCAGAGTATATATGCCTGCCTGAGAAGCCCAATCTAGACACCGGTGAACACTGGTACTGCCTGCTGTGCCTACTAACTCACAACTCAGCTGCGGGATGCAGACCGGCTCCTGACCGGCACGGTCCCATCCCAAAAGCAACAGACCGGCTCCCGACCGGCACGGTCACACACACTCCGGAGTGGCACTCGAGGGGAGCGACCCACGCGAGTGAAATAAGTCGCCATAAGTAACCTGATATAGCAGGACTGGATCAAGACTCTAATCAAGTGGGAAAAACCATACACTAAAGAAAATCCGATCCCCTCTCCCCCAATCTGATGCATTAGTAACAGCCCGGTCAACCGCCCAAAATCTGCGGTTGCCGCAAATACCCTGCCAACATGCCTGCCTGCCCCAAATCCCCATTAACTGACTACACTATCCCAGCCCCTGCTCGAACCTGAGCATACTATCCCCTAAGTCTAGATAACTGGAGAAAGAATAAAAAATATGGTTTCTCCTAAGTCAGTTCCAGCATGATAGTGTAGCAGAAAAATGTGGCCTAACTAGGTGACCATACAAGCATGCAAAAGTCCTCATGATAGTAAATTAAATACAAGTACTGTTGTTCAAGTAATTATGAAAGCATGCTATTCCAGGATACTAGTAATCACATAAGACACTATGTACCAACATAATCAATGCCTGCCTATGCCACATGCATAATAATCACAATGTACTAGTCAGCATACCTATTAGCATGATACTATATCTCCTGATGATAAATTTCATTCAAAGGCGAGTGCTAATCTAGCAATCTTGAACTCATACAAGCATTTTAATCCAACAAGCATGCTAATTGTCCACATATGCATTTTAACCTTTCAAATATATATTTCCAATAAGCCTAGTGGGTAGCCCAAATTAAGAGGTTCACAACGATCACCCACCTCGAACGCTAAATCCCTGTCCCAAAAGTTAAGTCCTCGCCCAAGCAAATCAACCGCCACAAACACTGTACAACATACCCCAAAAACATACACAATTAAACATACAAAGCTCCAACAAAATCTATCCAAACACAACAGTCCAGAGTTGCCCTATTTTCACCTGCGGAAAAGGCTCAGAAAATTCCAAGAAAAATACTGTCACGATCGTCGCGACGAACCGGTCGAAACGAGTACCTGCATGTTCAAATCCGAGTTTCCTACACTGAGATACAAATTCTACAAGGCAACCACCCCAAAATAAACCAATCTCAAAATCTGTAGCACAAAGTGTTGGGTTATATGTAATAAGGATCTAAATAGGGGAAAAAACACCTAGAGGGGGGTGAATAGGTGTAAACGCATAAACACTCAAAAATCGTTGCGATAAAAACCCAATGCGGAAATAAAAATAATACGCAAGATTTTTACGTGGAAAACTCCATCACCGGAGTAAAAAACCACGGGACCGATAACACGGCAGAAATCCACTAGAATTAAAAACACGTACAAGGTGATTTACCGTACACACTTACGACTCAACCTTTTCCATACGCTCCTAGAGGATCTTCTCCGCTCGCTCCGCGACGCTTCTCGAATCCACGATCTGCGCCCAACGCCGAATCCACGGCGTCCAACGTCGAATCCACGACGTCCGACCGAATCCACGGTCTTCACCCAATAGCACCCTTCGAATCCACGAACGTGCCTCGCTCCGAATCCACGAGAGCGGTTGAACCTTGAATCCACAAGGACACGCGAATCCACGCGCCGATTTTTGGGGTAAATCGTTGTTTTGGGTGGTGATGATCCGCCGAATACTTAGATCAAAGATAGATCAGAAATACCATCTAAGTATTCATTAGTTTGATTCAACTCAAGATGTGAGTATGAAAACCTAGAATCAAACTAATCAATATAGATGAAGAAACATAGAGTATTCTCTAATGATTTCCTTTCTTCTCTATATGTGGATCTATAGCCGTATAAAATGATATATGAAAATGGCGGCTATTGACTATGTGGATTAACCCTAGAAAAAGAATCATAGGGTCTATTTATAGGTAAGAAACCCTAGGAAGGAGATAAGAATCAAAAACCTAACATTTCTGGAAATTTTACGGACGGCGATCCGGATCGGACTAGCTGTGATCCGGATCGTCGTAACGAGTCAGCCAGTTCCAGAAAAACGAAGGTTCGGGATCCGGATCGAAGTGCTTGATCCGGATCGTTCATACAGTTCACCAAACATCAACGTTCGGGATCCGGATTGCGAAGCCTGATCCGGATCGTTCAAGGAAGATGGTAAACTAAGTGTTCGGGATCCGGATCAAGAGGCTACGATCCGGATTGAACTGGTGTATGAACGAACCACCTTCGGGATCCGGATCGAACAACCTGATCCGGATCCTGAACATGTCCCAAGTCCAGTTTTTGATTTTTATGCAATGAAAGATTCTTCCAAGTGTTTCTACACTACAAGAAGTATTCGGATCACACAAAATCTTTAGTTAAACATACCTGATCCTTTTGAATTCTTCTTTCTTGAGATTGAGTTAAATGATCCAACTTTCTTCACCTTCAATCTTCAAGACTTGAGACTTTCACGAAACTACGCCAACTCAAATTCCGTAACAATCTCCCCCTTTGGCGGTTTCGTGACAAAACACAGATCCACTAAAGAAAATTCAAAAAGATATTTTTGTTGCTATCACCATACAACAAAAATTTACAATGGAGATCCAAAAATTTAAAAACATGAGATAAACTCCTAAAACAGACTCTAGACTTAGACATCTGTACTCTCTGCACAAAGAAATCATTCTTGACAAAAAGAGATCGTTAGATACCTCAAGAATATTTAGCATACAAAACCTAGTACAGAGATAGAGTTTATCTAATCATCATGACATTTGAGAATTCAGATATGTAAGAGAATCATAGTCAAAAACCAACATATCTTCTATGCAACTAAAAACCAAATGTCACAAAATGTTAGTCCAACATCAACTTGTTAGTTATATTACATGCCCAAATAGTTAGTCGAATAGTTAGTCGAGACATGCAACAGTAGGGACATGCAACAAATCACAAGATAAAAACCAAAAGTTGAAGTTGAGATCATACTTACCTTGATATTTCATCATTCATTGTAGAGATCATACTTACCTTGATATTTCATCATTCATTGTTCAAAGTTCTCTCTAACTCTCTCCCCCTTTTTGTCACAAAACAAAGCCAAAATGTAGTTAAGACTACGAAATGTTAGGAGAGTGAAAAGTTCCAATAAAACGTAAAACCTGAGAACTAAGCTAAAGTAAGTATAAAACTAAATCCTAAAATCAAAATCCTGCACAAAAAGAAAAGGAAGGTGCAGTTCAGTCGGAGGAGTCTGAGCTGGTACAACTCAGCTTGCTCAAAATCCCTTTAAGCATTGTCGAAATAGTTGAACACTTCTTCTTGATCTTCTTGTGTTCAGAGGAAATTTGCTGAAGTTCTTTCGATATCCTCTCTTGTGCAGCAGAGAGTCTTTGTTGTTCCTGGCGAAGCGACTCCAATACAGCAGCGTCTGTACCCTGTCTTTTCGAGTGTGATGGATGCTGTCTAGAAGCAGATGGTGCATCCAATCCTTTAACCCATGGAGATTCAGTTTGTAGAACCCCAGAGAGTGAGCGAGCTCTAGTAAGAAGCCCACTATGATAACTTTCACTTCTTAGGACATTCTTTCGTCTTGTATATTGCTTAGTTGTTGATGCAGATTTCATAAGCCTTTTGCCTTTGACAGATTTCCTGTTTTCCTCATCAATCTTCTGTTGAACATCTTTGAAGAATTCATCCCATTCTTCCGTATCGTACTCTGAGCTGTCCTCCCTGCCTTCGGTTGTCTTATCTCCTGTTGAAACATCCGGTTTCTCTTTTACAGATGTACTCTTGTGCACCATTTTGATTGCTAGTGAAAAATGTATCCTGTGAAGACCAACTCAAGAACACATGAAAAATTGTTAATTTTCAAAATTTTGAAAAATTGTACCCAAACAATCATAATCATGTAGAGAGACTAAGAATCAAATTAGTTTTGCAAAAGGACTTTTAAAAATAGATCAATTGCATGATTTTCGAAAATCCTTATTATATGCCCTAAAACCGAAATTTTAGAAATCGAAGCCTAAAAATCCGTTAATCAGAAGAATACCTAGCATATAATCAAAACTAATCTACCCAGAGTTCTTATTTCAAAAGAAATTTGATCAAAAACCATCCACAAACAAAGTTGATCCAAGAAATTCATCACGTTTGAGGAGGAAAAGAGAAAAACGGTGAAAAATCGAGATTTTGATCAATAAAACTTACTTGGAGTTGAAGAACTTGAGTTTGAAAGCTTCCAGGAAGGATGAAATCTAGAGAGAGAGGCTCTGGAACCTTTGGAACAAAAGATTGGAGTAAAAGAAATCAAAAACCCCTTTCGTTCTTTATAAAACCTAGCTGCGATCCGGATCAGTTCATAACTGCGATCCGGATCGGCTACCCGCAGTGAGAAACTGCGTTCGGGATCCGGATCGGCAGATACAATCCGGATCGTCAGCCCGCAGAAGAATTCCTGCGTTCGGGATCCGGATCATCTAGCCCGATCCGGATCGGCCCCAACTTTTTCTTTAGAAAATTTCAGAGAAATTCAAGAAAAACCAGAAAAAGATTGTAAGCGCAAATGTGTATCAACTTTAAACAAAAATCATCGTTTCATACAACAAGAATTAGATTATGCCAAATCTATCAATAATATCCAAAAATGAAACGAAAATTTACAAAAATTAAATCCCTTAAAGTTGAACACCTTCAATTACATCTAACTTGATCTTATGAGTAATGCCTTTATCAAATCATCAATTCAGTAAAGAAAATGAAATACAAAGATCAATAGATGTTTGAAATCCCAAATATAATAGATAATGTATCTAGACAATCTGTTGAAGAGAGTGGCTCTTTGAGCATCTTTCTTTAAAAACCCACCTTATACCAACCTTGAAATTTGACAGAGTCAAGTATTTCAACATGCATTTTACTTAATCAAAAATTTGAACAACCATGCTTGGTATACATGTGGTAGCTGCACACAATACTCGGACGACCGAGGTGGTAGCTCTTTCCTCCATGTGGTGGTAGTTTTCACACTCCTCATTGGGATGTAACTCTTTCCACATCTTTTGAGCATTTTACCTTTTCTAAGACTCCCCCTCAATTGGCTATCAATTATTTAAGATATAAAGATTCAACCAAATATTGATCTCGATTTCATACTCGACTAAGCAGTCAAATAAGATAATGACTATACCAAGAGATCATAGAGAGAGAGAAATTGACTTTGATCACTTTAGAAGATGATTTAATTAACATAAATGATCATTGCAACAGTGAAATATTATGATGGCAAAAGCATAATAAATTTCTAAATGTGCGAAAAGATGCAATTAAAGTCAATTATGATCTATGCTCAATTAATGTCCTATGTATAAACATAGATAATGAACAAAACAAAAACAAATACAAAACCTATCCTAAGCAAAGATTTCAAAAAGAAGATTATTTCAAGGAAAGCATCCCAATTGCTTTTCGTAAATGAATAAAACGTTTTTGATCCAAAGGTTTTGTTAGAATGTCAGCTAATTGATCCTCAGTTGAAATATATGAAAGTTGAAGAGTATTTGATTCAACTAGCTCTCTAAGAAAATGATATCTAAGTTCAATATGTTTTGTTCTAGAGTGCAACACAGGGTTTTTAGAAATGTTAATAGCACTAGTGTTGTCACAAAGTATTGTTACCGAAGATGCTGAAATGCGGAAGTCGCTCAATACGCTTTTCATCCAAATGAGTTGAGTTGAGCAACTTCCAGCTGAAATGTATTCCGCTTCGGCAGTCGAGAGTGCTATGCAGTTCTGCTTTTTACTGTGCCATGCAACAAGACAATGGCCAAGATAGAAGCATGCACCACTCGTGCTTTTTCGATCATCCACTGATCCTGCCCAATCGGCATCTGAGTATCCAACAATATCCAAACTTGTTCCCATAGGATACCAAATTCCGAAATTAATTGATCCTTTGATATACCGGATGATCCTTTTCACCGCTTTCAGGTGAACCTCCTTTGGTGCTGATTGATATCTCGCGCAAATCCCAACACCAAAAGATATATCCGGGCGACTAGCCGTGAGGTAAAGTAGACTTCCAATCATACTTCGATACAGTTTCTCGTCTACATTCTCACTATGTGATTCACTTCCAAGTCCCTTGTGGCTAGTTCCCATTGGAGTCGGAAAATCTTTACAATTTTCTAGATCAAACTTTTTGACCAACTCCATTGCATACTTGGATTGACTCAAGTGAATACCTTCATCATTTTGTTTAATTTGCAATCCAAGGAAATAAGTCAATTCGCCCATCATGGACATCTCAAATTCGCTTTCCATGGTCTCCGCGAATTTAGAAGCATCGTTATCTCTTGTTGCGCCAAATACAATGTCATCGACATAGATTTGTGCTACAATGAAATTGCTTTGATAATGCTTCACAAAGAGAGTCCTATCAGCTCCCCCTCGAGTATAGCCCTTCTCCAAAAGGTGCTTTGTTAACCTTTCGTACCATGCTCGCGGTGCTTGTTTCTGACCGTAAAGAGCCTTTTTCAAACGAAAAACATGGTTAGGTTGTTTATGATCTACAAAACCTTTCGGTTGAGCCACATAAACTTCCTCATTTAAAAATCCATTTAGAAATGCGCTCTTAACGTCCATTTGAAATAATTTAATTTTAAAATGACAAGCAATAGCGAATAGTATACGAATGGACTCGAGTCTAGCTACAGGGGCGAAGGTTTCATCAAAGTCTATACCTTCTACTTGAGAGTAGCCTTGAGCAACTAATCGTGCCTTGTTCCTGATGATAGTACCATCCTCATTTTTCTTGTTCTTGAAGATCCATTTGGTACCTATCACATTGTGTTGCTTTGGAGGCTTCGTTAATTCCCAGACTTTGTTTCGCTCAAATTGATGGAGCTCTTCCTGCATTGCTTTAATCCAGTAGTCATCCTGAAGAGCTTCATCTATGTTCTTTGGTTCGATTAAAGATACGTAGCAAGCGAATCCACAAACCAACTGCCTCCGAGTTCTGACTCCTTCTTGTGGATCTCCAATAATATTCGATTCCGGATGATCCTTGGAGATTCGTAACGTTTGTTGAAACGGAGTACTCGGAGATATATGAGATGATTCCTGCACATCAGATAAACTAGAAGAACCATTAGATGCATCATTAATATTGGAAGTATTATTATGAGAAGATGCACTAGCAGGAGAATCATCATCTAGAGAGATATCGAGGGTAGATTTTTCAGTTTCAAAGTGAAAAGCTTCATCTACTTTAACATTTATAGATTCTACGATCGTCTTAGATTCAATGTTAAATACTCGATATGCTCTGCTATTCGTAGAATAACCCAAAAAGATCCCTTCATCACTTCGAGAGTCGAACTTTCCAAGATTTTCACGGTCACGTAAAATGTAACATCGACTCCCGAAGACACGAAAATATTTGATATTGGGTTTTCTACTAAACCACAGCTCATATGGTGTATTTAAAGTTCCTGGGCGCAAGTAAACTCTATTAATGACATAGACAGCGGTGTTCACAGCTTCAGCCCAAAAATGTAGCGGTAAATTCCGGCTATGAAGCATCACACGCGCCATCTCTTGAACAACCCTGTTCTTGCGCTCAACAACACCATTCTGCTGAGGTGTATAGGGTGCCGAGAATTCATGATTAATTCCATTTGAAGTGCAAAAATCAATGAATTTTGAATTTATGAATTCTCCACCTCTATCACTTCTAACACGAATGATCTTTTCATTCTTTTCAATCATATACGATGGCAAATCTCATGAAAAGAGTCAAACGTATCAGCTTTCTCTTTTAAAAAATGCTACCCAAGAAAACCGAGAGAAATCATCAACCAATAAAAAAATGTACCATTTACCTCCCAAAGATGGTTGAACGGGTCGGCCCCATTAAGTCCATGTGCAAAAGTTCCAAGGGCCGTTTTGTACCAACGTGGTTCAAGTTCTTGTGTGCAGTCCTAGACTGTTTTCCCTTTTGGCAACCACCACACACAACGTTTTGTTTAAATAAAAGCTTTGGAACTCCCTTGACCACGTCCTTGTTTGAATTCTAGTAAGTTCCTTAAAATTTAAGTGACCTAGCCTTTCATGCCAAAGAGTTTCATTATTCAAAGCAGCTAAGTTACAATTTTCAGAAAATTTATTAGGAACAACATAACAATTGTTTTCAGATCTAACCCCTTTTAAAAGAAGACATGGTCCTTATCAGTTACAACGCATTCAACAGATGAAAAGTTAACTGAAAAACCATTGTCGCAAAGTTGACTTATGCTTATGAGGTTAGTCTTAAGGCCATCAACAAATAAGACGTTTTTCAAAATCGGGCCATCTGGAATAGCTACCGTCCCTTTTCCAACAATTTTGGAAGATCGACCGTCTCCGAAAACAACGTGTCCTCCGGAGATTTTCTCAAGATTTTGAAAACTATTTTGTCACCGGTCTGTGACGGGAACACCCGCTATCCAGATACCAAGACGAACTATCATATGCATGCAAGGAAACATTGGAAACAAGACAAGGGAAATTTCACCTTGCGCACCCAAACCCTTTTGGAGTGCGTCGGTAATGGTCGTGAAGTTATATGCCTAGGTGAAGGCGTCTTGTTATAGCGATTGTTGTTCCTTGAGAGATCGTCTTGCGCGATGAACTACCAGTCTCTTTTCATTTTGAAAAGTTTTGCTTTGATTTTCGGGGAGGAGCCTTTTTGGTAGTTGTTGCAAGAGGTCCTTGAGATGACGTGTTCGGACTCCCGTCTTGCATATCTTCTTATGTGCCCTGAAACACCACAACGAAAACAATACCTTAGATCTTGACGATCCCAAAGAGGGATGAAGTAGGTTGTTGTCGTTGTTTGTCTTGAATTCCGGTGTCGGAGGAGGAGGATACCGACTGAGGCACAAACAAACTGTCTCCACTCGAACTTGGGACTGTTTCCAGTTGAGTGTATCCGAGGCCGAACCTATTTGATTGACCAAGACCAAGAAGTCTATCCAACTTACTCCTTCCTGAGAGAATCGCTGTAAGTCATTCTTGAGTTGGAAAATGGTCTTGTCATTTCCAGGTTATCCTGTCGAGCCTCGTTGTAGAGCTTTGAGAAGTGATTCGCGTTATCACCAGATTGTATGCTTCCTTCTCAAGTTGCTCATTGGACTCTTGAAGGGAAGCATTTGCCTTTATCAGGTTTTCCCTTTCCACCTTCAAGAGCGTTTTGAGAGAGAAATCGCTCTTTTTGCTTCTTCTTCGAGATCATGCACTCTCCCTCTCACACTCTTGTTTTGCTTAGCCACTTTCTTTGAGTCCCTCAAAAGTCTGTGGTAGGCTAGAGCAAAATCTTCAACACTTCCGAATCATCGATTCGTTGTCCGTTGCGTTCTTTTTCAACAGTGGAGTTGGACAACGACTCAGATGTACTTGCCATAAAGCACATGAAGGGTGAAGATACGGAACGCGTGGAAAGCGGTGGAGCTCTTTTCTTCATCACTCGAAGACGACTCATTTGACGTTGAGTTGTCATCCCAAGTGACGACTTGCATCGCCTTCTTCTTTGCCGATACTTGTTAGGACATTTCCGTTGCAATGTGGCCGTAGCCTCGACATTTGAAGCATTGTAGTTGTCCTTCTGAACTTTTCTTATCCTTTGAGAAGTTCTCTTGCTTTCTGACTTGTAACCTGAAGTACCCTGCCTTTGTTCGACTTTCCGAAGGATGGAGATTTGCTTGAATTACCCCTTCGAAGTGCGGCGAAACTTCCTTGTCAAGAGAGCGAGCTGCTTCTCAAATTCCTCCATAGAAGGTTCTCGTCATCGTCTGAGAGGACGTATCCGCGTCTTCTTCCTTAGTTGTTTTCAACGCATAACCTGAAGACTTAGAAGTGGATGCCTTTCCAGAAGAATTGTTAGTAGTAAATGTCATTTCATAAGTTTGTAATGAACCAACTAATTCTTCTACACGTATTTCGTCCGGGTGTTTAATAGTTTCAATGGCAGTAACCTTTGGGCGAAATCGTTCAGGAAGAGTTCTTAAGATTTTTCTTACAATCTTAAATTCTGGAATCTTCTCTCCCAGATTAGCACATGAGTTTACGATGTCTTGCAATCGTGTATAGTAGTCCGTGAAAGATTCATTTTCTGCCATTAAGATAGAGTCAAACTTGCTCGTAAGCATTTGCAGTTTCTGAATCTTCACGAGGTTAGTTCCCTCATGTGTAACCTGAAGAACATCCCAGATTTCTTTCGCAGTCTCACATGCCGAGACGCGAGAGAATTCAGTTTGAGATAAGGCATTAAAAATAGCATTAATTCCCTTGCCATTGTAAGAAGATGAATCTAACTCTTCCTTGGTCCATTTCGACCTAGGTTTTAAGGTGCGAACATCACCAATAAATTCAGTTGGATTAGTCCATCCTAATTCAATTGATTGCCACACCCGTTCGTCGATGGAAATTAAAAAGGCTTTCATCCGTACTTTCCAGTACGCATAATTTGTTCCATCGAAGAACGGGGGTCGGTTGATGTTTCCACCTTCAACCATTGTTTACAACCCTATTCCCGCTCTGATACCACTTGTTGGGTTTATGTAATAAGGATCTAAATAGGGGAAAAAACACCTAGAGGGGGGTGAATAGGTGTAAACGTATAAACACTCAAAAATCGTTGCGATAAAACCCAATGCGGAAATAAAAATAATACGCAAGATTTTTACGTGGAAAACTCCATCACCGGAGTAAAAAACCACGGGACCGATAACACGGCAGAAATCCACTAGAATTAAAACACGTACAAGGTGATTTACCGTACACACTTACGACTCAACCTTTTCCATACGCTCCTAGAGGATCTTCTCCGCTCGCTCCGCGACGCTTCTCGAATCCACGATCTGCGCCCAACGCCGAATCCACGGCGTCCAACGTCGAATCCACGACGTCGACCGAATCCACGGTCTTCACCCAATAGCACCCTTCGAATCCACGAACGTGCCTCGCTCCGAATCCACGAGAGCGGTTGAACCTTGAATCCACAAGGACACGCGAATCCACGCGCCGATTTTTGGGGTAAATCGTTGTTTTTGGGTGGTGATGATCCGCCGAATACTTAGATCAAAGATAGATCGGAAATACCATCTAAGTATTCATTAGTTTGATTCAACTCAAGATGTGAGTATGAAAACCTAGAATCAAACTAATCAATATAGATGAAGAAACATAGAGTATTCTCTAATGATTTCCTTTCTTCTCTATATGTGGATCTAGAGCCGTATAAATGATATATGAAAATGACGGCTATTGACTATGTGGATTAACCCTAGAAAAGAGTCATAGGGTCTATTTATAGGTTAGAAACCCTAGGAAGGAGATAAGAATCAAAAACCTAACATTTCTGGAAATTTTACGGACGGCGATCCGGATCGGATAGCTGTGATCCGGATCGTCGTAACGAGTCAGCCAATTCCAGAAAAACGAAGGTTCGGGATCCGGATCGAAGTGCTTGATCCGGATCGTTCATACAGTTCACCAAACATCAACGTTCGGGATCCGGATTGCGAAGCCTGATCCGGATCGTTCAAGGAAGATGGTAAACTCAGTGTTCGGGATCCGGATCAAGAGGCTACGATCCGGATTGAACTGGTGTATGAACGAACCACCTTCGGGATCCGGATCGAACAACCTGATCCGGATCCTGAACATGTCCCAAGTCCAGTTTTTGATTTTTATGCAATGAAAGATTCTTCCAAGTGTTTCTACACTACAAGAAGTATTCGGATCACACAAAATCTTTAGTTAAACATACCTGATCCTTTTGATCTTCTTTCTTGAGATTGAGTTAAATGATCCAACTTTCTTCACCTTCAATCTTCAAGACTTGAGACTTTCACGAAACTACGCCAACTCAAATTCCGTAACA
>CM055069.1:33019706-33103424 GCA_029204045.2 Tillandsia leiboldiana
GTAGAGAATCATAGTCAAAAACCACATATCTTCTATGCAACTAAAAACCAAATGTCACAAAATGTTAGTCCAACATCAACTTGTTAGTTATATTACATGCCAAATAGTTAGTCGATAGTTGTCGAGACATGCAACAGTAGGATGAACAAATCACAAGATAAAAACCAAAAGTGAAGTTGAGTCTACTTACCTTGCTATTTCATCATCATGGTACAGATCTACTTACCTTGATATTTTCATCCTATTGTTCAAAGTTCTCTCTAACTCTCTCCCCCTTTTGTCACAAAACAAAGCCAAAATGTAGTTAAGACTACGAAATGTTAGGAGAGTGAAAGTTCCAATAAAACGAAAACCTGAGAACTAAGCTAAAGTAAGTATAAAACTAAATCCTAAAATCAAATCCGCACAAAAAGAAAAGGAAGGTGCAGTTCAGTCGGAGGAGTGAGGAGTCTGAGCTGGTAAACTCAGCTTGCTCAAAACCTTAAGCATTGTCGAAATAGTTGAACACTTCTTCTTGATCTTCTTGTGTTCAGAGGAAATTGCTGAAGTTTCGATATCCTCTCTTGTGCAGCAGAGAGTCTTTGTTGTTCCTGGCGAAGCGATTCAAACAGCAGCGTTGTACCCTGTCTTTTCGAGTGTGATGGATGCTGTCTAGAGCAGATGGTGCATCCATCCTTTAACCCATGGAGATTCAGTTTGTAGAACCCCAGAGAGTGAGCGAGCTCTAGTAAGAGGCCCACTATGATAACTTTCACTTCTTAGGACATTCTTTGTCTTGTATATTGCTTAGTTGTTGATGCAGATTTCATAAGCCTTTTGCCTTTGACAGATTTCCTGTTTTCTCATCAATCTTCTGTTGAACATCTTTGAAGAATTCATCCCATTCTTCCGTATCGTACTCTGAGCTTCCTCCCTGCCTTCGGTGTCTTATCTCCTGTTGAAACATCCGGTTCTCTTTTACAGATGTACTCTTGTGCACCATTTTGAGTGCTAGTGAAAAATGTATCCTGTGAAGACCAACTCTCAAGAACACATGAAAAATTGTTAATTTCAAAAATTTGAAAAATTGTACCCAAACAATCATAATCATGTAGAGAGACTAAGAATCAAATTAGTTTTGCAAAAGGACTTTTAAAAATAGATCAATTGCATGATTTTCGAAAATCCTTATTATATGCCCTAAAACCGAAATTTTAGAAATCGAAGCCTAAAAATCCGTTAATCAGGAGATACCTAGCATATAATCAAAACTAATCTACCCAGAGTTCTTATTTCAAAAGAAATTTGATCAAAAACCATCCACAAACAAAGTTGATCCAAGAAATTCATCACGTTTGAGGAGAAAAGAGAAAAACGGTGAAAAACCGAGATTTTGATCAATAAAACTTACTTGGAGTTGAAGAACTTGAGTTTGAAAGCTTCCAGGAAGGATGAAATCTAGAGAGAGAGGCTCTGGAAACTTTGGAACAAAAGATTGGAGTAAAAGAAATCAAAAACCCTTTTGTTCTTATAAAACCTAGCTGCGATCCGGATCAGGTTCATAACTGCGATCCGGATCGGCTACCCGCAGTGAGAAACTGCGTTCGGGATCGGATCGGCAGATACAATCCGGATCGTCAGCCCGCAGAAGAATTCCTGCGTTCGGGATCCGGATCATCTAGCCCGATCCGGATCGGCCCCAACTTTTTCTTTAGAAAATTTCAGAGAAATTCAAGAAAAACCAGAAAAAGATTGTAAGCGCAAATGTGTATCAACTTTAAACAAAAATCATCGTTTCATACAACAAGAATTAGATTATGCCAAATCTATCAATAATATCCAAAAATGAAACGAAAATTTACAAAAATTAAATCCCTTAAAGTTGAACACCTTCAATTACATCTAACTTGATCTTATGAGTAATGCCTTTATCAAATCATCAATTCAGTAAAGAAAATGAAATACAAAGATCAATAGATGTTTGAAATCCCAAATATAATAGATAATGTATCTAGACAATCTGTTGAAGAGAGTGGCTCTTTGAGCATCTTTCTTTAAAAACCCACCTTATACCAACCTTGAAATTTGACAGAGTCAAGTATTTCAACATGCATTTTACTTAATCAAAAATTTGAACAACCATGCTTGGTATACATGTGGTAGCTGCACACAATACTCGGACGACCGAGGTGGTAGCTCTTTCCTCCATGTGGTGGTAGTTTTCACACTCCTCATTGGGATGTAACTCTTTCCACATCTTTTGAGCATTTTACCTTTTCTAAGACTCCCCCTCAATTGGCTATCAATTATTTAAGATATAAAGATTCAACCAAATATTGATCTCGATTTCATACTCGACTAAGCAGTCAAATAAGATAATGACTATACCAAGAGATCATAGAGAGAGAGAAATTGACTTTGATCACTTTAGAAGATGATTTAATTAACATAAATGATCATTGCAACAGTGAAATATTATGATGGCAAAAGCATAATAAATTTCTAAATGTGCGAAAAGATGCAATTAAAGTCAATTATGATCTATGCTCAATTAATGTCCTATGTATAAACATAGATAATGAACAAAACAAAAACAAATACAAAACCTATCCTAAGCAAAGATTTCAAAAAGAAGATTATTTCAAGGAAAGCATCCCAATTGCTTTTCGTAAATGAATAAAACGTTTTTGATCCAAAGGTTTTGTTAGAATGTCAGCTAATTGATCCTCAGTTGAAATATATGAAAGTTGAAGAGTATTTGATTCAACTAGCTCTCTAAGAAAATGATATCTAAGTTCAATATGTTTTGTTCTAGAGTGCAACACAGGGTTTTTAGAAATGTTAATAGCACTAGTGTTGTCACAAAGTATTGTTACCGAAGATGCTGAAATGCGGAAGTCGCTCAATACGCTTTTCATCCAAATGAGTTGAGTTGAGCAACTTCCAGCTGAAATGTATTCCGCTTCGGCAGTCGAGAGTGCTATGCAGTTCTGCTTTTTACTGTGCCATGCAACAAGACAATGGCCAAGATAGAAGCATGCACCACTCGTGCTTTTTCGATCATCCACTGATCCTGCCCAATCGGCATCTGAGTATCCAACAATATCCAAACTTGTTCCCATAGGATACCAAATTCCGAAATTAATTGATCCTTTGATATACCGGATGATCCTTTTCACCGCTTTCAGGTGAACCTCCTTTGGTGCTGATTGATATCTCGCGCAAATCCCAACACCAAAAGATATATCCGGGCGACTAGCCGTGAGGTAAAGTAGACTTCCAATCATACTTCGATACAGTTTCTCGTCTACATTCTCACTATGTGATTCACTTCCAAGTCCCTTGTGGCTAGTTCCCATTGGAGTCGGAAAATCTTTACAATTTTCTAGATCAAACTTTTTGACCAACTCCATTGCATACTTGGATTGACTCAAGTGAATACCTTCATCATTTTGTTTAATTTGCAATCCAAGGAAATAAGTCAATTCGCCCATCATGGACATCTCAAATTCGCTTTCCATGGTCTCCGCGAATTTAGAAGCATCGTTATCTCTTGTTGCGCCAAATACAATGTCATCGACATAGATTTGTGCTACAATGAAATTGCTTTGATAATGCTTCACAAAGAGAGTCCTATCAGCTCCCCCTCGAGTATAGCCCTTCTCCAAAAGGTGCTTTGTTAACCTTTCGTACCATGCTCGCGGTGCTTGTTTCTGACCGTAAAGAGCCTTTTTCAAACGAAAAACATGGTTAGGTTGTTTATGATCTACAAAACCTTTCGGTTGAGCCACATAAACTTCCTCATTTAAAAATCCATTTAGAAATGCGCTCTTAACGTCCATTTGAAATAATTTAATTTTAAAATGACAAGCAATAGCGAATAGTATACGAATGGACTCGAGTCTAGCTACAGGGGCGAAGGTTTCATCAAAGTCTATACCTTCTACTTGAGAGTAGCCTTGAGCAACTAATCGTGCCTTGTTCCTGATGATAGTACCATCCTCATTTTTTCTTGTTCTTGAAGATCCATTTGGTACCTATCACATTGTGTTGCTTTGGAGGCTTCGTTAATTCCCAGACTTTGTTTCGCTCAAATTGATGGAGCTCTTCCTGCATTGCTTTAATCCAGTAGTCATCCTGAAGAGCTTCATCTATGTTCTTTGGTTCGATTAAAGATACGTAGCAAGCGAATCCACAAACCAACTGCCTCCGAGTTCTGACTCCTTCTTGTGGATCTCCAATAATATTCGATTCCGGATGATCCTTGGAGATTCGTAACGTTTGTTGAAACGGAGTACTCGGAGATATATGAGATGATTCCTGCACATCAGATAAACTAGAAGAACCATTAGATGCATCATTAATATTGGAAGTATTATTATGAGAAGATGCACTAGCAGGAGAATCATCATCTAGAGAGATATCGAGGGTAGATTTTTCAGTTTCAAAGTGAAAAGCTTCATCTACTTTAACATTTATAGATTCTACGATCGTCTTAGATTCAATGTTAAATACTCGATATGCTCTGCTATTCGTAGAATAACCCAAAAAGATCCCTTCATCACTTCGAGAGTCGAACTTTCCAAGATTTTCACGGTCACGTAAAATGTAACATCGACTCCCGAAGACACGAAAATATTTGATATTGGGTTTTCTACTAAACCACAGCTCATATGGTGTATTTAAAGTTCCTGGGCGCAAGTAAACTCTATTAATGACATAGACAGCGGTGTTCACAGCTTCAGCCCAAAAATGTAGCGGTAAATTCCGGCTATGAAGCATCACACGCGCCATCTCTTGAACAACCCTGTTCTTGCGCTCAACAACACCATTCTGCTGAGGTGTATAGGGTGCCGAGAATTCATGATTAATTCCATTTGAAGTGCAAAAATCAATGAATTTTGAATTTATGAATTCTCCACCTCTATCACTTCTAACACGAATGATCTTTTCATTCTTTTCAATCATAATACGATGGCAAATCTCATGAAAAGAGTCAAACGTATCAGCTTTCTCTTTTAAAAATGCTACCCAAGAAAACCGAGAGAAATCATCAACCAATAAAAAAATGTACCATTTACCTCCCAAAGATGGTTGACGGGTCGGCCCCATTAAGTCCATGTGCAAAAGTTCCAAGGGCCGTTTTGTACCAACGTGGTTCAAGTTCTTGTGTGCAGTCCTAGACTGTTTTCCCTTTTGGCAACCACCACACACAACGTTTTGTTTAAATAAAAGCTTTGGAACTCCCTTGACCACGTCCTTGTTTGAAATTCTAGTAAGTTCCTTAAAATTTAAGTGACCTAGCCTTTCATGCCAAAGAGTTTCATTATTCAAAGCAGCTAAGTTACAATTTTCAGAAAATTTATTAGGAACAACATAACAATTGTTTTCAGATCTAACCCCTTTTAAAAAGAAGACATGGTCCTTATCAGTTACAACGCATTCAACAGATGAAAAGTTAACTGAAAAACCATTGTCGCAAAGTTGACTTATGCTTATGAGGTTAGTCTTAAGGCCATCAACAAATAAGACGTTTTTCAAAATCGGGCCATCTGGAATAGCTACCGTCCCTTTTCCAACAATTTTGGAAGATCGACCGTCTCCGAAAACAACGTGTCCTCCGGAGATTTTCTCAAGATTTTGAAAACTATTTTTGTCACCGGTCATGTGACGGGAACACCCGCTATCCAGATACCAAGACGAACTATCATATGCATGCAAGGAAACATTGGAAACAAGACAAGGGAAAATTTCACCTTTGCGCACCCAAACCCTTTTGGAGTGCGTCGGTAATGGTCGTGAAGTTATATGCCTAGGTGAAGGCGTCTTGTTATAGCGATTGTTGTTCCTTGATGAGATCGTCTTGCGCGATGAACTACCAAGTCTCTTTTCATTTGAAAAGTTTTGCTTTGATTTTCGGGGAGGAGCCTTTTTGGTAGTTGTTGCAAGAGGTCCTTGAGATGAGTGTTCGACTCCCGTCTTGCAATATCTTCTTATGTGCCCTGAAACACCACAACGAAAACATACCTTAGATCTTGACGATCCCAAAGAGGATGAAGTAGGTTTGTTGTCGTTGTTTGTCTTGAATTCCGGTGTCGGAGGAGGAGATACCGACTGAGGCACAAAAACTGTCTCACTCGAACTTGGACTGTTTCCAGTTTGAGTGTATCCGAGGCCGAACCTATTTGATTGACCAAGACCAAGAAGTCTATCCAACTTACTCCTTCCTGAAGAGAATCGCTGTAAGTCATTCTTGAGTTGGAAAATGGTCTTTGTCATTTCCAGGTTATCCTGTCGAGCCTCGTTGTAGAGCTTTGAGAAGTGATTCGCGTTATCACCAGATTTGTATGTTCCTTCTCAAGTTGCTCATTGGACTCTTGAAGGGAAGCATTTGCCTTTATCAGGTTTTCCCTTTCCACTTCAAGAGCGTTTGAGAGAGAAATCGCTCTTTTTGCTTCTTCTTCGAGATCATGCACTCTCCCTCTCAAACTCTTGTTTTGCTTAGCCACTTTCTTTGAGTCCCTCAAAAGTCTGTGGTAGGCTAGAGCAAAATCTTCACATTCCGAATCATCCGATTCGTTGTCCGTTGCGTTCTTTTCAACAGTGGAGTTGGACAACGACTCAGATGTACTTGCCATAAAGCACATGAAGGGTGAAGATACGGACGCGTGGAAAGCGGTGGAGCTCTTTTCTTCATCACTCGAAGACGACTCATTTGACGTTGAGTTGTCATCCCAAGTGACGACTTGCATCGCCTTCTTCTTTGCCGGATACTTGTTAGGACATTCCGTTGCAATGTGGCCGTAGCCTCGACATTTGAAGCATTGTAGTTGTCCTTCTGAACTTTTCTTATCCTTTGAGAAGTTCTCTTGCTTTCTTGACTTGTAACCTGAAGTACCCTTGCCTTTGTTCGACTTTCCGAAGGATGGAGATTTGCTTGAATTACCCCTTCGAAAGTTGCGGCGAAACTTCCTTGTCAAGAGAGCGAGCTGCTTCTCAAATTCCTCCATAGAAAGGTTCTCGTCATCGTCTGAGGAGGACGTATCCGCGTCTTCTTCCTTAGTTGTTTTCAACGCATAACCTGAAGACTTAGAAGTGGATGCCTTTCCAGAAGAATTGTTAGTAGTAAATGTCATTTCATAAGTTTGTAATGAACCAACTCATTCTTCTACACGTATTTCGTCCGGGTGTTTAATAGTTTCAATGGCAGTAACCTTTGGGCGAAATCGTTCAGGAAGAGTTCTTAAGATTTTTCTTACAATCTTAAATTCTGGAATCTTCTCTCCCAGATTAGCACATGAGTTTACGATGTCTTGCAATCGTGTATAGTAGTCCGTGAAAGATTCATTTTCTGCCATTAAGATAGAGTCAAACTTGCTCGTAAGCATTTGCAGTTTCTGAATCTTCACGAGGTTAGTTCCCTCATGTGTAACCTGAAGAACATCCCAGATTTCTTTCGCAGTCTCACATGCCGAGACGCGAGAGAATTCAGTTTGAGATAAGGCATTAAAGATAGCATTAATTCCCTTGCCATTGTAAGAAGATGAATCTAACTCTTCCTTGGTCCATTTCGACCTAGGTTTTAAGGTGCGAACATCACCAATAAATTCAGTTGGATTAGTCCATCCTAATTCAATCGATTGCCACACCCGTTCGTCGATGGAAATTAAAAAGGCTTTCATCCGTACTTTCCAGTACGCATAATTTGTTCCATCGAAGAACGGGGGTCGGTTGATGTTTCCACCTTCAACCATTGTTTACAACCCTATTCCCGCTCTGATACCACTTGTTGGGTTATATGTAATAAGGATCTAAATAGGGGAAAAAACACCTAGAGGGGGGTGAATAGGTGTAAACGCATAAACACTCAAAAATCGTTGCGATAAAAACCCAATGCGGAAATAAAAATAATACGCAAGATTTTTACGTGGAAAACTCCATCACCGGAGTAAAAAACCACGGGACCGATAACACGGCAGAAATCCACTAGAATTAAAAACACGTACAAGGTGATTTACCGTACACACTTACGACTCAACCTTTTCCATACGCTCCTAGAGGATCTTCTCCACTCGCTCCGCGACGCTTCTCGAATCCACGATCTGCGCCCAACGCCGAATCCACGGCGTCCAACGTCGAATCCACGACGTCCGACCGAATCCACGGTCTTCACCCAATAGCACCCTTCGAATCCACGAATGTGCCTCGCTCCGAATCCACGAGAGCGGTTGAACCTTGAATCCACAAGGACACGCGAATCCACGCGCCGATTTTTGGGGTAAATCGTTGTTTTTGGTGGTGATGATCCGCCGAATACTTAGATCAAAGATAGATCAGAAATACCATCTAAGTATTCATTAGTTTGATTCAACTCAAGATGTGAGTATGAAAACCTAGAATCAAACTAATCAATATAGATGAAGAAACATAGAGTATTCTCTAATGATTTCCTTTCTTCTCTATATGTGGATCTATAGCCGTATAAAATGATATATGAAAATGACGGCTATTGACTATGTGGATTAACCCTAGAAAAAGAATCATAGGGTCTATTTATAGGTTAGAAACCCTAGGAAGGAGATAAGAATCAAAAACCTAACATTTCTGGAAATTTTACGGACGGCGATCCGGATCGGACTAGCTGTGATCCGGATCGTCGTAACGAGTCAGCCAGTTCCAGAAAAACGAAGGTTCGGGATCCGGATCGAAGTGCTTGATCCGGATCGTTCATACAGTTCACCAAACATCAACGTTCGGGATCCGGATTGCGAAGCCTGATCCGGATCGTTCAAGGAAGATGGTAAACTAAGTGTTCGGGATCCGGATCAAGAGGCTATGATCCGGATTGAACTGGTGTATGAACGAACCACCTTCGGGATCCGGATCGAACAACCTGATCCGGATCTTGAACATGTCCCAAGTCCAGTTTTTGATTTTTATGCAATGAAAGATTCTTCCAAGTGTTTCTACACTACAAGAAGTATTCGGATCACACAAAATCTTTAGTTAAACATACCTGATCCTTTTGAATTCTTCTTTCTTGAGATTGAGTTAAATGATCCAACTTTCTTCACCTTCAATCTTCAAGACTTGAGACTTTCACGAAACTACGCCAACTCAAATTCCGTAACACAAAGTTCTGTAAACAGGGATTTTTCAACTTCAAAAAATAATCAAAAAAATCCCAGAAAATTTGAGGGTGTTCCTTGCGCTGTGTAGATGCAAAACGCCTTTGGCACGCTTCAATCCGATGCCTGTGCGCGAAGATATCGCCGAAATACCACAGCGGTGTCCAAAACTCTGCGAAAGAAAAAGGGTCAAAAGGAAGCTCGGGAAACTCAAAGATAAACTTGAAAAGAGAGGGAGCTCAAAATAGAGAAGTCGGAGTCCTACCTGTTGTGAGTTGAACGGCGCAAGAATCGCCTGAATCGGAGGTCGGAGTAAGCCGGGGGAGTTCTCGCACTGAAACGCGACGAAGGCGGTCACAAATGAACGAGCGTCGCGCCGCGCCGTAAAAATGAGAACCTCGGGATGCGTGCCACAAAAAATCCTAGGAATCCTCTGTTGGGTGTAGCTCAGATGGAGGAAGAAAACTCCTGTAGAACACACAGTGAGAAACAGCCCAGAAAAGGGCGAAACAATGGCCCAAAGGTCCTATTTATAGGCCTCAGCCCGCATGTTTGGGCCTGGCAGATTCGGGCCCAACTTTCGGGCGCCCGAATCCGCCAGGGGGGTCGGACAACCTCCCGTCCGACGCGTCCGAAACCACCCTGGGCTGACACGTGTCCCGCATAGCAAACAGCTGTGCGAGGCGCGTCAAATGCCGCCACGTGGCATACCCGGAGTCGGACGCGTGTCCCGCACAGCAAACAGCTGTGCGGGGCGCGCCAAAAACCGACGCATGGCACTGCCCGGTCAAATGGGGTAGGTGGCGCCCGCAAATGACCGGGCGCCACGCGTCCCCCCGCGTCGCGGTCACACGTGCGGGCAGGCGCCGCCTGACCGCCTGCCACGCACGCGCCCCGAGGCGCTCGCCCGCGCCCCCGTGCGCCGCGCCTCGTTAGCCCGCCAATGGCATGCTGCCACGTGTCCTTGCGCCGGGTCCATGCACCGCGCGGGGAACTCCGTGGACCGCGCACCCAGCGCCCACCAACCGGGGGTCGACACGTGCCCCCCCCCCCGCTCAAGTCCATGCACCGCCGCTCAAACTCCGTGGACCGCGCACCAAAAGCCATCCAATCCACGCCTGCCACGTGTCCTGCACCGGGCTCATGCACCTAGCCGCACCGCTCCGTGGACCGAGCTCTGCGAACCGGCCAATGACAGGCCTCCACGTGGCAAGCAGGCGGTCCACGGTCTCCCCCATGCTCCAGAGACCACTAAAAACTTCCGGGAGTCCGTTTTTGGGCATCCGGACTCAGAATTTAACAAGCAAATAGCAGTTTTCAAGTGTTTTTCCGCGCTGAATCCAAATCCAACCTCGGTTTGGCCCAAAACCTTTTCTAAAATTCGGCAAATGCAGTCGAAGGCCAATCTGGCAATAAATACCTCAATGGGTCCATCTGTGCTATCCCTTTGATACACTATGGACCAGACACACCATCAACAGGTGTTTTACACATTGGATTCACGCAAAAGATAGCATGGGAATCTGGACCATTACAGGTGGGTTGGCGCGTGATCCCTCGTGTGCATGTCTTTTTTTTCCGACCCTTTAGGCTTCGGATGGGTAGTCTACTGTACCTGGAGGTCATTGTTGAGCGGACCTAGGGCTCAGAGTTCTCCTGTTTGGGAGGGTGACCGTTTAGTCTTGGGGGTAATTTTTGAGTTTTGGCTCTGTGTTTGTTTGGGGCGAGTGTGGGTCGACGGGATCTGTTGACTACTTGGAGCTCTGGTATTGGTCACTTTCGGCTATGATGCCCTGTATGCAACTTTTTCGGTGGGGTAGATCTTGTGGTAGGTCTTAGAGTGGAAACCTAACTTTAGTCTTGACGGTCACCTAGGTAGGACGGACAGTCGGAGCGGGGCATCCTAAAATGCGAGTTTAGAGTCCGGAGAGATGACATACCGAAAACAGTCTTTCGAACTCGGTATGGTCATTACAAGTTTACGGTTATACCGTTTAGACTCATAGTCGCTCCAGCGGTGTTCATGAATATGATGAACAGGATCTTGGAACCTTTCTTAAACCAGTTTATAGTAGTCTTTATAAATGACATCCCGATCTACGCTCGCACAGACAAAGAGCACGAGGAACACTTGCGAGTGATCCTCCAGACCCTCCGGTACCAGAAATTGTATGCCAAACTCAAAAGGTGTGAGTTCTGGCTCCGCGAGGTAGACTTGTTGGGACACATAGTCTCAGCGTCGGGAATAGCGGAGGACCCAAGGAAGATAGAATCCATGACCAACTGGGCTCGACCGACAACGGTGACAGAAATCCGAAGCTTCCTAGGACTAGCGGGATACTACAGACGCTTCGTGGAAGGCTTCTCAAAGATAGCCACTCCCCTGAATCGACTAACCCGGAAAGGGGAGAAGTTCGTCTGGACGGCCCAGTGCCAGAAGAGCTTCGAGGAACTTAAAGACAGACTCACACGGGCGCCGGTACTCGCATTGCCGCAGCCCGATGAGGACTACGAGATCTATTGTGATGCATCTCGAAGCGGTCTTGGAAGCATATTGATGCAACAGGGGAAGGTCATAGCATACGTATCAAGACAGCTCAAGGATTACGAGCAGAACTACCCCACACACGACTTGGAGCTCGCGGTAGTCGTGTTTGCCTTGAAGCTCTGGAGACATTATCTCTACGGGGCGCACTGTAACGTGTTTTCTGATCACCAGAGCCTCAAATACCTGTTTACTCAAAAGGAACTGAACTTACGGCAAAGGCGATGGCTGGAACTACTAAAGGACTATGATTTGTCCATCCACTACCACCCCGGGAAGGCAAATGTGGTGGCCGACGCCTTGAGCCGGAAAGGACAGGCGGGGGAAACGGCACTGAGCGCCCTTACCCAATAGGAACGCCTAATTACAGAGTTCTCACAATTGAGGCTGGAGGTAGTGCCAGCAGGTACGGTTGCGAAACTTCTGTCCTTGGTGGTGAGGCCTACGCTGATTGAGAGGATCTTGGAAGGCCAAACAACGGACACGCAACTACAACTGGTGCGGGACAGAATATCTTCGGAGCAAAGTAGGGATTTTAGGATTGGCACTGATAATATGATAAGGTTCCCGGGACGAATTTGCGTGCCCGACATGCCAAAGTTGAGGAAAGAAATTCTAACGGAAGCGCATAATGCCCCCTACACTGCGCATCCCGGGGGTACAAAGATGTACAAAGACCTGAGGCAGACCTTTTGGTGGCCCAAATTGAAGAATGATGTGACGCAATTTGTGGCGCATTGTTTGGTGTGCCAACAGGTGAAAGCGGAACATCAGCGACTGGCGGGAAAACTACAACCATTGCCCATACCAGAGTGGAGATGGGAATGGATTACCATGGACTTCGTAACTAGTTTTCCGCAATCGCAACTTGGACATGACGCGATATGGGTCATAGTGGACCATCTGACGAAATCGGCCCACTTTCTGCCTATCCACACGACGTGGACCCGAGATCACCTAGCGCAAACCTACATCGACGAGGTGGTAAGATTGCACGGAGTACCATCGTCAATAACTTCTGATAGGGACACGCGCTTTGTGTCAAATTTCTGGCGGAGCCTGCAGCAGGCACTGGGGACCAAACTGCAGTTCAGCACGGCCTTCCACCCGCAGACGGACGGGCAATCGGAACGCGTGATCCAGATCCTCGAGGATATGATTCGAGCTTGTGTGATAGATCTGGGTGAGGGATGGTCGCGTTACCTACCCCTCGTGGAATTCGCCTACAATAATAGCTATCAAGCTAGTATTCAGATGGCGACGTACGAAGCCTTGTACGGGCGTCGATGTCGATCGCCTATTTGCTGGGACGACTTGGGGGAATGGAAGCTTTTGGGGCCAGACCTTGTAGAGGAAATGGAGGCAAAGGTGCGCCTTATCAGGCAGCGGCTGTTGACCGCCCAGAGTCGGCAGAAGAGCTACGCGGATCAGAGGCGACAGGAATTGGAATTTATGGCGGGGGAACACGTGTTGCTTCGTGTATCACAGTCTAAGGGGACAAGACGGTTCGGCTTACGAGGGAAGCTAAGCCCACGGTACGTGGGACCGTTCGAAATCTTAGAGGGCGTGGGCCCGGTGGCATACCGGTTGGCCTTACCGCCAAACCTCGAATGGGTACACAATGTGTTTCACGTCTCGATGCTCCGAAAGTACCTTCCCGACCCGTCTCACGTCCTCGATGCCTCAGCCGTCGAGTTGCGTGAGGACTTGAGCTTTGAGGAAACGTCAATACGGATATTGGCACGAGAGGAAAAGAAACTTCGCAACCGGACGATCCCCAACGTAAAGGTGCAATGGAGTAACCATGAGGAGCGCGAGGTGACCTGGGAACTTGAGACGAAAATGTGGGAGTGTTTTCCTGAGTTAATTAGCAAGGGTTGAGGTTAAGTTTCGGGGACGAAACTTCTTTTAAGGGGTGTGTGGTGTATTATCACAATTTTTCATGTAACGTTTTACCCTCTTGCTAATAAAGTTAAGTTATGGAAAACTGAATTAATGGATTTACTTAAGTTGATAATCTTGAGGTGCGGGTATTTTTCTATGATAGAGCTCAAAAAGCGGTGAATGGCGGTGCGACCGAATCCGGATTCCGACTTACGGATCCCCCAGAAAGGGGTGGTTAGGATCGCGGTAACCGGGATGTGCATCGAAATCCGTGGAAGTGATCGTGCACGCTTTTCGAGGAGATAAGGAATTATCTCTAAGGGATTATCTCTAAGGAATTATCTCTAAGGAATAAATAGATAATTAATTAATTAAAGATTCAATTACCCGATGGGGATTCCGACGGTACGTACCAAGAAACAGATTTTACTTCTCCCGAAAAAGAAACCCTAGCCAAAGAGAAAAGAAAGAAAGAGGAAAAAGAAAGGCGAAACCCTAACCGAAAGAAAAAGAGAAGAAAGAAGGAGAAAGCGGAGGGACCCGATCATCCCCGACGAACGTGCCGAAGCCGGGAGCGTGAACGGATCTCCTTCTTCGACGAATCGCGGTAAGCGATGGTTCCTTTCGGTTTTCGTTTCGGATTTTCGTTGTCGTTTTTGGGTTGCCGTTTTTGTTACCCTTACCGTCGTCGTCGCCGCCGCCGCAAGGCCCTAGGGCACCGCCGCCGCAAGGCCCTAGGGCACTGCCGCCGCAACGCCATAGGGCACCGCCGCCGCATCACGGGCCGCGCCGCGTGGGGTTGGCGCCCGCGCGGCGCTGGCGCTCGCGCGGCCGCGGCAAGCAACCGCGCCGCGCGGAGCTGGCGCCCGCGCGGCCGCGGCATGCGCCGCGCGGGGCCGGTGCCCGCGCGGCCGCATGGCATGCAACGACGTGGGGGTGGCCATGTCGCCCATCACGCGTCGTCGCCACCGCCGTGCTGAGTCGTTGCTAGTGTTTTTGGGTTTTGGACTCCGTCTATTTACATATTATGTTTCCGATCTGACCGCGGTTCTTTTTGGGACTATTTTTAGGTCCGAGTGCCGATTGTGAGAGTGGTTCGGTCTCAGCTGTTCCGGTCAGCACATTCGAGGTGGGTACCTTTGGTTATTTTTTGTGTAAGGTCGTTCCCGAGTATTTTGCATGATAAAGTAGATGTTTTGGTAAACGGTCTAACCCCATTGCATGTAAATCCTGTTTTATATTCTAACTGAGGCGGCTGAGGTCGCAATACTGTTTTATGTTCTGAGGTCGCATGGCAGTTGTATGCTCATATTGCTTACACGCACACCGGCGGTTTGGCCACCGCACAGGGTGTATTTTTTTGGAAAGATGGTAAGGATTACCCGTGTACCCCACAAGGAGAGGACGATGGGGACCCCTCAAGGAGAGGGCTGCTACTTGGGCAGTCTAGGGGTTGGTGGCACCAAGAAAATGAGTACGGTATCTGGGGTTGGCGCCCAATATATATATATATATATATATATATATATATATATATATTAAATCTGGGGTATGTGCCCAGCGTGTTTGTGACAGGGATTTAGCGGTACATGAGGGGGAAGTAAATGCTCCGGTGTATCGGTTTGTCTTTACAGTTATTGCATTTACTGTTTATATCTACTTTATCAGTCACTGACTACCCACGCTGTGACAGGTCCGAGCAGGGGTGGGAACCGGGACGACGGTGAGGCATCGGTTAGAGGACCCTAGCCATGGTGGCTTTTAAACGATTTAGTTTATGGTTATTTCTTTAATGTTTTGTTAGTATAACTGTGAATTACTTGTGCATGGTTTGTCGTGGATGTTGGATTGAGGACTTAGTGTAGGAATATTTACTTAGATCTGTGAACCTTAAGATGTGTGGATGCGGCTCATTTTAAATACAAACATGGTTTCAAAGGCACTTTCAAACCAAGTGTCGTGTGGGCACTGATTTCAAAATCTGTGAATTTATCCTTTCAAGCAAGGTGGCCGCCTAAAAGAGATTGCGAAAATATTTTGTAAAACCGGGTGTCGAGTGGACACCAACTTTCGAACCTACGGGTTTATGCTGTAGTTTCAATATGATAAATGTGACTGTATGGTTAAGTGTAGTCTCTCCTTATTATCGTTCAATGATTGTATGGTTAAAGTATTTGTCGTGCTCGGAACGTCGTACATATACAAAGGACGCTCCGCCCGTTTGGGGAGTGAATTTGTATATGTGGCGGGTCTGGTGCGTACCGGAGGCGAGGTTCATTTAAAGAAAAAAAAATGGATACGTTTTCCGCTCTTTTAGAACCTCTGGGGCCTGACAGCTGCCCGCAGGCACGGGCCACGCGGGATGGTACCGCGCGGGGCTGCCCGCAGGCAGCGCGTCGCGCGGCCTGGTGCCGCGCGGGGCGGGCTGGTGCCGCGTGCGGCTGGCCGCAGGTAGCGCGCCGCGCGGGCTAGGGCCGCGCGGGGCTGCCAGCAGGCAGGCGCCGCGCGGGCTGGTGCCGCGCGGGGCTGCCCGCAGGCAGCACACCGAGCGGGCAGGTGCCGCGCGGGGCTTCCCGCAAGCAAGGCGCCGGCGCGGGCAGGTGCCGCGCGGGGCCGCCCGTAGACAAGCCGCGCCGCGCGGGCTGGAGCCGCGCGGGGCTGTCCGCAGGCGGTGCGCGCCCGCACGGGTTGGTGCCGTGCGGGGATTTTCGCCGCGCAGGTTTTGGCCTAACCACCGTCGGGGTCCTAGGGCCGCGTCGGCGTTTCAGTTTCGAGTCAATGTTTGGTGTTTTGGGTGTTAAATCTTAGTGTCACTGATGTTTTCTCCGGGGGGACGTTTTAGGTTCGGGAGGCACACAGAGATGCGGACGAGCCGAGTGCCCGGTCGTCGCACGCAAGGTGGGTACTTTTCCGATGTTTTGGATTCCGAAATTATGGGAAATGCGTGGGAGTAAAAGTAATTGCATGATTTAATACTGTTAACCCCTGTTAATATTTGTTATATAATACTATCGATATTATGGCGACCAAGGGTCGCGGTGCCTTGTTATATCTTGTACTTGGTTACGATGCTCGAGGCTGCAGCACGCACACCAACGGTTTGGCCACCGCGATGGTGTGCATTTCCGGAAAAGTGGTACGTTGACCTGTGTACCCCACAAGGTGACGTAGTGGGGGCCCCCATAGGTGGGAGGTTTGAGGCGCCAAGGTGAGAGCGGTGTGGTTTGCCGAGTTAGGTGCTCGGTGTGGTTTTCCGAGGTAGGTGCTCGGTGTGGTTTGCCGAGGCAGGTGCTCGGTGTGGTTTGCCGAGGCAGGTGCTCGGTCTGGGTTATACACGGGGGGATTACCGTTGATTGCACGATGGGGAGGGCGGATGCTCCGGATTTCTTGCGGTTTGCTTTATTTACAGCCTTTCCTGCATTTCATACTTTATACTATGCGTCACTGACTTCCCACCTTGTGACAGGTTCAGTCAGGGGTGAGAGTTAGGGTGACGGTCAGGCCGCGACGAGAGGACTGCTGGCCCTTCGAGGCTACAGACTGTTTATTTCTCCTTATGCTCATTTCATTTTCTGTTAGTAGCTATGTGAGTTTGATACACTTGTGGGGTTGACGTGGATGATGGGATGATTTCATACTTCTGTGGATGAATGTTTACTTTATTATCTATTAGTTGGCCGTTTTCAAACTACCGAAAAAGCATTGCGAAAATAATTTTGAAAACATAGGTGTCGGGTGGGCACCGTTTTTAAAACTCTGTGAATTTATGGATTTTGAAACAGTTTTGAAAAACATAGGTGTCGTGTGGGCACCGTTTTTAAAACCCTGTGGATTTATCCTTTCAAAAGATCAATCGTCCTCGTTAAATTCCTGATGGAAGATAATCTCGTGTGGTAATGGTTGTTGACTGCTGTGGTTAAATGACTGTTGTAATCGTGACGCCATGCATATACAGAGGAGACTCTGCCCGTTTGCGGGGTGAATCGGTATATGCGGCGGGTTTGGGCTCGCACCGGGGGAAAGGACTTTCAAAAAAAAAATATGTGCAAAATTAAGAACTTTTTGGTGGTTGTTTTCCGCTTATTTAAACCCCCGGGGCGTGACATCAAACCTGCTCATATCCCTGGTGGCGAATAAACCCACATCGCCCTAATTCGCGATTCCGCTATGTCTGCGGGGGTCCCCTCACGCTCTAACCGCGTAGGGATCACGAGTCATACAGACCACTTCTACGAAAAAGTACACCCTTGCGGTGGCCAAACCACTGGTGTACGTGACAGCGCCATGAGCCAGACGATCCCATACTCGTCTAATAAACTGCGGTAACTAGAACCGATACATCACAAGATCCGTCTATGTACTTTACGAATGTACCGTTCCGTCATAATAGCCGTGACAATGTCCTTCATTTCATTTTAAAATAATAATATCGAAAGAAACAACAAGAGGAAGAGGAGGGTTGAACACCAGCATTCAACAATGACCCCAACCTCGGTTCGGTTACCCACCTCAACCGGCGATGAAAATGAAACTCAAAAACCCTTCAAAACCTCCGTGACCTTGTCCGAACGAAAACGGCAAACCCCTCGGTGGCGAAAGAAGAGTCCGGGCTCCTACCGGTGTGTCAGCGAGACCCGCAATGGAAAACAAGCGAAAACACCTCCTGATGGTAAAATGTACCAAAAACCGTCATAAAAAACACAACCAGAAGTCAATTCAGTAAATCGTATCTCAAACTAGGATTCCAACGGCGAAAACGGCGAGAAAAACACTCGACGGAGCAACCTTGGCGGCGGCGCGGAGCGACGGCGGCCAAACCAAGCGGCTGCGCGCGGCTTGCGCATGCGGCATGCGGTGCGCAAGGCGGCAGCTTGCGGGCTTGCGACAGCGCAAAACTGTGGGTTGGCCCATGTGGAGCCGCAGCTGCATGCGGGCGACCGAGGCAGAGAGCGCGGGCGACAGCAGGCTGGCGCGGGCTGCGCATGTAGCGCGGCAACAAGCGGGCGGCGCGCGAACTACGGGTTTGCGGGCCTGCAGTGTTGGCGGGCTGGTGACCCTAGCAGAGCGGCGCGCAAGGCAGGGCTTGTGCAGCGCGGCTGCAAGCGGTGAGTGGCGCTGGTGCTGCGGCGCTGGCCCTGCTTGCGGATAGTGGCGCGGAGCGGCGCCCCATGCGGACAGCGGCGGCATGTGGCACGGCAAACTTGCGAAGCGACGGCGCGGCGCGGCAAAGAAAGCGGCGGTGGCGCGTTACGACCATCGTCAAGCCAAATTTTAGGCTCGGCATGGCGACGACGACCTTGCGACTTCGTCAACGGCGTCGGCGGCCTCCCATCTAACACAATGGTGCCGGCGGCGGCACCGCTCAAATCCCCCGCTCCGATGGAAATCCCAAGAAACCCAAACGAAAGCACAGAAAACCCCACGAAATCGCAAACGGTGTTAACGAAAAACTAATAACCGACCTTTTACCGACGGGGAAGACGATGCGATGCCCAGACTCCGATCTCCGATATCCGGTTTCCAACGGAGATGGTGCTCCCGAATCCGACCTCCGACGGTGATGGCATTTCCAATTCCGAGCTCTGGCGCGCACAACGAGGAAGAAGATGAATCGCTCTTTTTTAAAAAGGGGAAAAGAGGGTTTTCTTATTTCTTATTCTCTAATGTGTAAAGTAAATCCGATCCCCAATCCCCTTGTATTTATAAAAGATTTTCTAACTGTTTTAACCATTTTTTAGCCGTTTCTTTCTCGATTTGCATGCCAAATTAATTGAAACACCCCTCATGCATCAGCACAGACTTTAAAGCACCATACACCATTAATGGGTGTTTAAAAATCTTTTTTAACCCATTAACTTTGAAAAATCATACTTGAAGATTCGTTTATCGGATTTTCGAGCTGATCGCACCGCGGTTCTCCGTTTCATAAGCTCTATAACATAAAAATCAAAACCAATGAGATCGACAGAAGAAGAAAATAAGGAAAATAGCACGCACACCAAAAGTGACTCGAAGGAAAAAACCGTGGCACTACACACCAACTCAGGGTCAAGGGAGTAGATATTCCTAAAACAGCATTCCGAACTCGATATGGTCATTACGAGTTTACGGTTATGCCGTTTGGACTTACGAATGCGCCTGCCGCATTCATGGACATGATGAATCGGGTATTTAGACCTTACTTGGATCAGTTTGTGTTGGTTTTTATTGATGACATCCTGATTTATTCGCGTAGCGATGAGGAGCATGAGGGTCATTTGCGGATTGTGCTTCAGACTCTCGGAGAGCAGGGACTTTTCGCCAAACTCAAAAAGTATGAGTTTTGGCTTCGCGAGGTAGCCTTTTTGGGACACATCATCACAGCGTCAGGAATTTCAGTGGTCCCTAAGAAGGTGGAATCGGTGATGGATTGGCCACGACCAACTTCTGTGACAGAGATACGCGTTTTGTGTCAAATTTCTAGCAAAGTCTCCAACAGGTTTTGGGGACCAAACTCAATTTTAGTATGGCTTTTCATCCCCAGAGTGATGGACAGTCGGAGCGGGTGATCCAGATTCTAGAGGATATGCTCCGAGCTTGTGTACTTGACTTTGGTGGGGGATGGTTTCTCTACTTACCCTTGGAGGAGTTTGTCTATAATAACAACTACCAAGCTAGCATTCAGATAGCGTCGTACGAGGCTTTGTACGGGCGTAGGTGTCGCTCCCCTATCTGCTAGGATGATTTGGGAGAGCAGAAGCTTATCAGACCGAACTTGGTGGAGGAAACGGAAGCGAAGATTCGCATAGTCAGACAGAGACTTTTGACCGCTTAGAATCGGCAGAAGAGCTACGCGGACCGGAGACGTCGTGACTTGGAGTTCCAAGTCGAGGAGCATGTGTTGCTCAGGGTATCGCCGTCCAAGGGGATCGGACAGTTCGGGTTGCGTGGCAAGTTGAGCCCACAGTTCGTCGAACCATTTGAGATCTTGGAGTGGATTGGTCCGGTAGCATATCGCTTGGCATTACCACCAAGTCTTGAGCGGGTGCATAATGTCACGCCCCGGCGTCGAAACTGCGACCCGGGCTCGCCAACAGATCCGCCGCCTATACGGGAAGCCCCGTATAGACGAAGCGACTAACCTGCAAAAGAGCATCTATACTATGCAGATATCAGAGCTGAAAGTAAAACTGCTAGAAATAAAAACTATATACAACACAAGTCCTCACCAAAAGTACAAAAGTCTCTCGAGCAGTAGAAAATAAATACAACTCTATACCTCACTACAAAGTTCTCTCAATATGAACTCACAAAAGTAATAAGGGTACATCTACTCACTGGACGATGACTGGTAGGGAACTATCTCGCGACTCCCTTACCTCGATCAGAAGAAGCAGCAACAGGAGCAGCAGGAACCGGAGTAGAAGTCCCTGAGGGGAAAAACACCACGACGGGTGTGAGAACTACGTCCCAAGTAGTTCTCAGTGGGTGCCGCCACAAGCCCGACGGACTGCCCACTAAGTCTACTAGAGGCATAAAGTAACAATATAAAATTGAAATGAAAGGGCTGAAAAAGTAACTCTACAGCTACTATGCCTCTATCCAGATGCTCAAGAAAAGGAACAGATGAAACATGATGCATCTACTAACACACACAGTAAACTCACCAAATCTAAACTGACTGCCTCAAGGGGCCAGTCAAACCTGCGCCTACCTACTGCCGCACATCCTCAACAGGACGGGTCTACCGTAGGGTGTCCGTGACTGCCACTAACTGGCCCAGTCAGAGGGACGGCGTCGACAAGTCGCGATAGCAAGTAATAGGCCCAACTCCGGAGTGGCTCTCGAGGGGAGCGACCCCACCGAGGAAAGTATCCGCGTAACTCTGTCGAGCTCAAATATGGCTCATGCAGGCTATAGTCCAAACCACGATAAACAAGATCGACCAACAACACCAACTCTCAACCACAGGCTGGAAAACCACACAGCTGGGGCCACCGTCCACCAGACGGCTCCCACAACAGAACACTAAACTCACAGGAAAGACCGACACCATAAGGGTTCGGAAACCCGATAGACCGGTGCTAAGAACCCTATCAAACAAGAACAGACTCTAGGCTCCGCCTATCGAAGTTCCCGATCCCTTAAAGTTCGGGAACACAATAACCTCGGTACGACACGCAGAAAACACCAACAGGGCCCGAAAGTCTCGGGAGACCTACACCTACAACCCTATCAAACAAGAACAGGTTCCAGGCTCGGCCCCCGTGGCTTTCGTCCCGACAACGGAACGGCCCCTAGAACCCGGATCACTCGAATCCTTTCGAGTGGGGAGATTTACAAGAAAAAGGTGACATTTGTTATTGAAAATCATTTGATCTAGAAGAAATCCATATTTAATGATTTTAGTTCTCTTTAGAAAAACAGTTAGAAAAATAAGTGTTTTACCCAAGCCCCGAAGGGCTGATGCCTTTGTCCAATCAAACAAGAACAGACTCCAGCGGCCCTTCGATGCTTGGAAGAAAAACATTGGTAGACTAAAATCATGTGTATGTCGAAAAGGGTTCTGGGTTCTAGGTCCGGCTATAACTAGAAACTACCGCCACTAACACAGTGGCGACAGCCCAAACAGGGGAAAACTAGATCTCTCGGGACCACCGTTTATCTCAAACGGTTCCCGGTACAGACAAGCGATCCACTACATCTGCCAGACTCCACTCTGCTCCCAAGCACGAGTGCAAATGCATCCCACACTAAAAAGAGGTCCCGACCGCTCGGCCCACTACCCGGGCGAGGATAACACTAAGTCCAGGAATGAAACATAAAGTGTGGATGTCTAAACATAAATAACCCTAGCCCAAGTGAGGGTTTTCTACTGGTCTGGTTACACATGCAACATATGACGGGGGTGCTAGGTCAGGTTCCAAGATAACGAATATTTAACATGATAGAAGGAAGTAAAAGATCACAAGATCAACAGATAATACTAGGAGCAACAATTCCTACATCTAGCATGCTACCCAAGTCCAATCACTATCATGCATGATTCTATATCAATAGAATTAGAGTACAGTCCAAAGATCTTGAAAGCAAGCCACCCACCTGAAGACGCTAACTGTCCGGAGTCGTACAGCGGAGAAAACCCGGAAAATAGCAACACTAGGTCCAACAGGTCCAGCACAGTCCACAATCCCTCCTGGGTACAGCATAAGGCTACAGTTATACTTTTAATCCAATAAAATCTAGGTTTTACAAATCTGCTGGGAACAGTCCACTTACTGGGAAATTTTCACCTATAAAACGAACTCCAAAAATTCTGATAAAAATACCACAGCGATCCTCGCGTCGATAGCTTCGAAACGGGTACCTGCACGTCCAATTCCGAGCACCGTAGGCCAAGTTACAAATTCCACAGTATCGGTGCGCACAATCCCAAAACCAATCAACTGTAAACTCTTGTACAGATAAAAGGAAAAGTGTATACCTTCGAGAAGGTCTCCAAAAATTCCAAGAAAAATCCACGATGATCCTCGCGTCGAGTAGATGAAAAAAGTCAATAAGCACGTCTTGATCCGAGACTCATGCGCGAAGATCTCCTCAAGAGAAGGTGCTGCCCTCACCGAAATCTCACAGCAAAAAGGGTCCCAGTGAGCACGAGAAAACTCCTCGAAAAACGCGAAATCTGGAAATGTGCGAGAAACACAAAATCGTAGCCTCACCTGTTATGAATCCAGCAGCGTAGAAATCGCTCGAAAAGATCGTCGGAGTAGGTCGGGGGAGCTCGTACACCGAAGAGCGACGGAAGAAACACCGAAGAAAGAGCGTCGCGCCGCGCCAAGAAAAAGAGAATCTCGAAAAGCGTGCCCCCCCAAAATCCACAAAGTCCTCCAATGGATAGTGCACTGAGTGAGGGAAAACTCCTCTGAAGACTCCACAGTGAAAAGGTGAGCAAAAAGCCCGAAGAAGACCCAAGGAAGCCTATTTATAGGCACAGCCCAAAGGCTGAAGTGGGCCGGATTTGGGCGCAGAATTCGGGCGCACTGCGCCCGAATCCGGTCGGACGCTCCCCCATCCGACGCGCCCGGAAGTCCCTGGTGAAGCCACGTGGCCCTACAACAGGGAACAGCGGTGCAAAGGCACCGCTGTGCGCCACGCGCCCCCCCCGCGGTCAGCGGGGTAGGTACGGCCCGCCATTGGCGGGCCGACGCGTGGCCCGCACTCGAGTGCCCCGACAGCGCCGCCTGCGCCACAGTGCGCTCCGTACCGAGGCACCTCCACCGTGGACCGCGACTTCCAGAGCCAGCCAGTACCATGCAGCCACGTGTCCCCTGCACCCGGTCCACGCACCTTACGTCGGTTCCGTGGACCGCGCCGCGTGCACCGACCAACCGGGGACTTCCACGCGTCCCCCGCCTGGTCCATGCACCGCCGCGCCAATCCCGTAGACCGCGCACCACGAGCCCGCCAATCAGGCGGCGCCACGTGTCCATGCGCCGGGTCCGTGCACCCAGCCGCGTCCCTCCGTGGACCGAGCGCTGCGGACCGGCCCAATCACAAGCCGCCACGTGGCAGCCGGCGGTCCACGGCCCCTCCCATGCACCGAAATTCAGCGAAAACTTCCGGGGGTCCGTTTTTGGGCATCCGGACTCCAAATCAAACAAGCAAATAGCTGTTTTCAAGCGTTTTTCCGTGCTGAATCCAAATCCACCCTCTGTTTGGCCCAAATCAATTTCAAAAATTCGGCAAATGCAGCCGAAGGCCAATCCAGCTGTGGATATCACACAGGGTCCATCTGTGGCATCCCTTTGATGCACTATGGACCAGATACACCAACACTAGGTGTTCTAGACCACGGTTCATGGGAGAAGCTACACGGGGATCAGGGTCACCTCATCCTCCCCTATTAAAAGGAAGTTTCGTCCCCGAAACAAAACACACCACAACAACAAAACCAAAACAATCAAACAACCAAGAACGCCACACTAAACTAACCAGAATGGTACGGCTCCACCAGCAGGAAAGTCATCAACCCCAACTCTTAATTTAGAAAATAGCTGAAATTGCGAAAAGTCCAAAAACTTTGAAAGATCAGTGCCTTCGCCCCAATCAAACAAGAACAGGTTCGGGCACTGTCTCCATTTCTGGAGCAATCCTACGAAGTTTTCGTCCTGTTCGTAAATTTCAGTACAAGGGCGAGAAAAGGGAGAGAAGTGTTGGTGTCGTTCCTGCTGTGGCAACAAAAAGAAAGCTACCACTAACGAGACTCCTAAGGACACAACCTCAAGTCCTAAACATCACAACTGCTCCCGAGGTGGCGTCTGTCCAAAGCCGCTGAAGCTGATGCTGCTGGAAGGATACGTCGACAATCCGATAAAACGAACTCCTCCAATCCAACTCGCAGAAGGATAACTGCTCTCATTCCATTATCAGTCGTAGCACTGCACCGCACCAACAGTCCAACATGTGTGCTCAATCCAAGTCCTGGTGCTGTCCTTGAATCGCCACATCAACCGGCGAAGTCCCAAGTCTCAACTGCACTGATCATACTCCGCGAATCTCCTCTATTCATAGGATACAGGGAAGAATCCAATCGCTAAACATGTAGCAGAAATTCCTAACCCATACCCATGCGAAGATGTTGATGCAGATACTCAACTAATCATGCAGAAGAATGCAGCGGTAAAGAAATGCTCAACTCAACTAACTGAAATAAAATCATACCTGCCGCGGCATGATCCGCTGCCGGGGTGTCCTCCACCAGGGCTGCATAAACCCGTCCACTGGGTGCTGCAGGTCGTCGTCCCGTCTGTCCCGACGTCGTGGCCCACTCTATCTGCTGGTGTGCCGGAGGGGTTCCCGCTGCATGGATGGGCAAGGGGGGTGCTGTCGCAATCGGCCGCACTGACAAAATGGCCTGGGGGCAAGCTGCGCGGAAATGTCCCAACTCTCCACAGAGGAAACACCGCCCCTGTCTCTGATCACACTGCGACGGTGGATGAGGCCCGCCACAGATGACACACCGCTCCTGCCGCTGCTGCCGATACCGCTGATGCTGCTGCTGGGGCTCACCAGATCTCCTGCGCCTACGAAACCCACGACCCTCAGGATGAGATCGTGGAGGTCTCGGAGGTCCCTGCCCGCTCGTCTGACCCTCATCATCCGGTGCTGGGCGCTTCGCCCCAGGAATCACTACGGGGGCTAGAGCCACCACTGACATCACTGCCTCTCCAGACTCAACATATAACGCCTGCTCCATCGATGCCTCCAAAGTCTGTAATCTGCAGGAGCGAACGAGCTGATAAATATCCCGGCGCAGCCCCCGCTCGAACATGTAGATCCGGTGAGACTCGTCCCTGGCCACGTGAGGCATACTAGCCAACAGCTGATTGAATTCGGCTATGTATGCATTCACGGGCCGATCTCCCTGGCGGAGATTTCTCAGCTGCTCCTCCAATCTCTGGCGAACACTCTCAGGAAAGAAGGCCCCCAAAAGAAGTCTGCGGAACTCCGCCCAGGGAAGAATCTGCGTCCCAGGCGGACCAGCAGGCCGCACACGCCGCCACCAAGCCTCGGCGTTGCCCTCCAAGTAGTGTGTAGCCAAAAAGACCCGAAATCGATCCTCAACGAACAAACTCTCAAAATGACGCTCCATGGCCGTGATCCAAGACTCTGCCTCCCACGGCTCAGTACTCATACCAGAAAAACGGGGTGGATCAAACCGGCGGAACCTCATCAACAGATCCACCACCGCACTCTGCTCAGCCAAAGTCAAAGGTCCCACCGACCCAGGCGGTGGTATGCTAGAAACCGGCTCGACAGGAATAGCCGGCGCTGACGGAACCACAGGGGGCGCCACAGCTGGCGAAGAAGGCACAGGCGAACACACAGGGGGTGCTACCACAGGCTGCGTCCTCTGCTCTAAAAGAAGCATCATCCGACCAAAGGCCTTCTCCTGGCGCCGAGAAGCCTCCTCCTGGCGCTGAGATGTCTCCTCCTGGCGCCGCACCGCCTCAGACAACTGTGCCACCTGGGCACGGAGCTCCAGAACCTCCCTCTGCTGCCCCTGCCCCGAGTCCTCCTGCTCGGGCTCATCGGAGGGGAAAGGCTGAGAACGCGTCTGCACCCTGCGTCGGGGAGGCATCGTGCCTACCTGCAACACACAAGCAACCATCAGGACAGTACCAAACAACACTCGACCCAATCCAGCGAAAGTCTAGGACATGTCATCCATTCCCTAGCATTATGTTGTCTGCAGCCAACATAATCGCTTAGGAGAATAAACATGCCAGTCACTCATCCCACCCCCTAGGAGAGTATCAAACTCAATCAGGACTCTCGCTAACAGTCACGACTCTCACGTAGTCATCCTAATGTCCAACCACAAGCCTAGGGTTTCTAAGTCCACATGACCTACAGCCTAGGCTCTGATACCACCTAATCTGTCACGCCCCGGCGTCGAAACTGCGACCCGGGCTCGCCAACAGATCCGCCGCCTATACGGGAAGCCCCGTATAGACGAAGCGACTAACCTGCAAAAGAGCATCTAAACTATGCAGATATCAGAGCTGAAAGTAAAACTGCTAGAAATAAAAACTATATACAACACAAGTCCTCACCAAAAGTACAAAAGTCTCTCGAGCAGTAGAAAATAAATACAACTCTATACCTCACTACAAAGTTCTCTCAACATGAACTCACAAAAGTAATAAGGGTACATCTACTCACTGGACGATGACTGGTAGGGAACTATCTCGCGACTCCCTTACCTCGATCAGAAGAAGCAGCAACAGGAGCAGCAGGAACCGGAGTAGAAGTCCCTGAGGGGGAAAACACCACGACGGGTGTGAGAACTACGTCCCAAGTAGTTCTCAGTGGGTGCCGCCACAAGCCCGACAGACTGCCCACTAAGTCTACTAGAGGCATAAAGTAACAATATAAAACTGAAATGAAAGGGCTGAAAAAGTAACTCTACAGCTACTATGCCTCTATCCAGATGCTCAAGAAAAGGAACAGATGAAACATGATGCATCTACTAACACACACAGTAAACTCACCAAATCTAAACTGACTGCCTCAAGGGGCCAGTCAAACCTGCGCCTACCTACTGCCGCACATCCTCAACAGGACGGGTCTACCGTAGGGTGTCCGTGACTGCCACTAACTGGCCCAGTCAGAGGGACGGCGTCGACAAGTCGCGATAGCAAGTAACAGGCCCAACTCCGGAGTGGCTCTCGAGGGGAGCGACCCCACCGAGGAAAGTATCCGCGTAACTCTGTCGAGCTCAAATATGGCTCATGCAGGCTATAGTCCAAACCACGATCAACAAGATCGACCAACAACACCAACTCTCAACCACAGGCTGGAAAACCACACAGCTGGGGCCACCGTCCACCAGACGGCTCCCACAACAGAACACTAAACTCACAGGAAAGACCGACACCATAAGGGTTCGGAAACCCGATAGACCGGTGCTAAGAACCCTATCAAACAAGAGCAGACTCTAGGCTCCGCCTATCGATGTTCCCGATCCCTTAAAGTTCGGGAACACAATAACCTCGGTACGACACGCAGAAAACACCAACAGGGCCCGAAAGTCTCGGGAGACCTACACCTACAACCCTATCAAACAAGAACAGGTTCCAGGCTCGGCCCCCGTGGCTTTCGTCCCGACAACGGAACGGCCCCTAGAACCCGGATCACTCGAATCCTTTCGAGTGGGGAGATTTACAAGAAAAAGGTGACATTTGTTATTGAAAATCATTTGATCTAGAAGAAATCCATATTTAATGATTTTAGTTCTCTTTAGAAAAACAGTTAGAAAAATAAGTGTTTTACCCAAGCCCCGAAGGGCTGATGCCTTTGTCCAATCAAACAAGAACAGACTCCAGCGGCCCTTCGATGCTTGGAAGAAAAACATTGGTAGACTAAAATCATGTGTATGTCGAAAAGGGTTCTGGGTTCTAGGTCCGGCTATCACTAGAAACTACCGCCACTAACACAGTGGCGACAGCCCAAACAGGGGAAAACTAGATCTCTCGGGACCACCGTTTATCTCAAACGGTTCCCGGTACAGACAAGCGATCCACTACATCTGCCAGACTCCACTCTGCTCCCAAGCACGAGTGCAAATGCATCCCACACTAAAAAGAGGTCCCGACCGCTCGGCCCACTACCCGGGCGAGGATAACACTAAGTCCAGGAATGAAACATAAAGTGTGGATGTCTAAACATAAATAACCCTAGCCCAAGTGAGGGTTTTTCTACTGGTCTGGTTACACATGCAACATATGACGGGGGTGCTAGGTCAGGTTCCAAGATAACGAATATTTAACATGATAGAAGGAAGTAAAAGATCACAAGATCAACAGATAATACTAGGAGCAACAATTCCTACATCTAGCATGCTACCCAAGTCCAATCACTATCATGCATGATTCTATATCAATAGAATTAGAGTACAGTCCAAAGATCTTGAAAGCAAGCCACCCACCTGAAGACGCTAACTGTCCGGAGTCGTACAGCGGAGAAAACCCGGAAAATAGCAACACTAGGTCCAACAGGTCCAGCACAGTCCACAATCCCTCCTGGGTACAGCATAAGGCTACAGTTATACTTTTAATCCAATAAAATCCAGGTTTTACAAATCTGCTGGGAACAGTCCACTTACTGCGAAATTTTTACCTGTAAAACGAACTCCAAAAATTCTGATAAAAATACCACAGCGATCCTCGCGTCGATAGCTTCGAAACGGGTACCTGCACGTCCAATTCCGAGCACCGTAGGCCAAGTTACAAATTCCACAGTATCGGTGCGCACAATCCCAAAACCAATCAACTGTAAACTCTTGTACAGATAAAAGGAAAAGTGTATACCTTCAAGAAGGTTTCCAAAAATTCCAAGAAAAATCCACAATGATCCTCGCGTCGAGTAGATGAAAAAAGTCTATAAGCACGTCTTGATCCGAGACTCGTGCGCGAAGATCTCCTCAAGAGAAGGTGCTGCCCTCACTGAAATCTCACAGCAAAAAGGGTCCCAGTGAGCACGAGAAAACTCCTCGAAAAACGCGAAATCTGGAAATGTGCGAGAAACCCAAAATCGTAGCCTCACCTGTTACGAATCCAGCAGCCAAGAAATCGCTCGAAAAGATCGTCGGAGTAGGTCGGGGGAGCTCGTACACCGAAGAGCGACGGAAGAAACACCGAAGAAAGAGCGTCGCGCCGCGCCAAGAAAAAAAAGAATCTCGAAAAGCGCGCCCCCCCAAAATCCTCAAAGTCCTCCAATGGATAGTGCACTGAGTGAGGGAAAACTCCTCTGAAGACTCCACAGTGAAAAGGTGAGCAAAAAGCCCGAAGAAGACCCAAGGAAGCCTATTTATAGGCACAGCCCAAAGGCTGAAGTGGGCCGGATTCGGGCGCAGAATTCGGGCGCACTGCGCCCGAATCCGGTCGGACGCTCCCCCATCCGACGCGCCCGGAAGTCCCTGGTGAAGCCACGTGGCCCTGCAACAGGGAACAGCGGTGCAAAGGCACCGCTGTGCGCCACGCGCCCCCCCCCCGCGGTCAGCGGGGTAGGTACGGCCCGCCAATGGCGGGCCGACGCGTGGCCCGCACTCGAGTGCCCCGACAGCGCCGCCTGCGCCACAGTGCGCTCCGTACCGAGGCACCTCCACCGTGGACCGCGACTTCCAGAGCCAGCCAGTACCATGCAGCCACGTGTCCCCTGCACCCGGTCCACGCACCTTACGTCGGTTCCGTGGACCGCGCCGCGTGCACCGACCAACCGGGGACTTCCACGCGTCCCCCGCCTGGTCCATGCACCGCCGCGCCAATCCCGTAGACCGCGCACCACGAGCCCGCCAATCAGGCGGCGCCACGTGTCCATGCGCCGGGTCCGTGCACCCAGCCGCGTCCCTCCATGGACCGAGCGCTGCGGACCGGCCCAATCACAAGCCGCCACGTGGCAGCCGGCGGTCCACGGCCCCTCCCATGCACCGAAATTCAGCGAAAACTTCCGGGGGTCCGTTTTTGGGCATCCGGACTCCAAATCAAACAAGCAAATAGCTGTTTTCAAGCGTTTTTCCGTGCTGAATCCAAATCCACCCTCTGTTTGGCCCAAATCAATTTCGAAAATTAGGCAAATGCAGCCGAAGGCCAATCCAGCTGTGGATATCACACAGGGTCCATCTGTGGCATCCCTTTGATGCACTATGGACCAGATACACCAACACTAGGTGTTCTAGACCACGGTTCATGGGAGAAGCTACACGGGGATCAGGGTCACCACACATAATGTCTTTCACGTGTCAATGCTACAAAAGTACCCTCCCGATCCTTCGCACATCATTAGTGCTTCATCGTTTGATTTACGGGAGGATTTGAGCTTCGAGGAGACCCCGATACGGATTTTGGCACGTGAAGACAAGAAACTGCGTAAACGTTCGATTCCCTACGTAAAGGTGCAATGGAGCAACCATGAGGAACGTGAAGCTACGTGGGAACTCGAATCGACGATGAGGGAGTGTTTTCCGAATTTATTCTCGGTGGATACTAGTTAAAGTTTTGGAGACGAAACTTCTTTTAAGGAGGGAGTGATGTAGTGTCCGCGAATTTTTTTTTCGAGTCTCTTAGGGTATGTGCATTTTTTGATATTTTCTTGTTGTGCCGCTCTTGTCGTTCTTGGTCGTCATGTCGTAGAGCTTGTTAAACGGAGAATGGCAGTGCGATCAGATCGGAAATCCGATGTACAGATCTCCCGGTATGCTTTTTTTATGTTAGCGGGTCCGAAAAGGCATTTTAATACCTGCTAAGGCTTCGTGATGCTTTGGAATCCGTGCCAACGGATAAGGGACATTTCGGATATTTTGGCACGCGTTTTGAGGAAAGTCGTTATAATCTTTTATAAAATTTGGGAATTTTGAGATTTCATACGTATATGAGAAAAAGAAAGAAAACCCTAAATTCTCATTTTTTTCCAAGATCGGCTTTCCTCATCTTCCTCATCATGCGCGCCGGAATTCGGAGTCGGAAACGCCATCATCGTCGGAGGCCGGATCCGAGAGCATCACCGTCGCCGGAGATCGGGATCGCATCGTCTTCCCTGTCGAAATAAGATTAGCACTCGGTTTTTCGGTTCGTTTTGTTGGGTTCGTTTGGGTTTCGTTGGGTTTCCGTCGGAGCAGGACTTTTGGGCAAAGATGATGGCAAGACTATCTTTGCCCTAGTTGCATGGCTGCCGCCGCCGCCGCTGCGGTTGCCCTAGCCGCAGGGCCGCCGCTGCCATGCTCGAGCCTCGGCGCAGATGCGCACCACCGCCCGCGTGCAGCCGCTGCCCTCCGCGCGCAGGGACCGCTGCTTGCACGCTAGCCGCAATAGCCCGCACACAGGGACAACCGGCGCATGCAGCCGCTGCCGCCATGCGTAGGCATAGCCGCCCACGCGCCAGCCGTAGTCGCCAACACGCAGGTACAGCCGCCCGAGCGCAGCCGCTGCCGCCCGCGCGCCGGCATTGCTGCCCACTCGCCTAGCACTGCCGCCCACGCACCTACGTTGCCACCGCGTGCCAACACAACAATGCGCACAGCCGCGCCACCCAGCCACCAACGCACTGTCACCAGGCCATGCGCCGCGCGCAGGGTGTGCTGCCCGCACCCGCACGCCGCACGGTTTGGGCCCGCGTGCCGCGCGTCGTCGGTTTGGCCGGACCGCGCCACCACCTCCACCGTCGGGGTTCCTGGTTGGTTTTTGTTTGACGGATTGGGTGTTATTTTCCGTTAGGTGTCTCTCCGCTAGATCTTTCTTCGTCGCAAACTTCGGCAATGGATCGGTAGGAGCCCGGTCTCTTCCTTCACCACCGGGGGGTCCGTCGATCACGTCGGGACAAGATTGCGGGGACTTAGGAGGATTATGTGCTCGGTTGTCATCTTCGGTTTAGGTGGGTACCCGATCCGAGGTCGGGGATGTTGTTGAACGGTGTTGTTCAACCCTCCTCTCCCTCTTGTTATTTCTTTTGACATTGTTTATTGTGATAGTAGGAAAGGTCGTGGTCACGGATAATGTGACGGAACGGTACACACATATAGGACAAGGACGGTGCATTTAACCTTCTCATTTACGGTTACCGTGACATGTTACACAGTAGCGACTGGTTGTCGCGGAGACTTTATACACAGACATGTGATTGTTAGGCTCTTGGCGCTGTTCACGCACACCACTAGTTTGGCCACCGCATCGGTGTACTCTTCCGGAGAGGTGGTCTGTTTGACCCGTGATCCCTACGCGGTGATTTCTGTGAGGGGACCCTTGCGGATATTGCGGTATCGTGGACATTGTGATAGGGGTATATTTTGCACCGATTAGTTGAGCGGGTTGTTGTAGTGCCTGAGGTCAGAGGACCGATAAGGCGGGTATATCCGAATTCCTGTGGTGGGAACCGGAATAGCGGTATGGATGTTTCGGGCGTGTTGTTTTACTGTTTGATGTCCTGTTTACTTTACCGTACCTATACATCGCAGTTGTTTATAATTTTACCTATTTTTTCTTACTATGGTTCCATGTCACTGACTCCCACTGTGTGACAGGTTCTGTCGGGGGCGGGGAGCTCGACGGGGGTGAGGCTATGACTATGGAGTGACTTTATCTTCATCATTCTGGTGACACTTTTACTCTTTTACTTTGGTTATTACATTTTGGTCGGTATTACTTGCGTGAGGTATGGACATTGTGATGATGACGATGTAGGGACGAATGGATGTTTTTGATAGCTAGTTATCTTTTGAATTTGGTTTATAGATTTGTGGATGCATGTGGGATGCGGGTTCTTTTTAAAGTAACAAAAGGCTTGCGAAATTGGCTTTTGAAAACTAAGTGTCATGTGGGCACTGTTTTTAAATATTGTGGTTTTATTCTTTCAACTTAGGGTACGCCGTGTGGGCGAGGTTCTCTTGTATGAATCAAAGACTAGCTTATTTCTTTAAACTGTACTCTGTGTATGAAAATCTGTGGTTGGTTGATGTATGTGTAAATGCAACGTCGTGCATATACAGGGGAGACTCTGTCCGTTCGTGTAGTGTCCACGGTCTTCGTACGGTATTACTTTCGGTATCCACGGTATTTTTCTCCGTATTTTCATTATGCCTTTTTGGTCGTAGTTGTATTCCATTGTGTAGGGCTCGAAAAATGGAAAACGGTGGTGCGATCGGCTCTAAATTCCGGTAAGCGGAACTCCCGATGTGATTTTTCTAAGTCGATGTAAAAAAAAGGTGTTTAGAACACTCATTGCGACTTTTGGGTGCTTTGAAATCCGTGCCAACATACGATGTGATTTTTGAAAGATTTGGAACACGAATCGAGGAAGAAACGGTTAAATTAAAAGATTTGGTTGTTACAAAAGAGGAATTTGTTACAAAAGATTTTGTTTGTTGCAAAAAGATTCGGTTTGTTAAAAAGTGGTTAGGATTGTTTCGAACTCTCTTATAAATAAGGGAACCGGACAACGGTTTCTACTTTACATACTCACAAGAGAGGTTAGAACCCTAGTTTACAAATTTGTAACAAGAGAGATCATCGTCTTCTTCCTCGAAGGCTTTGTCGGAGAACGGGATCGGGAATCGGCATCGTGGTGGGCCGACGGAGGAGGGAGCACCGACCAAACGGGAGACCGGAGAGCGGTGGGCGGAGCCGGGCATCGTATCGTCACCTTCTCCGACTAAAAGGTGTGTTTTCATGGTTTTCGATATCTCTTGTGAGGTTCCGATGGTGTTTTCATGAATATTGTCGGGTTCTTTGAGTCATTGGTGGTATCGGATGCCGCGTGCGATGTGAGCATTGCGAACGGACAGGAAGCCGCCACCGCCGTTGATAGAGACGGGAGGACGCCGCCGCCGTCACCGTGGTTGGGAAGCCGCCGCCGCCGTTGTAGTGAGAGCGGGAGGCCGCCGCCGCCAACCATAGGGTAACACCACCGCATAGCACGAGACACGGAGCTGGACCACCAAGGGGCGCCGCCGCCGGGGCGTCGCCGCATGCGAGACCCCACCCGCACACGGGGTGCACCATGCGTGGCGCCGCCCGCGTGGGGCCGCACTATGCGGGGCGCCGCCAGCATGGGGCCGCCCATGCGGGGCGCTGCCCGCATGGGGCCGCGCCATGTGGGGCGCCGCCCGCATGGGGGTGGCAATGCGGGGGCGTCGGCCGCATGGGGACCGAGACCGAAAGAAGCACCGGCCGCCGGAGACTGGGCAGTTCCGCCGTTGCGGGAGATCGAGGCGTTGCCGTTCCGCTATGCTTTGGGTTGAACCTCACTCCGATGAGCAATAGTTTACCCAAGGCATTGCCGAAACATCGTTTTGAACCTCGACTTGTGTTTTTCCGTTACGATGATGTTTTAATGACAATTTTTTGTGTAGTTTGTGTTCGATCGAGATTTGAGGTGATTGTGGGAGTTTTCACGTATCGTTTTCTTCGTCGTTTGGGGTGGGTAATCTAACTAAGGTAGGGGATGTTGTTGGACCGTGGTGTCCGGCCCTCCTCTCCCTTCTATTTTAAATTTTGTTTTGGCATAACTGTTTTGAGAAAAAGGAAGGACAAGCTATTGGTTATTTGGCAAAATTGGTACATACAAAAAGAGGACAAGACAAAACGTATGACTTTATCGGGTACAGCTACAACGATATAGTCGACAGTTATAGGTTTTGAGGCTCATGGCGCTATCACGTACACCAGCGGTTTGGCCACCCCAAGGGTGTACTTTTCCGAAGAAGTTGGTCTAAGGACCCATGAACTTTACGCAGGGATTGCGTAGGGGCCCTCCAAGGTTGTAAGGGGAATTGGGCAAAACGGACATCGGATTTGGACTCAGCGCGCGAAAACGATGGAAATGGACTATTTACTTATTTTTTTTCAGAGCCCGGATGCCCTAATACGGATTTCGAGGCATGGATTACTGTTCCGGCGGCCGGGGCAGCGCCGGCGGCGACGGGCAGGCGGCGGAGCACGGCGGCGCGGCGGCGGGCAGCGGCTGCAAGCAGAGGCGCGGACCGCTCGGTCCACGGGCTTGGCGTGCACCAGCGGGGAGGACGCGTGGCGGCTCCCGGTTGGCCGGCTCACGGGGCGCGGTCTACGGAAGCGCGCGGGGAGCCGTGGACCAGGGCGGGGCCACGTGGCGGCCGCTGGTTGGCCGGTCCACGTGCGCTCGGTCCATGCGAGGAGCGGCTGGAGCGGTGCAGCGAGGGTGGTGTGCCACGTGGCGTCTTCCTATTGGTGCGGTGTGGACACATGGTAGCTTTGGATTGGATGGTGCACCGGCGCGGTCCACGGAGCAGGGTGGCAGGTGCCTCGTGCTGCGTGCGCGGCGTGGGCACCGACAGCGCAGCCTGCGCACACGTGGGCGCGCCAACCGAGGCATTGACGCTGGTGGAGCAGCGCGGGGGCGCGGCCACGTGTCGCGAGCGGGTTGGCTGAACCCGCTGTTTGCTGTTCGGGGCCACATGTCGCAACATGGAGGATTTGGGCGCTGATGGTTCGGGGTACATTTTGGGCTACTGTGCGGCACTGTTTGCGCCCGAAACTATTTCGGGCGCCCGAATGTGGGGACCCAGATGGAATTAAGTGAATTGTTATGTTTTGGCTATATAGCCCCCTTTGGCCGTTCTTTTGAGCCTTTTTCCGAGCTCCCCTGCGGCAGAGCCCTGAAGATGACTTGTTCTTCATCTTGTGCTGCAACTTTTGAAGGATTCCCAGATTTTTTGGAGGCCGCGGCATGGGCGTTTTCTGCGATGCGGCGCACTGCGACGCTCCTTCGATTTTGGCTTCTACTGTCGCATTTCAGTGCGCGAGACCCCCTGAGCTACCCCGATGGAATTTTGAGCTGATGTTTGCAGCAACGCGTTTAGGAAAGGTACGCCTTCGATTTCCGTGTTGATCACTTTGCTTCATTTTGGGTTTTTGGCATAGTTCCCGAGGTATCTTTTGACCAACCCCTTGTACCGCTGCGAGGTTTTGGACAGCGGTGGAGTATTGTTGGGATTTCTCGGTCTACGAGCATCGGAACGAGACGTATGAGGACTCGATCGACATCTAAGCTTCGAGAGGAACGCACCTGTATTTTTGTCGGAATTTTTGGAGGACTCCTCGAAGGTTATATTTAAGCTTCTTTGGGACTGAATTCTGCAGAGATGCGAGTTGTGGATTGATTGGCGTACCGCGATGTTCTATTTGTATCTTGGTCTACAGGTGTCGGAATGAGAAGTATAAATACTCGATTTGGATCTACTCGTCGCGAGGATCGCAACAGTCATTTTTCTGGATTTTTCAGAGGACTGCACGCAGGTGAAAATCCCCTTTCTTTTTGCTAGACTGTAAAAACAGCAAGCGCTGTTTTGTATGTGTGGGGTATTGATTAGTGTGTTGTGGATGTGATGTTGGTTTGAGCAGAGGCTCTTGTGACCAAGTACCGAGGGTGCGATTCCGGCGGATTTTGTTAGCAAGTGGCTACGCACTTCAACGACTTCGGCTTTGCTTGCGGAAAGTGATTCAGGTGGGTTGCTTCGTCTCCAGAACCGGTGGACGGTTCTCTAATTCTATCTAATAGAATGCATGCATGTTAGTGTACCGATATATGGTTGAATTGTAAGCTTAGTAAGGGTATTTTGTTTGAGAAATTGCAAGATATGATATTCAGGTATGCCTAATGGAAACTTGCAAGATAAGATATTCATGTTGTATTTAATGAGAGCTTGCATGATATTGCTATCCATGTTATAGTAATTGAGAGCTTACATAGGTGTAGTGTTCCCCTATGAGATCTAGAGCATGCATAATTTAATGTACAACCTATAGCTTTGAGTTGTGAGCATAAGAATGATATAGTTCATGTGGATTGATGCTTACATGATTTATGGTACACGTCAGATACCATCGAGATATTATATATTTAATGGTTGTATTCACCTATGCTAGTTGAGAGCATGCTTAGGGAGATGAGGCTTATTTTGATTGATTTTGGTGATCATATCTATTAATGTTCCTTGCTTATGATTCAGTTTATTTAAATGCTATTTTTGGAACTTGGCCTAGCACCCCGTCATATGATGCATGTTTAACCAGACTGGTAGAGAACCTTCACTTGGGCTAGGTTCTTTTATGCTTTAGACATCCCACACTTTGCATCTTTTCCTGGACATAGATTTTTCTCGCCCGGGTAGTGGGCCGAGTAGTCAGGTTACGGTGGGACATTGTTGCACTCATGCCTGGGGGCTGAGTGGAGTCTAGTAGCTGAGGTTAGACCTGTGCTAGTGTTGTTGGGAGCCGTTTGGGTAGACGGTGGTCCCGGGCCGTCGAGTATCTTCCGGTCAGTGTTGTTGGGAACCGTTAGGGTTGACGGTGGTCCCGGGTCGTTGAGTATGCCCGACCAGTTTTGTTAGCCCTGAGTTGTGGGTCGATCCCGGCTGTGGAGTATCTCCAGCCTGTGTGTTTAGTGCCACGAGTAGGTTGAGTTCGTTTGTGAGGACCTGGATCCCCACGATGTGATTACTGGTTGACGAGCAGCTCCTAGAGGCCTATGTGGCGTATCGGTAGCGTTTGTGCACCAACTGGACACTAGTGATGGACTCGGTGTGTTAAATGGATCACGAGAGTAGTCAGATGACCCCGTCGAATGCTTGGAAGTGGTTTTGCGCGCAATGGATATTAAAATTGGGCTCAGCGCGAAGTTTGGACCAAAGAACATCTTTCCGGTTGCCTTCGGCAATTTTTAAAGTTGGAATTTGGCAAAATGGACTTCGGATTTGGATTCAGCACGCGAAAACGATGAAAATGGACTATTCACTTGCATTTTTCGGAGCCCGGATGATGCGCACGATTTTTGAGGCAGCTATTACTGTTCCGGCGGCCGGGGGCAGCGTCGGCAGCGGCGGGCAGCGATGGAGCATGGCGGCGCGGGCTCGGGCAGGCGGTGGAGCTACCGCGGGCAGGCGCGCGGGCGCGGGCAGGCGCGCGGGCAGGTGCGCGGTCCACGGGGCTGGCGTACACCGGAGGGTGGACACGTGGCGGCCACTGGTTGGCCGGTCCACATGCACGCGGTCCACGGAGCAGGTGCGGCTGCCTCGGGGCGCGTGCATGCAGGGATGGCAGGCGGCGCTGGCAGCGCGCACGTGGGCGCGGCGGCGACTCGTTGACCGAGTGCGCGCCACGTTTCGGCTCCGCAGTGGGCCACGTGTCGTCCGCTGGGTGGCCCCGCACGGCTGTCCGCTGTTTTGTGGGCGACGTGGAAGCCTCTGGGCGATTCGGGCGTGAACAGTGTTGGGCCGGGCCCAACACTGTAGCAGCCCGAATCATTTCGGGCGCCCGGAAGTGGGGACTCAACCGGCATTTCTCGAATTATTTCAGGAGCCTATTTAAGCAATCTGAGCGGCTTCTTCTTCCTCTTTTCTGCATTTCGGAGCCTCTTCTCGCCACGGCGTCTTCTACAAAGTTGTTCCCTGCATAGTGCTGCATCCATCTGCAGAGTTCGGAGATTTTACGTTGCAAGCATCCCGAGGTTTCCTTTTTTATGGCGCGGCGCGACGCTCATCCATTTGTGTTCCCCTTCGTCGCGTTTCGGTGCGCGAGCTCCCCCGGCCTACTCCGACCACCTTTTCGAGCGATTTCTTCGCCACTGGATCCGCGACGGACAGAGCTACGATCTAGAAATTTTTAGCATTCCCTAGTTTCACACTTTTCAAGGAGTTTTTCCATGCTTACTGGGGGTCTTTTGCTGTGAGTGTTTTCTTGGGGACAGCGGTTTGTTTCGAGGATATCTCCGCAACCGGGCATCGGATTGAGACGCTCCTGTGCACTTTTTGCATCTACTCGACGCGAGGATTATAACAGTATTTTTCTTAGATTTTTTCGAGACCTTCCCGGAGGTATACTTTTCCCCTTGTATCTGTGCAAGATTTTACAGTTGTGTGGTTGTATGTCTTTGCGCGCCTGTACTGTGGAATTTGTAACTTGCCCTACGGGGCTCGGAATTGGGCGTGCAGGTACCCGTTTCGAAGGTCTCGACGTGAGGATCGCTATGATATTTTTATTGGATTTTTCTGGGCACGTTAAGCAGGTGAAATAAGCGTATCGTTGGGATTGATTTTCAGTGTGTTTGTGCATGGTTAATTTTGGGAATTGAAGTGTAACTTTGGACCTTTTGTGGTACCCAGGAAGGTTCGCGAACGTTTTTGGAACACTGCTAGGAGCCGAGGTTGGCGCGACATGTACCGTGGATATGGGTTCAGAGGATTGTGCGTGCAAGTGGCCACGCTCTTCGCTGACCCCAGGTTTGCCTTGGATTGAGCACTTCAGGTGGGTAAGCTTAATTTGGTAACTGTATAAGGTTTTTATATTATGGTGAATGTATGTGCACATGTGGGGATATCACCCCTCTATCATTGATAACAGGCATATTTCTTGTACAACCGATATGAGCGAGAGGTAAGCAATGAATGGCCTACTTGGGTGAGATTGGTATACCATAGTAGGAATATTTTAGCATGCTTTACTAATATATGTTTCACCCACTTTTATTGTTTCTGAGGACAAAGCATGCTTGCATGGACATGTAGTTAGGCCATCTTTTACTGCTGCACTACTTTCGGAACTTGACTTAGGAGAAACCATGTTATCCTTTTCTCCTTCTTTGTTAGTCAGGTGGTCTGTGTTGCTCGGGTTCGAGCAGGGGTTCTAGGTAGTGTAGTCGGGACTTGGTGTCTGGAACAGGTTGGATTAGTTGTGGGGCTTTGCGGCAACCGCGGATATTGGGCGGTTGACCGGATATTTATTTATGCACCAGATTGGGTATCTGATTTCTCTAGTGGACCGAGTTTCCCACTTTGATCAGAGTCATGATCCAGTCCTGCTTTTGTTACTTATCACACCGGCGCGGATATTGCCCGGTGATACTTTACTCGTGTGGGTCGCTCCCCTCGAGTGCCACACCGGAGTGTGCGATCGGACGGTTAGAGTGGCCGATCTGTTACTTACTTTTGTTTGCGATCAGACGGTAATAGTTGCCGATCTGTTACTTACTTTGAGTCCTTGAGACTCCTATCCCTGATACTTTACTCGTGTGGGTCGCTCCCCTCGGGTGCCACTCCGGAGTGTGCGATCGGACGGTTAGAGTGGCCGATCTGTTACTTACTTTTGTTTGCGATCGGACGGTAATAGTTGCCAATCTGTTACTTACTTTGAGTCCTTAAGACTCCTATCCCTTATCGGTGTTATGCATTGGCCAGCATACCCGATTCGTCAGGCACAGCAGGCAGTACCAGTATTTCTGGCGTCACTAGATTGGGTTTATTACAGATGTTTACTTTACTGTTACACTCGTGTCAGGGGGACCGAGTGGAGTCTAGTAGCCGTGTTTAGACCAGTGCTAGTGTTGTTGGGAACCGTTTGGGGATCGACGGTTGTCCCAAGGTCATTGTGAGTTGTTGACCGTTGTACGAGACGCATAGCAGGCATAGCAGGCATGGCAGGCATAGCAGGCATAGCAGACAGGGCAGGCATAGTAGGCATAGCAGGCATGGCAGGCATAGCAGGCAGTGCCAGTGATTACTGGTCTATCGATTGGGTCGATTGTGCACTTTATGTGCTGGTGGTTGCATACCACTCTTTGGTTCTCCCCTTTTTGGACATTGAGATAGAGGCATGATAGCTGTTGAGAGTCTCCAGCTTCCTTATTTCAGTCTTTACAGCTTTGGTTAGTTTTTGTCTCTTGAGGACTTAGTGGGCAGACCGTCGGGTCTGGCGGTGGTACCCACTGAGAACTCCCTTTTTGGTGTAGTTCTCACACCCTTTGGGGGTTTTCCCCCTCCTTTTTCCTTCCTCTTCTTTGTTTTGCAGTGTCTTAGCGGGTGTTGCTGATTCTGCGGTTGTTGATCGAGGCGAGAGGGTCGCGAGCTAGATCCCTACCCGTCGTTGGAGAGTAGCGGTACCCCCCCTTCAGAGGAGATCTTCTTTAGATTAGTTATTTTGTTTTCCTCTTTTGAGAGACTCATGTAGTGAGGATATGATATGTACTGAGAGCCTGTACACTGATGTATTTATTGGAGATATCTCCCTGTTGAGTTTTGAGCTTTGTATATGAGGATATTGTATGATTATCATTTTTGGGGGATGGACATTGTTGTATTATTTCCAGTTGTACAGTGGTTGATTTTAGTTATACAATAGATTTTCATTCCTAGCTCTGATATCTGTTAGTTGTAGTACTTTTCTTGCAGGTAGGACGCTTCGCCTATGCGGGGTTTGGCATAGGTGGCGGATCTGTTGGCGAGCCTGGGTCGCAGTTTCGACCCCGGGGCATGATAGATTAGGTTGGTATCAGAGCCTATGTTGTAGGTCATGGTGGACTTAGAAACCCTAGGCTTATGGTTTGACCCTTGGTTTACTTCGTGAGAGTCGTGATTTATAGCGAGAGTCCTGATTGAGTTTTATACCTCTCCCAATGGACGGGAAGAGTGATTGGCATGTTTATTCTCCTAAGCGATTATGTTGGCTGCAGACAACATAATGATGCGGAATGGGTAACATGCTTTAGACTTTCGCTGGATTGGGTCGAGTGGCTTTGGTGTGCTGATTTGCAGTTTTGTCGTGGCGAGCTGTGTCTCCCCGACGCTGGGTTTTGACCCGTGTGTATCCTGTCATAGTAGTTGAGCTTGAGCGGTTGGGTTTGGGCTGGACACCCGGATTGAGGTCAGAGAGTTTCGGACCCAGATGACAGGATCGTCTGAGGCCTATCAGCGGCAGAGTGAGCGAGCAGCTGGTTTTAGTGACACAGTTGTCGGAGCAGCGGGCCGCTCGACAGTGCTTCCTTCTGAGACCACCCGGTTGCAGTATCCTCAGGGGCGGGGATTTCTGTGGCACCGATGGAGTGAGTAGCCCCCTCTGTGCCAATGTTTAGTGGCGAGGCACCGAGGTAGGGTGGATAGTTGACAGCTGGTGAGCTGAGGGGACGCGATCGATCTATTGAGACAGATTTGGCAGATGAACCACCCCGACTCGTAAGATTGAGTTTGGAGCCTTTGGAGGCAGAGTCGTGGTTGGTGGTGATGGAGTGATCAATTGAGAGTCTCCCTGTGCTAGAGAGTTTTTGGCAGTTGTTGAACTGCGCGCTCTAGGTTCGAGGGACGGGGCGCATAGGATATGTAGCTGGGGAGCGGATTGCGCCAGGATACCTTTCAGTTCATTCAGTCCCTCCGTTATAGGTTTTGACGCCTCGCTGGAGTAGGCATTGTGTATGGAGCGTGGCGCTGCAGTTCCTTTGGATAGGGATCTGTCGCTAGAGGCGAGTTCAGGATATTGGCGCTTGGCGCCGGGTGATGGAGGACAAATCGGCCGGTAGAGGCACTTCTGATTTCCTTTCCAGGATGACGGGTTCCTGAGATGCCAGAGATCGGGTGGACCCCGGTAGCGGCATCAGCATCTATATCACAGTGGCGCAGCGGTAGCGTGGATTTGTTATCTGCGGAGGACCTTATTCGTCGCCCCAGTGTGAGCAGAGACAAAGGTCGTACTCCCTATGTGGATAGTCCTGATTTTCAGGCAGAATGAGCGACAACCACTTGCATCGAGTGGATGAATCCGTGCCGCCCGATTGGAGGGCGCCATGGTAGTGGATTAAGTTGTCGCAGGTGTGATTTCATCACAGCAGTCGGAGTTAGAGCATGTTGTATTCCTGTATGGACTAGAGGCAGATTTGTTACCACGTGCACTCGAGGTACAGGTTCCTGTTAGTGCTGTGCATGTGGAGGAGGCTTGTGGATCATGTCCAATGCAGTTGAGGCCGCGAGTTGTACCGGCAGATGGCAGTTCGGTGTTTTGACCATGTGCTTGAGATTGATTGGCACAATGCCACAGGATGTTTTAACTGAGGAGAGAGTGAGGACATCGATTTTCTGTGAGGCAGACAAGAGGAGGCTTGCTTGATGAGATTATTAGAGCACATAGGCTATAGCGACAGTGTGAGAGGTGCTTTCGGCGGCACCGGGACTCGAGGATATCTTTGTTGCCCATGAGATCCCGGGTGTGAATTCACGTTAGTTGTTGGCAATGCCGCCGGTTAGGGAGATAGAGATTGAGTTTGATGTGGTTCGGGGAACCGCGCCACCCTCGACAGCACCTCATTGGATATCGTCGGTAGAGCTGAGAGAGCTGATGGCGCAGTTGCAGGATTTGATGGATCGAGGGGTCTGTTTGACCTAGTGCCACGCTGTTGATGCACGGTGGTGATGCCACGTTGTTGACACACGACTGTAAGGGTCCTTTTATGGTTCGAGTGTAGATAGGTCCGGGTGGTATCTAGGACCTTTTGATGGAGCTATACTCCGGCAGTTATTGTATGATGCGAGTACCTACTTGGAATCAGACAGCCGAGGACTTCGCCTAGATGGCATTCAGGATCCGGTAAGGGCATTATGAGCTCATAGTGAGGCCAAATGGAATGATTAATGCCCTGTTGTCTTCAAGATTTGAGAAATTGTGTGTCCTAGTGGTATTTGGAGGGATTGGGAGTGGTGTCCCCCGAGGATATTTTGATTTACTCCTAGAGTGACTTGGAGTAAGAGGAGCACTCATGGATGTGCTACAATGCTCGTGTGGATGAAGCTGTATGCCAAGTTATTGAGGTATAAGTTTTAGCTTCTGAAGCATACCTTCTTGGGTCGCCTTGTGTTAGCCGTAGGGGCGGCGGTGGAAATCCGGCCAATATGGATACCATTTGGGAATTGGCCGAGGTCGTTAATTATGGTCAAGGTAAGGGGCTTCTTGGAATGGGCAGTGCCAGGAGAGCTTGGCAATCGGATGATGAGACTGATACCAGCGCCAATGCTAGCATTTCCAGTGTTGGGAGAGAGATCTGTGAGTTTTAGTGATGCCTTCTATTGTGACCATGGAGTTATCGTTGGGTCATTGTTGAGCATTCTGGATCACCTAGACAGGGCCACGGCATTGGCGGATACCTGGAGCAGGAAAGCTGTATGGGGTTGAGTTGGATGATTCCACAGCTGGCGCTGTGTGGACTGTTGAGGCAAACATGGCTTGTGGTTGTGTCCCTGAGGGTTCCTTTGGATGATAGACCGCGGCTGAGTAGTTCACTCGGATGGTCAAGATTCGGGAGTGACCGAGTGAGGACCCCTCCTTGTTAGGGCTCTTTTCCTTATTGGATAATCGTGTGGGTGTGCTTCGGATTGCCTTGGTTGAATTGACTCAGGATGTGGTTTGGTGCGTGTTGCATTAGTGGTTATTTTGTTTTCCCCAGCTTTTGACGGAGCCACTGTGATATTTCACGTCTCAGCTCAGGAGTGTTTTGCTTTTGGATCCCTCGCCCGTGATTGACTGGCACCATTTGAGAGCTAAGAATGTTTGGAGTACGAGGGACGCCCGTTGCGAATTCTGGCTCGTGAGATTAGAGGTTGCGAAATCGGGCTATGCCGTACTGGATGTTGTTGTTGTTGTTGTTGTGGAGTAATCACGGGGAGTGAGTGATGACTTAGGAGCTGGAGATGTCGATGTTGAGTACTTACCCTTGGTGTTTGTAACTTCTGGTGGAATTGAGCTAGTTTCGAGGACGAAACTTTCTTTAGTGGGGGAGGATGTGAGGACCTGGATCACCACGATGTGATTACTGGTTGACCAGTAGCTCCTGGAGGCCTATGTGGTGTATCGGTGGCGTTTGTGCACCAACTAGACACTAGTGATGGACTTGGTGTGTTAAATGGATCACGAGAGTAGTCAGATGACCCCGTCGAATGCTTAGAAGTGGTTTTGCGCGCAATGGATATTAAAATTGGGCTCAGCACGAAGTTTAGACCAAAGAACATCTTTTCGGGTGCCTTCGGTAATTTTTAGAGTTGGAATTTGGCAAAATGGACTTCGGATTTGGATTCAGCACGCGAAAACGATGAAAATGGACTATTCACTTGCATTTTTCGGAGCCCGGATGATGCGCACAATTTTCGAGGCAGCTATTACTGTTCCAGCGGTCGGGGGCAGCGTCGGCGGCGGCGGGCAGCGACGGAGCACGGCGGTGCGGGCTCGGGCAGGCGGCGGAGCAACCGCGGGCAGGCGCGCGGGCGCGGGCAGGCGCGCGGGCACGCGGGCAGGTGCGCGGTCCACGGGGCCGGCGTACAGCGGAGGGTGGACACGTGGCGGCCACTGGTTGGCCGGTCCACATGCGCGCGGTCCACAGAGTAGGTGCGGCTGCCTCGAGACGCGTGCGTGCAGGGATGGCAGGCAGCGCTGGCAGCGCGCACGTGGGCGCGGCGGCGACTCGTTGACCGAGTGCGCGCCACGTTTCGGCTCCGCAGTGGGCCACATGTCGTCCGCTCCGTGGCCCCGCACGGCTGTCCGCTGTTTTGTGGGCGGCGTGGAAGCCTCTGGGCGATTCGGGCGTGAATAGTGTTGGGCCGGGCCCAACACTGTAGCAGCCCGAATCATTTCGGGCGCCCGGAAGTGGGGACTCAACCGGCATTTCTCGAATTGTTTCAGGAGCCTATTTAAGCAATCCGAGCGGCTTCTTCTTCCTCTTTTCTGCATTTCGGAGCCTCTTCTCGCCTCGGCGTCTTCTACAAAGTTGTTCTCTGCACAGTTCCGCGTCCATCTCCTGAGTTTGTAGATTTTACGTGGCACACATCCCAAGGTTTCCTTTTTTACGGCGCGGCGCGACGCTCGTCCATTTGTGTTCCCCTTTGTCGCGTTTCGGTGCGCGAGCTCCCCCGGCCTACTCTGACCACCTTTTCGAGCGATTTCATCGCCGCTAGATCCGCGACGGATAGGGCTACGATCTATTTATTTTCCGCTAGATCCGCGACGGATAGGGCTACGATCTATTTATTTTCAGCATTCCCTAGTTTCACGCTTTTCGAGGAGTTTTTCCATGCTTACTGGGGGTCTTTTGCTGTGAGTGTTTTCTAGGGGACAGCGGTTTGTTTCGAGGATATCTCCGAAACCGGGCATCAGATTGAGACACTCCTATGCACTTTTTCCATCTACTCAACGCGAGGATTATCACAGTATTTTTCTTGGATTTTTCCGAGACCTTCCCGGAGGTATACTTTTCCCCTTGTATCTGTGCAAGATTTTACAGTTGTGTGGTTGTATGTTTTTGCGCGCCTGTACTGTAGAATTTGTAACTTGGCCTACGGGGCTCGAAATTGGGCGTGCAGGTACCCGTTTCGAAGGTCTCGACGTGAGGATCGCTGTGATATTTTTATTGGATTTTTTTGGGCAATTTAAGCTGGTGAAATAAGCGTATCGTTGGGATTGATTTTCAGTGTGTTTGTGCATGGTTAATTTTGGGAATTGAAGTGTAACTTTGGACCTTTTGTGGTACCCAGGAAGGTTCGCGAACGTTTTTGGAACACTGCTAGGAGCCGAGGTTGGCGCGACATGTACCGTGGATATGGGTTCAGAGGATTGTGCGTGAAAGTGGCCACGCTCTTCGCCGACCCCAGGTTTGCCTTGGATTGAGCACTTCAGTCGGGACTTGGTGTCTGGGACAGGTTGGATTAGTTGTGGGGCTTTGCAGCAACCGCGGATATTGGGCGGTTGACCGGATATTTATTTATGCACCAGATTGGGTATCTGATTTCTCTAGTGGACCGAGTTTCCCACTTTGATCAGAGTCATGATCCAGTCCTGCTTTTGTTACTTATCACACCGGCACGGATATTGCCCGGTGATACTTTACTCGTGTGGGTCGCTCCCCTCGAGTACCACACCGGAGTGTGCGATCGGACGGTTAGAATGGCCGATCTGTTACTTACTTTTGTTTGCGATCGGACGGTAATAGTTGCCGATCTGTTACTTACTTTGAGTCCTTGAGACTCCTATCCCTGATACTTTACTCGTGTGGGTCGCTCCCCTCGGGTGCCACTCCGGAGTGTGCGATCGGACGGTTAGAGTGGCCAATATGTTACTTACTTTTGTTTACGATCGGACGGTAATAGTTGCCGATCTGTTACTTACTTTGAGTCCTTGAGACTCCTATCCCTTATCGGTGTTATGCATTGGCCAGCATACCCGATTCGTCAGGCACAGCAGGCAGTACCAGTATTTCTGGCGTCACTAGATTGGGTTTATTACAGATGTTTACTTTACTGTTACACTCGTGTCAGGGGGACCGAGTGGAGTCTAGTAGCCGTGTTTAGACCAGTGCTACTGTTGTTGGGAACCGTTTGGGGATCGACGGTTGTCCCAAGGTCATTGTGAGTTGTTGACCGTTGTACGAGACGCATAGCAGGCATAGCAGGCATGGCAGGCATAGCAGGCATAGCAGGCATGGCAGGCATGGCAGGCATAGCAGGCATGGCAGGCATGGCAGGCATAGCAGGCATGGCAGGCATAGCAGGCATAGCAGGCATGGCAGGCATAGCAGGCAGTGCTAGTGATTACTGGTCTATCGATTGGGTCGATTGTGCACTTTTTGTGCTGGTGGTTGCATACCACTCTTTGGTTCTCCCCTTTTTGGACATTGAGATAGAGGCATGATAGCTGTTGAGAGTCTCCAGCTTCCTTATTTCAGTTTTTAGAGTTTTGGTTAGTTTTTGTCTCTTGAGGACTTAGTGGGCAGACCGTCGGGTCTGGCGGTGGTACCCACTGAGAACTCCCTTTTTGGTGTAGTTCTCACACCCTCTGGGGGTTTTCCCCCTCCTTTTTCCTTCCTCTCCTTTGTTTTGCAGAGTCTTAGCGGGTGTTGCTGATTCTGCGGTTGTTGATCGAGGCGAGAGGGTCGCGTGCTAGATCCCTACCCGTCGTTGGAGAGTAGCGGTACCCCCCCTTCAGAGGAGATCTTCTTTAGATTAGTTATTTTGTTTTCCTCTTTTGAGAGACTCATGTAGTGAGAATATGATATGTACTGAGAGCCTGTACACTGATGTATTTATTGGAGATATCTCCCTATTGAGTTTTGAGCTTTGTAAATGAGGATATTGTATGATTATCATTTTTGGGAGATGGACATTGTTGTATTATTTCCAGTTGTACAGTGGTTGATTTTAGTTATACAACAGATTTTCATTCCTAGCTTTGATATCTGTTAGCTGTAGTACTTTTCTTGCAGGTAAGACGCTTCGCCTATGCGGGGTTTGGCATAGGTGGCAGATCTGTTGGCAAGCCCGGGTCGCAGTTTCGACCTTGGGGCGTGACATCGTTAGTGTCTCGAGATTCGTGAGAGCTGGTTAGCTGAGTCGTCGAGAGTACTCCGACCGTCGTGCGAGATGTTTGAGGATCCTGAGTCCTTCCGTTCTGAGAGTGAGCGTGGATTTTGACTATAGCCTACATGAGCCACCTTGAGCTCGACAGAGATGCGCGGATACCTTTTTCCTCGGTGGGGTCGCGCCCCTCGAGTGCCCCGTCCGGAGTGGGCATGTTACTTTCGTATCGCGACTTGTCGATGCTGTTCCTCTGGCTGGGCCTTTTTTAGGCAGTCACAAACACAGTCCTTCTGGCTGGGCCAGTTTTGGCAGTCACGGACACCCTACGTAAGTCCAGTCCTCCGTGGATGTACTGGCAGTAGGTAGGCGAAGGCTTGACTAGACCCTATGAGGCAGTCAGTTCGATTAGGTCGATTGAGCACCTTGGGTGCGAGTAGTTGCATATCTTTTGATCTGTATCACCCATTGAGCATTTAGATAGAGGCATGGTAGCTGTAGAGTATCTCCAGCTTTTCTTGTTCAATTTTTACTACATTGTTATCTTATGCCTCTAGTAGACTTAGTGAGCAGACCGTCGGGCTTGGTGGCGGTACCCACTGAGAACTACGTGTTGATGTAGTTCTCACACCCATTGGGGGTTCTCCCCTTCCTTTTTCTTTCCTCTCCTTTGTTTTGCAGAGTCATCTGTGGGATATGCTGATTCTGCTGTTGCTGTTCGAGGCGAGGTAGTCGCGAGCTAGATCCCTACCTGTCTTTGGAGAGTAGCTGTACCACCACATTGGAGATTTGTAGTACAGTCAGTAGATTAGTTTTATTTCTGCTTTTGAGAGAATATTGTAGTGAGGATATTGTGGGTTATGTTAAATATGGATCTGAATAGGGGAAAAAACACCTAGAGGGGGGTGAATAGGTGTAAACAATAAACACACCAAAATCTTTGCGTAACAAAAACCCAATGTGGAAAAGTAAATAACACGCAGAGATTTTACGTGGAAAACTCCAATCCAGGAGTAAAAAACCACGGGACCGATCACACGGTGAAATCCACTAAGATTAAACACGAACAAAGGTGATATACCGTACTCACACGACTCAACCTTTTACCATACGCTCCTAGTTGATCTTCTCCGCTCGCTCCGCAACGCGCCTCGAATCCATGATTTGCGCCTTACACCGAATCCACAGCGTCCAATGTCGTATCCACGACGTCCAACCGAATCCACGGTCTCCACCAAGTAGTACGTCTCGAATCCACGAACGCACCTCGTTTTGAATCCACGAAATGGTAGCACCTTGAGTCCACAAGGCCACGCGAATCCACGCGCCGATTTTTGGCAAAATCGTTGTTTGTTGGTGGTGAAAATCCTCCGAATACTTAGATCAAAGATAGATCGGAAATACCATCTAAGTATTCATTAATTTGATTCTACACAAAATCTGAGTTTTGAAACCCTAGAATCAAATTAATCAATATAGATGAAGAAACATAGAATAGATCTAGTTTTTTCCTTTCTTCTCTATATGTGGATTTTTCTAAGTTTTCTCTGTTAATTTTGGATTCTAAAATCTTCCACCGTTCGGATTACCCTAAAAGATGAAATCAGGGTTTATTTATAGGTTAGAAACCTTTGGAATAAGATAAGAATCAAAAACTGACTTAACAGAAATTTTTCCGCACGACGGTCCGGACTGGATTTGGCTTGATCCGAACTATCATCAATTTTCAGAGAATTTCCTGAAAAATCATGTTCGGGGTCCGGACTGAAAGATGAACGGTCCGGACTGTTCATGCGATTTCTGCAGAATCCTTGTTCGGGGTCCGGACTGAAACATGGGAGGTCCGGACTGAAATTCCGCATGAACTTACCTACGTTCGGGGTCCGGACTGGAATGCCCTGATCCGGATCCTGAACATGTAACAGTCCAGTTTTTTTATTTTTATGCAATTAAAAATCCATCCAAGTGTTTCTACACTATAAGAAGTATTCGGATCACCAAACTTATTTAGTTAAACGTACCTGATCCTTTTGAATTCTTCTTTCTTGAGATTGAGATATATGATCCAAACATCTTCATCTTCAATCTTCAAGACTTAACCACTTCACGAAATACGACAAAATAAAAAAACCTTAACAGATATGACTTGTACTGAGAGCCTGTACACTGATGTATTATTTCAGGTTACCCTCCCTGTTGAGTTCTGGGTTATTGTATCTGAGGAGTTTGTATTTGATTCGATTTTTTTTTGGAGATGGATATTGTATCTTTATTTCCAGTTGTACAGTGTTTGATAGAGTTTTATAGCTTTTTATTTTACGATTCTGATATCTGTTTAGCTATAGTAGATCTTTCTTTACAGGTTGGACGCTTCGCCTATGCGGGGATTTCGTATAGGTGGCGGATCTGTTGGCGAGCCCGGGTCGCAGTTCGACCCGAGGGCGTGACAGATTAGAGTGGTATCAGAGCCTAGGATATAGGTCATTGTGGACTTTAGAAACCCTAGGCTTGTGGTTGGACCCTAGGATGACTTCGTGAGAGTCGTGATTTTTAGCGAGAGTCCTGATTGAGTTTTATACCTCTCCCAAGGGATGGGACGAGTGATCGGCATGTTTATTCTCATAAGTGATTATGTTGGCTACAGACAACGTAATGCTGTGGAATGGGTGACATGATCTAGACTTTCGCTGGATTGGGTCGAGTGTTTGTTGTGTACTGTTTGTGGTTTTTGTCGTGGTGAGCGGTGTCTCCCCGACGCTGGGTTTTGACCCGTGTGCACCCTGTCGCGGCAGTTGAGCCTGAGCAGTTAGTTTTGGGCCGGACACCCGGATTGAGGTCAGAGAGCTCTGAACCCAGATGACAGGATTGTCTGAGTATATTAGCGGTGGAGTGAGCAGCTGGTTTAGGTGGCACAGTTGTCGGAGCATCGGGCAGCCCGACAATGCTTTCCTCCTGAGACCACCCAGTTGTAGTATCCTCAGTGGCAGTGATTTCTGTAGCGCCGATGGAGCGAGTAGCCCCCTCCGTGCCGACGATTAGTGCGAGGCACCGAGGCAGGGTGGATAGCTGACAACTGATAAGCTATGGGACATCATCGATCAGTGAGCCAGTTTCGGCAGATGAACCACCCCGATTCATAGGTTTGAGTTTGGAGCCTTTGGAGGCAGAATCGTGGTTGGTGGTGATAGAGAGACTACTTGAGAGCCTCCTTGTGTCAAGAGTTTACGCAGTTGTTGAACTGCGCTCTCCATGTTTAGAGGGACGAGGCGCATAGGATATGTGTGTCTGGGAGTGGATTGCGCCAGGATATCTTTCAGCTCATTCGGTTCCTCCGTTTCAGATTTTGGATGCCTCGTTGGAGTAGGCGTTGAGTGGAGCGTGGCGCTACAGTTCCTTTGGATAGGGATCTGCCGTAAGAGGCAAGTTTTGGATAGAGGCGCTTGGCGCTAGGTGATGGAGGACAGAGCGGCCGGTAGAGGCATTCCCGATTTCCTTCCCCAGGATCGTGGATTTCTGAGATGCCAGAGGTCGGGTGGACCCCTATAGCAGTACTAGTATTAGTATCAGCAGCGGCAGTAGCGTGGATGTGTTATCTACGTAGGACCACATTCATCGCCTCAGTGTGAGCAGAGGTAGAGGTCGTGCTCCCTGTGTGATTGGTATAGATATTCTCTGGCAGATTGGACTTTGATGACGAGGCAGACTGAGCGACAACCACTTGCATCGAGCGAATGAGTCTGCGCTGCCTGGTTGGAGGGCTCCTCGGCAGTGGATCGGATTGTCGCAAGTGTGATTTCATTACAGCAGACTGAGTTAGAGCATTGTGCATTCCTGCATGGACTAGAGGCAGAGTCGTTTCCACGTGCACTAGAGGTACAGGTTCCTGTCGGTGTTGTGCATGTGGAGGAGTCTTATGGATCATGTCCAGTGCAGTTGAGACCACGAGCTATACCGGCAGACTTATTGGCTTTTGTGATAGTTGGTGTTTGACCTAGTGCCTGAGATTGGTTGGCACAGTACCACATGATGTTTGACTGCGGAGAGGGAGAGGACTATGACTTTCTGCGAGGCAGACAAGAAGAGGTTTGTTTGTAGAGACAATTGGAGTACACAGGTTACAGCGATGGTGTGAGAGGTGCCTACTGCGGCACCGGGACTCAAGGATATCCCTTTTGCTCGTGAGATCCCGTGTGTGAGTCCACCTGAGATGATGTTGATGCCGCCAGTTAGGGAGATTGAGATTGAGATTGACGTGGTTCTGGGAACCGCGCCAATCTCGACAGCACCTCATTAGATATCACCAGTAAAGCTGAGAGTTGATAGCACAGTTGCAGGATCTGATGGATCGAGGGGTCTGTTGGACCTAGTGCCACGCCGTTGATATACGGTGGTGATGCCACGTCGTTGGTACACGACTGTGAGGGGTTCTTTTGTGGTTTGAGCACTAGCAGGTCCGGGTTTTATTTAGGACCATTGATTGAGTTATACTCCGGCAGTTATTCTTCTATGAGGCATATATCTACTTGGAATCTTACAGCCGAGGATTTTGCCAAGACGGTGTTCAGGACACGGTATGGGCATTATGCGCTCTTAGTGAGGCCAAGAGGATTGACTAATGCCCTACTGCCTTTATGATTTGTGGAATTGTGTGTTCCAGCTATACTTGGATGGATTGGTAAAAGTGTTCTACATAGATATTTGAATTGACTCCCAAAGTGACTTGGATCATGAGGAGCACTTGTGGATGGTGCTACAACGTCTGTGAGGGAGAAGCTATATGCCGAGTTATTGAGGTACGAGTTTTATCTTCAGGAGCATATCTTATTGGGCCACATTATTCTAGCCGTAGGAGCGGCTGTGGAAATCCGGCCAAAATGGATACTATACGAGATTGGCCGAGATCGACATTTATTGTTGAAGTGAAGAGCTTCTTGGACTGGGCAGTGCCAGTAGAGCTTGACGAATGGATGTTGAGACTGATACTCGCGTCGATTTTAGCTTGACGATAGGTGATGGATTTGCGAGTTATAGTGATGTCTCCTTTAGGGGCTGTGGAGTTACTGTTGGATTATGGATGAGCACCAGTATCACCTCGATAGGGCCACTGTGGTGGCGGATACCTTGAGCGGGAGAGCTGTCTGGGGTTGAGTTTGATGATTTCACAGCTGGCGTTCTGTGGTGTTGTTGAGGCGAACCGGGCTTGATGTTGTGTCCCTGGGGGTCCCTTTTTGATTGTAGCCTGCGGTTGGGCAGTCCTCTCGGATGGATAGGATCCAAGAGTGACTGAGTGAGGACCCCAGCTTGTTAGGGCTTCTTTACTTCTTGGATGTTTGTGGGGGTGTGTTTCGGGTCGCCCTAGTTGAGTTGGCACATGTAGGTTTTTATATATTAAGGATCCACAAGGATCTAAATAGGTACTATCAAACAACTAGAGGGGGGGGTGAATAGGTGTAATACTTAAAAACAAATCTCAGTGCAAAATAAAAACCAATGCGGAAAATAAAAACAGCACACCGAGATTTACGTGGAAACTCCAATCCAGGAGAAAAACCACGGGACCAACACGCAATAACAATCCACTAAGAATAGAAGAATAACAAGGTGATTACCGACTCCACGGACTCAAACCCCTCCTTCAACTTCTTCGGATCTTGCGCTCATCGACTGCACGTCCACTGCACACGTTCGAATCCACGAACGCCATTCGAATCCACGAGCACACGTTTCGAATCCACGAAACGCCTTCAACACACCGAATCCACGATGCTACGTCGAATCCACGACGCAAACTTGATAAAAGCTTCGATGGTGATCCTTTGCTTAGATTATCATTGAGGAACCGTAGAAGGAATCTCAAAGCAAAGACTAGATCAATTTGACAAAAGATAGATCTTGGAAGAACCGTCGAATTGACCCAAAAGAGGCTAAAGAGAAGAACGATAAAAACCTAGCCTCTAGGGTTGCTCTCAAGTATTTTCTTAATTAATCGGTAGTTCTTGAGAAACCCTAAGTGTCTATTTATAGGTTAGAAACCTTTGGAAAGAGATAAGCATCAAAAACTGACTTAACAGAATTTTTCCCGCACGGCGGTCCGGACTGGATTGGCTGGTTCCGGACTGTCGTTGTTTTTCAGAGAATTCCTGAAAAAACAAGGTTCGGGGTCCGGAACGAAATCCTACGGTCCGGACTGTTCATGCGATTTCAGCAAACTCCACGTTCGGGGTCCAGAACGAAACAGGGATATTCGGGACTGGATTTGTGCATGAACCAACCAACGTTTGGGGTCCGGACTGTAGTCCCCTGTTCCGGATCCTGAACATATACCATGTCCAGTTTTTGATTTTTTTGCGATGAAAACTTATCCAAGTGTTTCTAAACTACTCAAATGTATTCGGATCACCAAAATTATTTAGTTAAACGTACCTGATCAATCCAAATCCATTTTCCTTAAGATTGATGTATATGATCCACAATTCTTCAACTTCAATCTTCAAGACTCAAAACACTGAGTGTCAACTTGAGCTCTTGTTGAATCTTCTCTGAGTCTTCAATTGCTGATTGACAATTTGATCACTTCAAGACTCCGACTCAACTCACGAAATATGCCAACACAAAAAGCCGTAACAATCTCCCCCTTTGGCAATTTCGTGACAAAACCCAAAAATACATAAAACGCTCAAGACACTCATCTTAAACCAAAAAATCGAAACTCAATGTTATCACCAAAACATTGATTTTCTTTGCGTGAAAGATCCAATAAATACAAATTACATTTGAACCAGTCTTAGAACAAACTCTATGACTTAGGACTTGGAGTCTTAAAGTGATGTAGATCCTGCAAAACAAAACTCCAAACAAAATCAAACGTTAGTCGTTAGAAATGTAAATCCTACATTTGATTCGTCCTTTTGGTTCTTTTGTTTTTCGGCTCTTGTCCTCAATCTTTTCCTTATCTCTTTTTTTTTTTCTTTTTTTTTCTCCCCCTATCTTGAGCATCTCCTTTCATCATCTCTGTTCTCCCCCTTTTTGGTTCGTCCTTATCATCATTTTTTTGTTCTCCCCCTTTTTATCACAAATTGTCAAACAGTGAACATACTAGACAAAAGGAAATCACTAACAGCATTAGTTCATAGAGAAAGAGATATAAAAGCTCATTTCCGGTATATAACAAAAACACAGATTGCGTACCGGTACTCGGAAGCAAAAAAACAAATAATTTCTTGAAACAAATCCAAATTTTGAAATCTTTCAAATACCGATTTTCATGCCATCAAGAAAACACTTTAAGTGCTTGAAAATAATATGAGATCACATAGATATCATTCAATCCAATTAATTTTACAAAAATTAAAAAGATTTACTCCGAAATCATGAAAAATAAAGATAAAACATTATAAACCGTTTTTCATATTATATACGTCAAACACAAGTCATCAAAAATAATCTAGAGATCCAAACTCTATCAAGATGTAACGGATTTACAAAGATGACTTACAGAGATTTCCAAAAGACATCAATTTGATTTCTACCCTTTCAAATTTGAGATAAGCACTAAAATACCTAAGGGTGGCTCTTTGAGCATCTTTCAACTATCCCACCTTATACCAACCAGGAGATTGTTCAAAATATAAGAACTTTGAATATGAATCTCCGAATGCTTCAACTAAAAATTTCAAAAAAAATATTTTTCAAGCATCAAAACATGTGGTAGCTTCACACACAGACCGGACGACCGGGGTGGCAGCTCTTTCCAACATGTGGTGGTAGTTTTCACACTCCTTTCGGATGTAACTCTTTCCACATCTTTTGCAATTCATTTCATTACCCTTGTAATACAATACAATCTCTTATGTGAAAGAATTAAAACCCAAATTTTAGTCGATCGGTTGTCTCATGTTTATCACGAAGAACTCACACAACCTAGATAGATTAATCATCTAAAGATCACACATGATTACTAAAATTTGATGAATATAATTATCAAAATCTCTTATAATGAAGTATCTTCAAAAATTATGATTATGGAGTAAAGTTGACAATTCATATAAAATTAAATTAGAGTGATTCAAAATGAAACCCTTTTTATTCAATGCACTTGTTCGTTAAAACCCTTTTGTTCAAAAACAAAATATAAAAACGAAGAGCATTGAAAACATGTAATGCAGAGATTCAGAAAAATATGAAAGGAAAACCAATCAAAGCATTACATACAGTCATAAGCTATTTAGAACTTAAGACAAGAAAAGATATCACCTTTCCGAATCCAAAATCGTCGGATTTTGTGTTGTCTTGATTCATCGTGGCCGGGAGATGATAGCTTTGACTGTTGGTCCACCTTAGGTCTTTGCGACGCAATGATCCACTTGAATGATTGATGTTGTGGCTCAGACCTTTGGTGGGTTGAGTGAACTCCTTTGACTTGATGTGTCTTTTGATTCCGTTGAGTTCGCTCCGTAGATGAAGTTGCCGAAGAATTTCTCTTTCTCTTTTTCGGGCACGACTTCATCAAGTGTCCTTCAAGTCCACATTAGTGACAAGTTCTTCCTCTCAATTTAGTTGTGGAACTTGAAGCCTTCACAGTTTGGTTCTTTTTAAATCCCAAACCAACCTTGTTTGTTTGACCTAATCCGGACATACAATCAAATTTCTTGGAACCAGTTAAAAGCCTTTGTATGTCGGATTTAAGTTGATGAACTTGCTTGGTAAAAGCTTGGTTGGTGACATGAATTTTCTCAAACTGTTTTTCTAGAAAACCAATCTTGTCCATATATGATTTAGCGTTTGTCTCCGATTGGTTTCGCGCTTCTTGGAGGATTTTATTGTTATCCAATAAACGTTCTCGTTTCTCCTCGAGATCATGAAGTTTTATCTTTAAAGCATGATTCTCGTCTTTCGCCTCTAGTTGTTGCTTCCTCCACTTCTTGATATGCTTGGCCATCTTCTTAGATTCCGCAAGAAGTTGTTGATATGCCTCAACGAGTTCTTCTTCGTCCGACTCCCCCTCACTTGATGACTCACCGCCGGATGTTGATGTTTCATGCAAAATCAAAGGAATAGAGTCAGTGATTAGAGATGATAAGTAAAAATTAGAAGAGGGAATTTGAGAGGCATGAAAGGCAACAACTTTTTCCTCTTTACTTTGTAGAGTTATTAATCCCAAAGGATCTAAATAGGTACTATCAAACAACTAGAGGGGGGGTGAATAGGTGTAATACTTAAAAACTCAATCTCAGTGCAAAATAAAAAACAATGCGGAAAATAAAAACAGCACACCGAGATATACGTGGAAACTCCAATCCAGGAGAAAAACCACGGGACCAACACGCAATAACAATCCACTAAGAATAGAAGAATAACAAGGTGATTACCGACTCCACGGACTCAAACCCCTCCTTCAGCTTCTTCGGACCTTGCGCTGACCGGTTGGATATCCGCGCAATAACAATCCCTAAGAAAAGAAGAATAACAAGGTGATTACCGTCTCCACGGATTTAACCCCTCCTTCAATTTCTTGGACCTCACGCTCCACCGATTTTGCACGCCCACTGCACACGTTCGAATCCACGAACGCCACTCGAATCCACGAGCACACGTTTCGAATCCACGAAACGCCTTTAGCACACCGAATCCATGATGCCACGTCGAATCCACGACGCAAACTCAGTCGATAAGAATATTGACTTCGATGGTGATCCTTTGCTTAGATTATCAATGAAGATCCATGGGAAAAATCTCTAAGCAAAGATTAGATCAATTCGACAAAAAATATGTTCTTGAAAGAACCGTCGAATTGACCTAAAAGAGGCTATAAAGAAGATCGATAAAAACCTAGCCTCTAGGGTTGCTCTCAAGTGTTTTAGAAATTGATCGGCCGTAGCTCCCACGTTTTTGAGAAACCCTAAATGTCTATTTATAGGTTAGAAACCTTTGGAAAGAGATAAGAATCAAAAACATACCTTATCTGGAAATTTTCAGGACGGCGATCCGGATCAGATTTATTGCGATCCGGATCGTCGTAACGAGATTGACGATTCCAGAAAACCAAGGGTTCGGGATCCGGATTGCAAGGCCCGATCCGGATCGTTCATACAAATCAGAAAACTTAACATTCGGGATCCGGATCGGAAATTGCATGGATCCGGATCGAAGTCTTGTATGAAGCAACAACCTTCGGGATCCGGATTGTTGGCTCTGATCCGGATCCTGAACAAGTCCGAACACCAGTTTTTGATTATTATGCAATTAAAAGTTCATCCAAGTGTTTCTACACTATAAGAAAGTATTCGGATCACCACAATTATTTAGTTAAACATACCTAATCCTCTTGAATACTTTCTTCTTGAGATTGATGTAACTGATCCACAATTCTTCAACTTCAATCTTCAAGATTCAAGACACTGAGTGTCAACTTGAGCTCTTGTTGAATCTTCTCTAAGTCTTTGATTGCTGATTGACAATTTGATCCCTTTAAGACTCCGACTCAACTCACTGACATGACTCACGAAATATGCCAATACCAAAATACCGTAACAATCTCCCCCTTTGGCAATTTCGTGACAAAACCCAAAAATACATAAAAGCGCTCAAGTCACTCATCTTAAACCAAAAAATCGAAACTCAATGTCATCACCAAAACATTGATTTTCTTTGCGTGAAAGATCCAATAAATACAAAATTACATTTGAACCAAACAGTCCTAGAACATACTCTATGACTTAGGACTTGGAGTCTTAAAGTGATGTAATTCCTGCAAAACCAAAACTCCAAACAAAATCAAACGTTAGTCGTTAGAAATTAGAATCCTACATTTGATCCGTCTTCCTTTTGGTTCTTTTGTTTTTTTTTTGTCTCCCCCTATCTTGAGCATCTCTAACATGTTCTCCATGTTCTCCCCCTTTGTGATACGATCATCATTTTCTGTTCTCCCCCTATCTCGATGATCTCATCTCTGTCTCCCCCTATTTCTCTTCTCCCCCTTTTTGTCACAAATTGTCAAACAGTGAACATACTAGACAAAAGGAAATCACTAACAGCATTAGTTCATAGAGAAAGAGAGATAAAAGCTCAGTTCCGGTATATAACAAAAATGCAGATTGCGTACCTGTACCAGAAAGCAAAAATCAAATAATTTCTTGAAACAAATCCAGATTTTGGAATCTTTTCAAATACCGATTTGTATTCCATCAAGAAATCCATGTAAGTGCTTTGAAAAACAATGAATTCACATAGATGCCATTCAATCCAATTAATTTCACGAAATTAAAAAGATTTACTCCAAAATCATGAAAAATAAAGGTAAAACATTATAAACCGTTTTTCATGTTATATTCATCAAACACAAGTCATCAAAAATAATCTTGAGATCCAAACTCTATCAAGATGTAACGGATTTACAAAGATGACTTACGGAGATTTCCAAATGACATCAATTCTGAATTTTTACCCTTTCAAATTTGAGATAAGCACTAAAATACCTAAGGGTGGCTCTTTGAGCATCTTTCAACTATTCCACCTTATACCAACCAGGAGATTGTTCAAAATATAAGAGTTTTGCATATAAATCTCCAAATGCTTCAACTAAAGATTTTCTCATAAAATACTATCAAGCATCCATAACATGTGGTAGCTTCACACACAAACCGGACGACCGGGGTGGCAGCTCTTTCCAGCATGTGGTGGTAGTTTTCACACTCCTTTCGGATGTAACTCTTTCCACATCTTTCATAATTCAATTATTTACCCTTGTAAGAAGGCAATCTCTTACGTGAAAGAATTAAATCCCAAATTTTTGTCAATCGGTTGTCTCATGTTTATCACAAAGAACTCACACAACCGAGATAGATTAAGCATCTGAAGATCACACATGATTTCTAAAATTTGATGCTTATAATATCAAAAACTCCTATAATGAAGTATCTTCAAGATTATGATTATGAAGTAAAGTTGATAATCCATATAAAATTAATTTGGAGTGAATGAAAGTGAAAACTTTTTTTTTTTTTTTTTATTCAATGCACTTGTTCGTTAAAAACCTTTTGTTTAAAAACAAAACATAAAAACGAAGAGCATTGAAAACATGTAATGCAAAGATCAAGAACAATATGAAAGAAAAACCGATCAAAGCATTACATACAGTCATAAGCTAATTAGAACTTAAGACAAGGAAAGATATCACCTTTCCGAATCCAAAATCGCTGGATTTTGGGTTGTCTTGATTCGTTGTGGCCGGGGGTTGTCCGCTTTGACTGTTGATCCACCTTAGGTCTTTGCCTCGCAGTGATCCACTTGTATGATTGATGATGTGGCTCGGACCTTTGGTGGGTTGAGTGAACTCCTTTGACTTGATGTGTCTTTTGATTCCGTTGAGTTCGCTCCGTAGATGAAGTTGCCGAAGAATTCTTCTTTCTCTTTTTCGGGCAATCCTTCACCAAATGTCCTTCAAGTCCACATAAGTGACAAGTTCTTCCTTTCAATTTCATTGTGGAACTTGAAGCATGCACAGTTTGGACCTTTTTGAAACCCAAACCAACCTTGCTTGTTTGACCTAATCCGCACATACAATCTCGTTTCTTGGGAACGGTTGAAAGCCTTTGTATGTCGGATTTGAGTTCATGAACTTGCTTGGTCAATGCTTGGTTGGTGATATGAATCTCCTCAAACTGTTTTTCTAGAAAATCAATCTTGTTAATATGGGAATTAACGATCGTTTCCGATTGATTTATCTTTTCCTGGAGGATTTTATTATTATCCAATAAAAGCTCTCGTTCCTCCTCGAGATCATGAAGTTTGATCTTTAAAGCATGATTCTCGTCTTGATCTTCAAGTCGTTGCTTTCTCAACTTCTTGATATGTTTGGCCATCTTCTTAGATTCCGCAAGAAGTTGTTGATATGCCTCAACGAGTTCTTCCTCGTCCGACTCCCCCTCACTTGATGACTCTCCGCCGGTTGTTGATATTTCATACAAAATCAAAGGAGTAGAGTTAGTGACTAATGATGATAAACAATTATTAGAAGAGGGAAAATGAGAGGCATGAGAAGCAACGATTTTTTCCTCTTTACTTGAGGTCGATTCATTAGAAGTAGAATCGTCCCAAGTTTTCGCTTGCAAAGCCTTCTTTTTATATGATTTCGGAGAAGGACAATCCGTTGAAAAATGGTCGTAGCCTTTGCATCGATAGCATTGGATTTCCCCTTCGAAATCATCTTTTTCTTTAGAAGGTTTTGCAAAGCTTTTGAGGTTAGAGGATTTAGAACCCGATGATCCTTTAGAAGGTTTCGTGGATGAAGATCCATCGGTTCGATTCTTCCAAAATTTCCGACGAAATTTCTTTACGATCCGCGCCAATTGTTCTTCAAAATCGGCAAAAGAGATTTCATCGTCGGAACTTGATTCGCTATCTTCTTCCTTTGTTGATTTGAATGCAATACCTGTAAGCTTAGAAGAAGACTTGGAAGAAACTTGATTAGTAGGAAAAGTCATTTCATAAGTTTGCAAAGCACCTACTAATTCCTCTATACTCATCTCATCCGGATGACTAACGGTTTCAATGGCGGTTACCTTTGCCCTAAACCGTTCCGGAAGAGTCCGAAGTATCTTTCTTACAATTTTCGACTCCGGGATCTTTTCTCCTAAATTAGCACATGTATTTATTACATCTTGAAGTCTAGTGTAATAATCTGTAAACAATTCATTCTCTTCCATATGAATAGAGTCAAATTGACTTGTAAGCATCTGGAGCTTTTGAATTTTTACAAGATTAGTACCCTCATGTGTAATTTTGAGAATATCCCAAATTTCCTTTGCGGTTTCACACGCGGAAATTCGTGTGAACTCAGTCGAGGAAAGAGAATTAAATAAAGCGTTCATACCTTTCCCATTGTAAGAAGATCTTTCAAAATCCTCTTTGGACCATCTAGAGCGAGGTTTTGGGGTAGTAGAATTTCCTACTTCCTCAACAGGATGCACCCATCCGTATTCCACGGATTGCCATACCCGCTCATCAATTGCGATGAGAAAAGCTCTCATCCGCACTTTCCAATAAGCATAATTAGTCCCATCAAAAAGAGGAGGTCTATAAATATTACCACTTTCACCCATCATGATAGATAAACCTAAAACCTGCTCTGATACCAATTATAGAGTTATTAATCCCAAAGGATCTAAATAGGTACTATCAAACAACTAGAGGGGGGGTGAATAGGTGTAATACTTAAAAACTCAATCTCAGTGCAAAATAAAAAACAATGCGGAAAATAAAAACAGCACACCGAGATATACGTGGAAACTCCAATCCAGGAGAAAAACCACGGGACCAACACGCAATAACAATCCACTAAGAATAGAAGAATAACAAGGTGATTACCGACTCCACGGACTCAAACCCCTCCTTCAGCTTCTTCGGACCTTGCGCTGACCGGTTGGATATCCGCGCAATAACAATCCCTAAGAAAAGAAGAATAACAAGGTGATTACCGTCTCCACGGATTTAACCCCTCCTTCAATTTCTTGGACCTCACGCTCCACCGATTTTGCACGCCCACTGCACACGTTCGAATCCACGAACGCCACTCGAATCCACGAGCACACGTTTCGAATCCACGAAACGCCTTTAGCACACCGAATCCACGATGCCACGTCGAATCCACGACGCAAACTCAGTCGATAAGAATATTGACTTCGATGGTGATCCTTTGCTTAGATTATCAATGAAGATCCATGGGAAAAATCTCTAAGCAAAGATTAGATCAATTCGACAAAAAATATGTTCTTGAAAGAACCGTCGAATTGACCTAAAAGAGGCTATAAAGAAGATCGATAAAAACCTAGCCTCTAGGGTTGCTCTCAAGTGTTTTAGAAATTGATCGGCCGTAGCTCCCACGTTTTTGAGAAACCCTAAATGTCTATTTATAGGTTAGAAACCTTTGGAAAGAGATAAGAATCAAAAACATACCTTATCTGGAAATTTTCAGGACGGCGATCCGGATCAGATTTATTGCGATCCGGATCGTCGTAACGAGATTGACGATTCCAGAAAACCAAGGGTTCGGGATCCGGATTGCAACGCCCGATCCGGATCGTTCATACAAATCAGAAAACTTAACATTCGGGATCCGGATCGGAAATTGCATGGATCCGGATCGAAGTCTTGTATGAAGCAACAACCTTCGGGATCCGGATCGTTGGCTCTGATCCGGATCCTGAACAAGTCCGAACACCAGTTTTTGATTATTATGCAATTAAAAGTTCATCCAAGTGTTTCTACACTATAAGAAAGTATTCGGATCACCACAATTATTTAGTTAAACATACCTGATCCTCTTGAATACTTTCTTCTTGAGATTGATGTAACTGATCCACAATTCTTCAACTTCAATCTTCAAGATTCAAGACACTGAGTGTCAACTTGAGCTCTTGTTGAATCTTCTCTAAGTCTTTGATTGCTGATTGACAATTTGATCCCTTTAAGACTCCGACTCAACTCACTGACATGACTCACGAAATATGCCAATACCAAAATGCCGTAACAATCTCCCCCTTTGGCAATTTCGTGACAAAACCCAAAAATACATAAAAGCGCTCAAGTCACTCATCTTAAACCAAAAAATCGAAACTCAATGTCATCACCAAAACATTGATTTTCTTTGCGTGAAAGATCCAATAAATACAAAATTACATTTGAACCAAACAGTCCTAGAACATACTCTATGACTTAGGACTTGGAGTCTTAAAGTGATGTAATTCCTGCAAAACCAAAACTCCAAACAAAATCAAACGTTAGTCGTTAGAAATTAGAATCCTACATTTGATCCGTCTTCCTTTTGGTTCTTTTGTTTTTTCTTTGTCTCCCCCTATCTTGAGCATCTCTAACATGTTCTCCATGTTCTCCCCCTTTGTGATACGATCATCATTTTCTGTTCTCCCCCTATCTCGATGATCTCATCTCTGTCTCCCCCTATTTCTCTTCTCCCCCTTTTTGTCACAAATTGTCAAACAGTGAACATACTAGACAAAAGGAAATCACTAACAGCATTAGTTCATAGAGAAAGAGAGATAAAAGCTCAGTTCCGGTATATAACAAAAATGCAGATTGCGTACCTGTACCAGAAAGCAAAAATCAAATAATTTCTTGAAACAAATCCAGATTTTGGAATCTTTTCAAATACCGATTTGTATTCCATCAAGAAATCCATGTAAGTGCTTTGAAAAACAATGAATTCACATAGATGCCATTCAATCCAATTAATTTCACGAAATTAAAAAGATTTACTCCAAAATCATGAAAAATAAAGGTAAAACATTATAAACCGTTTTTCATGTTATATTCATCAAACACAAGTCATCAAAAATAATCTTGAGATCCAAACTCTATCAAGATGTAACGGATTTACAAAGATGACTTACGGAGATTTCCAAACAGCACACCGAGATTTACGTGGAAACTCCAATCCAGGAGAAAAACCACGGGACCAACACGCAATAACAATCCACTAAGAATAGAAGAATAACAAGGTGATTACCGACTCCACGGACTCAAACCCCTCCTTCAACTTCTTCGGATCTTGCGCTCACCGACTGCACGTCCACTGCACACGTTCGAATCCACGAACGCCACTCGAATCCACGAGCACACGTTTCGAATCCACGAAACGCCTTCAACACACTGAATCCACGATGCTACGTCGAATCCACAACGCAAACTTGATAAAAGCTTCAATGGTGATCCTTTGCTTAGATTATCATTGAGGAACCGTAGAAGGAATCTCAAAGCAAAGACTAGATCAATTCGACAAAAGATAGATCTTGGAAGAACCGTCGAATTGACCCAAAAGAGGCTAAAGAGAATAACGATAAAAACCTAGCCTCTAGGGTTGTTCTCAAGTGTTTTCTTAATTAATCGGTAGTTCTTGAGAAACCCTAAGTGTCTATTTATAGGTTAGAAACCTTTGGAAAGAGATAAGCATCAAAAACTGACTTAACAGAATTTTTCCCGCACGGCGGTCCGGACTGGATTGGCTCGTTCCGGACTGTCATTGTTTTTCAGAGAATTCCTAAAAAACAAGGTTCGGGGTCCGGAATGAAATCCTACGGTCCGGACTGTTCATGCGATTTCAGCAAACTCCACGTTCGGGGTCCGGAACGAAACAGGGATGTTCAGGACTGGATTTGTGCATGAACCAACCAACGTTCGGGGTCCGGACTGTAGTCCCCTATTCCGGATCCTGAACATATACCATGTCCAGTTTTTGATTTTTATGGGATGAAAACTTATCCAAGTGTTTCTAAACTACTCAAATGTATTCGGATCACCAAAATTATTTAGTTAAACGTACCTGATCAATCCGAATCCATTTTCCTTAAGATTGATGTATATGATCCACAATTCTTCAACTTCAATCTTCAAGACTCAAAACACTGAGTGTCAACTTGAGCTCTTGTTGAATCTTCTCTGAGTCTTCAATTGCTGATTGACAATTTGATCACTTCAAGACTCCGACTCAACTCACGAAATATGCCAATACAAAAAGCCGTAACAGCACAAGGGTGTGGTGTTGGTGCGCGTAGCACTAGTTGTTCGTTCCTTTCCCCCAGTCTCTTTGTTAGAGTCCCTGATGTTTTTTCCCACATCTTAGCTCAGGAGTGTTATACTTTTGGATCCCTCGCCCGTGATTGACACACCCCATTTGAGATCTGTGAGTGTTTGGAGTACGAGGGACGCTCATTGCGAATTCTAGCTCGTGAGATGAGGGAATTGAGTAATTGGGCCATGCCGTACCGGTTGTTATTGTTATTGAGGAGTAATCACGGGGAGTGAGTTGTAGTAACCCTGATCCCCGTGTAGCTTTCCCCTATGTTTCGGGGTGTAGAACACCTGTTATTGGTGTGTCGGGCCCACAACACGTGAAAGAGATGTGTTGGATGGACTCAGAGAGGGTTTGGGTTAGAGCCTATCTTTCGGCTGTGTTTGCTAAATTTTAGAACTGGTTTCAGGCTATTTGGAAGCCGTATTTGGATTCAGCGTGGAAAAACGCTTGAAAACGGCTATTTACTTGTATTTTTTCGAGTCCGGACGCCCAAAAACGGACACCCGGAAGTTTTCTGTGCAAAATAGTGCATGGGGGGAGCTGTGGACCGGTCTTGGACACGTGGCGGGCTGTGATTGGGCCGGCGCACGCCGTCCGGTCCACGGAGGAGCGCCGCCGGTGCACGGTGGACCGGCGAGACGCGTGGCAACAGCCCATAGGCGGGTCTGCACTGCGCGGTCCACGGGATCGCGCGGCTGGCGCGTGGACCGGGGCGCACCATGTGGCGGCCCCGGATTCGCGGGCTCTCGCGTGCGCCCGGTTCTGGGGACACAATGGGCGGACACATGTCACGCCCGGGATTTTCCGGGCGCGGGCTGGGCCGGGTCTTGGGCCGCATTGTGCGGGCCCGAATGATTCGGGCGCCCGGTTCTGGGGACACAATGGGAATTTCTCCAATTGTTGTTTTGGGCCTATAAATACCTCCACCTCTCTCTTTCTCTCCTTTTTCTGAAGCGTAGAGAGAGAATGGGAGGGAGTGCTCTATATGAAAGTTGTTCCTCTAGTTGTTTTTGATCTTGAGGTGGATCCCCCAGATTTTTGGAGCCTCGACAGCGGCGATCTTGATTTTACAGTGCGCCTCGACTTTTCTCCATTTCGGTCCATTTTTGTCGCATTTCAGTCGGGATTTTCCTGTGCGCAAACCAGGCGGAATTTTTGAGTGATTTCTTCGACAGCGTGTTCCTAAGAGGTAAGGCTTCGATTTTTTTGCACTTTTGGCACGGTTCCCGAGGCACTTTTGACCCCCTTTGTGCTGTGATGTTTTCGGGACAGCACCGGCTTGTTCGATTTATATCTTGGCCTAGGAGCATCGGATCAAGATGTATAAGTACTCGTTTTTGATCTACCCATCGCAAGGAACGCAACCGTATTTTTTCTGGATTTTTCGGAGCACTGTACAGAGGTGAAAACTCCTCTTTTTCCGTGCTGTTTGGAAAAACAGCAAAAGCTGTATGTTGGGTTTTGTGTTTACACCGGGTGCGTTGCTCTGTACAGTTGTGCACTGTTTTCGGCGGGTTGCGCAGTTAGAGGACTATGGACAGCGAGGAGGCTTTTTGGGTGTGGATTTGCGTGCCAGGTGGGTGGTTGTTGCTTACCTCTTACTGCGATTTACTCACTAGGACTATTAGAGAGACCCCTAATTTATTTGGCACCCCATTAGAAATCATGCTTTAATAAATGATCCTGATTAATCATTGGCCTATATTGTGGGGATATTTTAATGGTGATAATTAACATGCCATATTAGCACATAGACTTTTATGAAAGTTGATTAAACGGATTATTCGTTGAGACAAGATGACATATCTATGTGCAAGTGCTACTTTGGTGATTTATTTATGGATCATGGATTATAGACATATGTAGTCGGTTAATGATTTTGACATGATGGTTATATCTATGTGGAGCTACTATTTGATACACTCTTTTATCATTCATGAGGACATTTGTATGCTTGTATGGACATCTAGATAGGCCACTATTTATTGCTACACTATCATGTTGGGACTTGACTTAGGAGAAACCATGATTGTTTTCTTTTTCCTTCTCATTTAGACTTTTGATTCATGTTGCTCGGGTTCGAGCAGGGGCTTAGGATAGTGTAGTCGGGACTTTGGAGTCTGGGACAAGTTGTACTTGATTATGGATTGTGGGGCATTGCGGCAACCGCGGACAGTAGGCGGTTGACCGGATATTGTCTATTTTATCAGATTTGGACTTGTGGGGTATTGCGGTAACTGCGGACATTAGGTGGTTGACCGGAGGTTTATCTTTTGCATCAGATTGGGGGATCGGGGTTTTATTAGTGGATGGGTTTTCCTCTTTGATCATAGTCATGATCCAGACCTGCTTTTATGATACTTATAACATTGTTACTTTCCTCGTGTGGGTAGCTCCCCTCGAGTGCTACTCCGGAGCGTGCGGGGTACCAAATAGGTACCGGATGGCATTGACTCATTGCTATCACTTTGGCGCGGATTGCACGATGATGATAGCGGCAGCAGGCGGTACCAGTTTTTACTGGTGGCTAGATTGGGTTTATTTGGACAGATGCGGTTACTAATGCATACATACAGTCATACTTTTCGGGACTGCATTTAGAGGCATAGTAGTGGTAGTTTCCTTTTTCAACAGTCTTATTGCTTACCACTTTACCTTTCCCTTTGCCTCTGGTAGACTTAGTGGGTACGTCGGAGTTTGAGGCTTTACCCACAGGGGGAGGCTACTGGTTTACTAGTGGTTCTCACCCCCATTGTTGTTTTCCTCTCTTTCTTTCCTTTGTTTTGCAGAGTCTTCTGCGGGAGCTACTGGGCCATCGGCAGCTGATCGAGGTAAGGGGATCGCTGAGTAGATAGATCTCCTGTGAGGCTATGAGCTACTATTAGACAGATATTGTACCCATTTTACTCAGACTGTAGTAGTTTACTTTTATTTTGGGGTCTGGCTTTGGCCAGCTGGGTGTATTATTTTGGTGAGCTGGGAGTTTATTGTATCTATTACAGCTTTATTTTTATTTCCAGTCTGAGATATTATGTAGTTCTTTTTAGTTCAGCTCTGTATTATGCTCTTTTATTGTATATCTTATATCTGAGTAGGTTACCGACGCTTCGTGTACATGGGAATTCCGTGTGCACGGCGGATCTATTGACGAGCCCGGGTTCTGGTTTACACTCGGGGCGCCCTAGTTGAGTTGGCACAAGGGTGTGGTGTTGGTGCGCGTAGCACTGATTGTTCATTCCTTTCCCCCAGTCTCTTTGTTGGAGTCCCTGATATTTTTTTCCACGTCTTAGCTCAGAAGTGTTATACTTTTGGATCCCTCGCCCGTGATTGACACACCCCATTTGAGATCTGTGAGTGTTTGGAGTACGAGGGATGCTCATTGCAAATTCTGGCTCGTGAGATGAGGGAATTGCGCAATTGGGCCATGCCGTACCGGTTGTTATTGTTATTGAGGAGTAATCACGGGGAGTGAGTGGTGACGTGGGAGCTGGAGATAGTGATGATGAGTACCTACCATTTTGTATTGGAGACTCCTTTTTTGAGTTCTGTTAGTTTCGAGGACGAAACTTTCTTTTAGTGGGGGAGGATGTGATGACCCGGATCTCCTCCTTTTGCAGTGTGTCTGGCAACTTCTGGAGGCCTTTGCTTTGTGTTAGAGGTGTTTGTGCGCGAATCGGACCCAAGAATTGGACTCAATGTGGAAAATGGGAGCAAGTTTGCTTAAAGGATGCCTTCGATAAATTTTAGAAGTGGAATTGGGCAAAATGGACATCGGATTCGGACTCAACGCGCGAAAACGATGGAAATGGACTATTTACTTATTTTTTTCGGAGCCCGGATGCCCTAATACGGATTTTGAGGCTTGGGTTACTGTTCCGGCGGCCGGGGCAGCGCCGGCAGCGACGGGCAGGCGGCGGAGCACGGCAGCGCGACGGCGGGCAGCGGCTGCGGGCAGAGGCGCGGGCCGCTCGGCCCACGGGCTTGGCGTGCACCGGGGGGGAGGACGTGTGGCGGCTCCCGGTTGGCCGGCTCGCGGGGCGCGGTCTACGGAAGCGCGTGGGGAGCCGTGGACCAGGGCGGGGCCATGTGGCGGCCGCTAGTTGGCCGGTCCACGTGCTCATGGTCCACGCGAGGAGCGGCTGGCGCGGTGCAGCGAGGGTGGTGTGCCACGTGGCGTCTTCCTATTGGTGCGGTGTGGACACGTGGCAGCTTTGGATTGGATGGTGCACCGGCGCGGTCAACGGAGCAGGGTGGCAGGTGCCTCGTGCTGCATGCGCGGCGTGGGCACCAGCAGCGCGGCATGCGAACACGTGGGCGCGCCGACCGAGGCGTTGACGCGGGTGGAGCAGCGCGGGGGCGCGGCCACGTGTCGAGAGCGGGTTGGTCGAACCCGCTGTTTGCTGTTCGGGGCCATGTGTCGCAACATGGAGGATTCGGGCATTGATGGTTCGGGGTACATTTTGGGCTACTGTGCTGTAATATCACGAACTGTCTTGTGCTTGTTTTAACCCCTTTTGAGTAAATTAGTTGTTTAAGGAATTAATTAGGGAGATTTCTTGGGTACAGCGTCGGGGCACGCGGGTACTTTTCGGTGTTAGAGCACGAAAAATGGGGAACGACAAAGTGATCGGATCTGGAATCCGATTGTGGATCTCCCAGAATGGGATTTTTAAGGTTTCGGTACTTTGGGGTGCACCGGAATCCATCCCGCGTGATCGGCGCGTTTTTCGAGGAGATAGGAATCTTTTAGTTATATCTGCCGATTAAGGATTTATTTTGTACGTACGAGAGGGAAATAAAATATTTAATTATTATTTTCAAGAAAGCGGAAACCTGGCCTATTCGGAGAGAAAAGAGAGAAAACGAAAACCCTAATTCGGAGAGGAAAAAGAGATCAGATCTTCCTTATTCTTCGATCAACGTGCCGGAAGCCGGGATCGGAGCGTCGCCGTCAATGGGGAACGGATCCGGATCCTCACCATCGCGAGGAACGAGAATGGATCGTCTTCTCCGTTAGATCAAGGTTAGCGGCGTTTATCCCTCCCGCGTATTCGTCATTTCGTGTTTTAGGTTTGGGTTTTACGTTTTCGGTCTTGACGTCTGGGCGACGCTAGGATGCCCTAGCAGCCGCCGCGCCGCCGCCTCGCTACCACCGCACTGCTGAGGCGCGCTATCTGCGCGCCGCTGAAGGGCCGCGCACCGCGCCGCTTGCGCGCCCGCGCGGGGTTGTGCCCGCGCGGAGCAGCCGCGCACCGCGCCGCCTGCTGGCCCGCACGGGGTTGTGCCCACGCGGGGCAGCCGCGCACCGCGCCGCTTGCGCGCCCGCGCGGGGTTGTGCCCACGCGGGGCATCCGCGCACCGCGCCGCCTGCTGGCCCGCGCGGGGTTGTGCCAGCGCGGGGCAGCCGCGCACCGCGCCGCTTGCGCGCCCGCGCGGGGTTGTGCCCGCGCGGGGCAGCCGCCGCTGCCGCGCCCCTTGAGCGCGCCGGGCGGGATTGGTGCTCGCGCGGGCCTGCTCTGCATGCAGCGCGCCCGTGCGGGGCTGCTCTGCATGCAGCGCACCCACGCTGGGTTGGTGCCCGCTCGGGGCCGCACCACCGCAGCACGCACCCGCGCGGGGCTGCGCCGCATGCAGCGCGCCGTGCGGGGCTGGTGCTCGCGCGGGGTGAGTGCCCGCGCGGGGCTGCACCAGCGCACCGCGCACCCGCGCGGGGCTGCGCCGTGCTGGGTTGGTGCCCGCGCAGGGCTGCTCTGCATGCAGCGCGCCCGCGCGGGGCTGCACCGCCGCAGCGCGCACCCACGCGGGGCTGGAGCCCACGTGGGGCTGCGCCGCGCGGGTCTGGTGCCCGCGCAGGGCTGCTCTGCATGCAGCACCCCGCGCAGGGCTGGTGCCCGCGCGGGGCTGCGCCGCTCGGGGCTGTTGCCCGCGCAAGGCTGCTCTGCATGCAGCACGCCGCGCGAGGCTGGTGCCCGCGCGGGGCTGCTCTGCATGCACCGCACCGCCGCGCCGCGTTGTATCTGCGCCGCACTATTCTTGCGCCGTGTCTAGGTCGGTCTTGGCGTTCTCTGTCTTGTTCTGGACAGAGTTCGGGGCTACGGTTTTTCGCAGGACACGGTTTAACTTATCGATGTTATGTTTTGTTGGGGTTTTCCCTTTCTAGGTCTGGGAATCGTATAAGGGCACAGGACGGTTTCAGGTGTTCTGTTCAACGTGATTCAAGGTGGGTACACCCTTAGAACCCTTTTGTGCATAATTCGTTATTGTCATGTTTATCACTTTAAGGGATATTGTGGGTGACGTGGACCTCTGGATGAACGAATGTCGCAGTTGTAGACTGGATGGGCAGTTTGCCCTCTCCGAACAACAGAATGGTTGTTTGAGGCATATTTGCGATCGGGACACTGATCGGTGTGACTATTCGGAAGTCGGAATGTCACGCCCCAGGCCCCAGCGGAAGCCTACCCAGCACGTGCACAGACCCGCCGTGTGCACAAGGTACCCCCGGTACACACAAGGCGTCTACAACAACAAGCGGAAGGTAGGCAATAAACACATCCTACTAGTAATCAGAGCACAACACAACTAAACTATACATAAAGAGGAAAGTAGATAACAACTATCATACAAGAAGTTAAAATCCAAAATACACATGTAGTTCCCTTAAATACAACTTATCAAAATACATGGGTGGTTTCTATGCCAAAATACACCAACACTTCTCTAACAAAACAAAGGAAAAGGTGTCCTGTAACCACCTCGAGTGGTCCGACGGGGAATAGCTAGCTATGCGATAACCCCTTGCCACGGTCCCGAGCCCCTCCCGCTGCGGATGGCTCTGAAAAACAACATCCCAAATGGGGTGAGTACTATTAAACAATAGTTCCCAGTGGGTAAGCCGCCGAGAGAAGTGAAATACACCACTAGGTCAACTGAGGCATAAGATAGTAAACTGCTGAAATGAAATGCAGAAAATAAACAACTGAAGTAAAGTAAAGTACTCTACTACTATCATGCCTCTATGCTCATGTACAAGGTGATGATGATATGAATCTATCATGTATGTCCAACTACCATTAATGTATCATCTTTGTGATATTCAATGTTAAGTTTGGTTAACTTAATCCTTTTCTCTTGAAGACTTTCTTTGAGTCTAAGCTTGAGCCACGCCTCATGGTCCCGTGGTGGCACCCCCCAAGGAGCTATGCCAAACCAACGGCGTCCCAATCGGCACCCAATCCCGCATGGCGATCATAATGTCGCAAATGGCCAACTCCGGAGTGCCGGCTTGGAGGGAGCGACCCTACCAAGCATGTGCGAATGAGCACAAACGGCAAGCAAGCAAGTCTCGATCATCGTGTCTGAAACACGGAATAGCAAGTCATCGTGTCTAAAACACGGAAAAGCATCATCGACCTTTAGGTCGGGGTATAGTATCCCAAGTGTCAATGTTTCATGTACAATATTAACATTAATTTTGCATAATGAAAGAGTAAAACATTTACAAGTTGTCCTCATGTCTCAAACATGGAATCTCACTATTTCATCTTGATTGTACAAGTTTAGAAGTTTTCTACTTACTTGTATCCCACTACACTAGATGGCACTAATGTCATAATGTCCATTTTCTTCATGACCATATGCATAACATATCTCAATAATTCTATAACATGTATAGTTATTCTCTATTCATATCCAAAAGCTTAAGTTCACGAAAATTCCTATTCAATCCCCCCTCAAAGTGCCCATGCACCTACAATGTTTACCTCTACTACATAGAGTATGAAATTTTCTACACATGAAGGGGTTCAAATGCATGATCATAAATCATGATAAATCAAACGATGCATGTTTAATATAGCAATGATGCCCTAAAAGTCTATAGAAGACATAGGGGGAGTTCACCCATTTCGGTGAGGTCAGACCCACCGGATAGTTGCCAAATCCTTGTGAAGGATCCCAACCACGAAGCCCACACTTCCTCTTATGCCCTAAGAGAAGTTTCCAAAGTGTCAAAACATCACAAAACCCTAATCACAAAATCCCTTAAAATCATAAGGAAAATAGGTGGAAAATACCTTAGGTTGAGAAATCTTGCTAAATCTTGAAATCCAAACAAGAAAAGCTTCAAAACCAACCTACAAGAGTGTTCTACACCCATCAATTCCACCCCAAAAGCTATAAATCAAAAAGCCCCAAAATAAACCCTAGTTTTCCAAAACCTAGGTTTTCCTTCAAAAATCCCAAAAGAAAGGAAAAAGAAGTGTTCCAAACCTCTTTTAGCTCAAATCCCACCTTGGAAAAGCAAAGGATAGGCACAATAGCTCCAAACTTCCTTCTTCTTCAAGTTCTAGCCTTCCTCCAAGCTCTTGTGGCAAGCTTCAATGGTGGAGAAGAGGAGGTTGAAGAAGAATCCAAATAGTGAGATGTGTTGGAGAAGGAAATCCAAGATTTCTCTCTCCCTCTCACTCTCTCTCTAACACTTTCTCTTGCTCTCTCCAAATGAGAGGAAAAGAAGAGTGAAGGGGGTTAAAAACCCTAATGTAACAAAATCCTAAAAGACCCTTGCAAGAAATGTTATTACATTTCTTACTGTGCTGTCCAGACTCGCACGATCCGGACTGCACCCATCCGATCCGGATCCCGAACGTGGAATTTCCAGTTTCGCGCGGACGATCCGGATTGTCCCTATCCGATCCGGATCCCGAACGTGGAATTTCCAGTTTCGGGGGGGACGATCCGGATCGCCCCTATCCGATCCGGATCCCGAAGCCAAAAAACCCCAAAATTTCAAAATTTTCGAAGATTTTCGATTTGCGCCCAAACTCTCCGGGAACCTTCTAGGACCCTCCGGAAGCTTACAAAAACATTCTAAGGGTATCATTTAACCCTCCACACACTCGAACTTCGCAATTTGATAAAGTTCAGTGTACTACAATCACCCCTCCTAAAAAGGAGTTTCGTCCGCGAAACTAGAAGTGAAGTACCTCAAGTCTCCAGCTGAAAAAGATGAGGGAACCGCTCCTGCAGCGCGCTCTCAAGCTCCCACGTGGGCTCTCGATCCTCGTGATTGCTCCAAAGTACCTTCACATAAGGTATCTCGCGATTCCGAAGTTTCTTCACCTCACGAGCCAAAATCTTCACCGGTTGCTCCTCAAAGCTCAAGTCCTCGTGTAGTTCCAGCGGGGCGAAGTCCACCACATGAGATGGATCAAAAACATACTTCCGGAGCGTCGAAACATGGAACACATTGTGCACTCCCGATAGGTTAGGCGGTAGAGCCAGCCGATAAGCCACCGGGCCGATACGCTCCAAAATCTCAAAAGGTCTAATAAATCGGGGACTTAGCTTCCCTCGGATGCCAAATCTCTTGACTCCTCTAGTCGGCGATACTTTTAGGAAGACATGGTCTCCAACTTGAAATTCCAAATCGCGCCGACGCTTATCCGCGTAACTCTTTTGTCGACTTTGAGCTGAAATCAAACGTTCCCGAGCTAGTCGTACCTTGTCTTCGGCCTCTTGAAGTACATCGGGGCCTAAAATCAATCGTTCTCCCACCTCGCTCCAATGAAGAGGTGATCGACACTTTCTTCCATAAAGAGCCTCGAATGGCGCCATCTTGATACTTGCTTGATAACTATTGTTATAGGCAAACTCGGCCATCGATAGATATTGATGCCAACCACTTTGATAATCCAAAACACATGCTCTGAGCATGTCCTCCAAGATTTGTATGGTTCGCTCAGACTGCCCATCACTCTGGGGGTGGAAAGCTGTACTGAAATCCAGCTGCGTGCCTAGGGCCTCGTGAAGGCTCCTCCAAAAATGAGATGCAAATCTTGGATCTCGATCGGAAACTATAGAAACAGGCACTCCATGCAATCGCACAATCTCATCAAGGTACTTTTGTGCAAGCTTCTCTCTAGACCAGGTAGTATGGATAGGGATAAAATGAGCAGATTTAGTTAACCTATCCACTATCACCCAAATAGCATCATGCCCAGCCTGAGAGCGAGGCAATCCAACAACAAAATCCATGGTGATCCTCTCCCACTTCCACACGGGAATGGGTAAGCTCTGCAACTTGCCTGCGGGAAGTCGGTGCTCGGCTTTCACTTGTTGACATGTCAAGCATTGAGCCACAAATTTTCCAACATCTTTCTTCATGCCGGGCCACCAATAAAGTAACCTTAAGTCCTTGTACATTTTGGTGCCACCTGGGTGAAGAGAATAAGGTGCTCAGTGTGCTTCCTTCAGGATCTCTTCTTTGATCTCCAAATCCGCCGGTACATAAAGTCGACTTCGAAAACGAAGTACGCCATGATCATCCACATGAAACTCACCTGCTCGGCCATTGACAAGTGTAGCCCGAATCTTTTCCAAACTAGGATCTTGGACTTGTTTCATCTTGATCCTTTCCATAAGAGTCGGTTGCAACACCAATGCCATCAATCTCATGGGTGTCTCGGGTGCCACAACCTCCAACTCCAATCGTCTCATATCTTGAAGTAATGGTTGTTGGTAAGTGATCATCATCGCTAAATTTTCCATCGATTTGCGACTTAGAGCATCCGCCACAACATTTGCTTTCCCAGGATGGTAGAGAATAGTCAAATCATAATCCTTAAGCAGCTCCAACCATCTGCGCTGCCTAAGATTCAACTCCTTCTGAGTAAAGAGGTACTTTAGACTCTTATGATCAGTATATACCTCACAATGCTCACCGTATAAGTAGTGTCGCCACAGCTTCAATGCAAATACCACGGCGGCTAATTCCAAATCATGAGTGGGATAGTTTTTCTCGTAGTCCTTTAATTGACGAGAGGCATAAGCAATAACCTTCTCGTTTTGCATCAAAACACACCCTAACCCACTCAAGGAAGCATCACTGTAGATCACGTATCCTGCTCCCGCAGTAGGCAAAGCCAAGATCGGGGCGGTTGTCAACCGTTCCTTCAATTCCCTGAAGCTTCTCTCACACGCATCATTCCAGATAAACTTGGTGCCTTTATGCGTTAGTCGCGTTAGGGGAGTAGATAACCTTGCAAATCCCTCAACAAAACGCCGATAGTAACCGGCCAGACCGATAAAACTCTGGATCTCGGTGATGTTCGTCGGTCTAGGCCAATCCTTAATTGCCTCAATTTTCTTGGGGTCCACAGCTATTCCTTTATCTGATATTACATGACCCAAGAACGCTACCTCTCGTAGCCAAAACTCACATTTCTTCAGCTTGGCGTAGAGCTCTTTCTCTCGAAGTAAATGCAACACTTGCCGCAAGTGATCCTCATGTTCTTCATCACTTCGAGAGTACACCAAAATATCGTCGATGAACACCACGACGAATCTATCCAAAAAGGGCTTGAAGACACGGTTCATCAAATCCATAAAAGCTGCCGGGGCATTAGTGAGCCCAAACGGCATAACAGTAAACTCATAGTGTCCATACCGTGTCCTGAAAGCCGTTCTAGGAACATCCTCTGGCTTGATCTTGAGTTGGTGATATCCAGACTGAAGGTCAATCTTCGAATACACTCTTGATCCTTGAAGTTGATCAAACAAATCATCAATCCTCGGCAATGGATACTTATTCTTAATTGTGACCTTGTTAAGCTCGCGATAGTCCACGCAAAGGCGAAGCGATCCATCCTTTTTCTTGACGAACAAAACTGGTGCTCCCCAAGGTGAAACGCTCGGTCGGATGAAGCCTTTTTCCAACAAGTCTTGAAGCTGTGCCTTGAGCTCTTTTAACTCTGCCGGTGCCATCCTATATGGTGCTTTCGAGATTGGGGTAGTTCCAGGGATCAGATCCACCACAAACTCGATCTCTCTATCCGGAGGCATCCCCGGTAGCTCTGCCGGGAACACATCAGCAAACTCTCGCACAACTGGGATATCCTCCACTCTCGGAGTCTCACAGCTCCTATCCACAACAGTAGCCAAGTAGGCGACACATCCACTCCTAATCAATTGTTTTGCTCTGGTGGAAGAGATAGTCATCGCAAACAGTGAACTTTTGCAGCCTCTGAACACAATTTCCTCCTGTCCCGGTTCTCGAAACTTCACGAGTCGATTCTCACAATCAATGGTAGCGTGATATCTTGTGAGCCAATCCATGCCCAATACCACATCGAATTCTCCAAGTCGATGGAGGGCCAACAAATCTGCAGGCAAAATCCAATCCCCAATCCTAATAGGACAACTAGGGGAAACTCCCGAATCTCCAAAGTATGATCGGGAACTAAGACTCGTCCCGGATGCAAGGTAGGAACTAACTCAATGCCATGCAACTCGGCAAACAGCCGGTCAATGTATGAATGAGATGCACCAGTGTCAAATAAAGCTCGAACTCGAATGCTATGAATCAAGATAATACCTGCAACGACGTCCTCTGCCGCTGAAGCCTCCTCAGTTTGGGCCGCATACATGCGCCCACTCGGAGCCTGCCGTGGCCCCTCGTACTGTCGCGACGCCGGTGGTCGCCCTGACTGAGAGTAGGTGGGTGGGGTCACCTGTCCTGGAATAACTGGTGCCGATGCTGATGAAGGTGTCGGTGTCGAGCCTCGCGGGCACTCTGATCGAAAGTGACCCTCCTGACCACAAAGGTAGCACTTGCCTCCACGCTGCGGGCATTGCGGCGGCACATGGGGTCCACCACAAATCACGCAACGCGGGGGCCGCCGACGGTCAGGTCCTCCCCGGTGTGAAGATGAGCCGCGTCCTCCAGACTGGCTCCTCGGGTGCTTCGGCGGTTTCTTCGAATAGGGCTTATGACTTGCGCCCTCGGTTGCCGTCCTCTTGCCTCGCGTTCTATCAAGAGCTTCTCTCTCTTCCTTAGCAATCTTCGCGCCTTTCTCCACTATCAAGGCACGGTCCACAACCTCCCGGTAGGTTTGGAGGTTTAGGGTCTGAACCAATCTGAAAATGGACGGTCTAAGGCCGTTCTCGAACATACGGGCCTTGTCCTCGTCGTCCCTCACAACGTGCGGAATACAGTTAAGTAGTCGAGTAAATTCCCTCTCGTGCTCCGCCACGGTTTTGTCTCCTTGCCTCAAGGTGCGGAGGTCTCTTTCCATTTGCCTTTTTGCGCTCGCCGGAAAATACTTCATTGCGAGCAACTTCTTGAACCGCGGCCATGTGATTGCTGCCAAATCGGTCGTGGGGTCATCCCGAATGTCCGTCCACCACTGGTAAGCATCGCCCTCGAGGTGGTGTGTTGCCAACCACACCCGGTCTCCCTCCGCTACGAAGGTATCGTGGAAAGTTTCTCCATGTGTAGAATCCACTTCTCAAAAACCCAATAGTCGGGTTTCTCTCCATCATATGTCCGGGGCTTGGATTCCCGGAATTCCTTCAAACGAGCCATGAGTCGGTCCCGCTCTTCTCCTGCTACCATCATCGGTAAAACCGTCCTCGCCGGTGGAGTCTGAACTGGCGGTGACATCACAACCTCTTCCCGGCGCCCAGCACTCGGAGTGTGATGTGAAGGCTCGGGCACCTCAGGTCGAAGTGCATCGGTCACTCCACCCATGTGCTCCCGTTGTTGCACGGGTGGTTGCGAAGGGTCTTGAGTTCCCCTTGCCGCCAACTGCTGGGTCAAAAGAGCTTCCAACCTCTGCATCCTTGCATCCTGCCGACGCGAAGCCTCAGCCTGCTCTCGCGCCGCAGCCGACTGCCGCTCCACTACATCAGCTAGCATAGCCAGCTGCTCTCTCAATCTCGGACCTCACTGGATCCGGAAGTAGCGGATGTCTCCGCATCGGCCTCCTCGGCCATCATGGAGCGAGTCGTAGGCATACAAACTGTAACAGGCATAAAATGCGTAGGTTAGGATAACCAACGCGAAACGCATCCCCACTCAAAACAAATCCCAATCATGCGAAAGCAAATGAAGCATGCCACAATTATTTCCCGATGTCAGGTTGTCGGCCGCCAACCAGACCTTCCAAGGAAATAGAAGGTGCAATCACTTCGATCAACTCCAACTCTTATGAAGTTATAGTATTGACCCAATCATGTTACTTTCGCCAAGTAATCATATAAGACCCCGTCTCTCGCGTTCTAAATCCTTATAGTCCAAACCAGCCTAAGGTTTGCTAGGTCCACTAAGACTTAACCCTAGGCTCTGATACCAAAATAATCTGTCACGCCCCAGGCCCCAGCGGAAGCCTACCCAGCACGTGCACAGACCCACCGTGTGCACAAGGTACCCCCGGTACACACAAGGCGTCTACAACAACAAGCGAAAGGTAGGCAATAAACACATCCTACTAGTAATCAGAGCACAACACAACTAAACTATACATAAAGAGGAAGTAGATAACAACTATCATACAAGAGTTAAAATCCAAAATACACATAGTCTTAAACTACAACTTATCAAAATACTATGGGTGGGTGGTTTCTATGCCAAAATACACCAACACTTCTCTAACAAAACAAAGGAAAAGGTGTCCTGTAACCACCTCGAGTGGTCCGACGGGAATAGCTAGCTATGCGATAACCCCTTGCCACGGTCCCGAGCCCCTCCCGCTGCGGATGGCTCTGAAAAACAACATCCCAAATGGGGAGAACTATTAACAATAGTTCCCAGGGGTAAGCCGCCGAGAGAAGCGAAATACACCACTAGGTCAACTGAGGCATAAGATAGTAAACTGCTGAATGAAATGCAGAAAATAAACAACTGAAGTAAAGTAAAGTACTCAACTACTATCATGCCTCTATGCTCATGTACAAGGTGATGATGATATGAATCTATCATGTATGTCCAACTACCATTAATGTATCACTCTTTGTGATATTCAATGTTAAGTTTGGTTAACTTAATCCTTTTCTCTGAAGACTTTCTTTGAGTCTAAGCTTGAGCCACGCCCTCATGGTCCCGTGGTGGCACCCCCCCAAGGAGCTATGCCAACCAACGGCGTCCCAATCGGCACCCAATCCCCGCCATGGCGATCATAATGTCGCAACTGGCCAACTCCGGAGTGCCGGCTTGGAGGGAGCGACCCTACCAAGAATGTGCGAATGAGCACAAACGGCAAGCAAGCAAGTCTCGATCATGTGTCTGAAACACGGAATAGCAAGTCATCGTGTCTAAAACACGGAAAAGCATCATCGACCTTTAGGTCGGGGTATAGTATCCCAAGTGTCCAGTTTCATGTACAATATTAACATTAATTTTGCATAATGAAAGAGTAAAACATTTACAAGTGTCCTCATGTCTCAAACATGGAATCTCACTATTTCATCTTGATTGTACAAGTTTAGAAGTTTTCTACTTACTTGTATCTCCCTACACTAGATGGCACTAATGTCATAATGTCCATTTTCTTCATGACCATATGCATAACATATCTCAATATTCTATAACATGTATAGTTATTCTCTATTCATATCCAAAAGCTTAAGTTCACGAAAATTCCTTTTCAATCCCCCCTCAAAGTGCCCATGCACCTACAATGTTACCTCTACTACATAGAGTATGAAATTTTCTACACATGAAGGGGTTCAAATGCATGATCATAAATCATGATAAATCAAACGATGCATGTTTAATATAGCAATGATGCCCTAAAAGTCTATAGAAGACATAGGGGGAGTTCACCCATTTCGGTGAGGTCAGGACCCACCGGATAGTTGCCAAATCCTTGTGAAGGATCCCAACCACGAAGCCCACACTTCCTCTTATGCCCTAAGAGAAGTTTCCAAAGGGTCAAAACATCACAAAACCCTAATCACAAATCCCTTAAAATCATAAGGAAATAGGTGGAAAATACCTTAGGTTGAGAAATCTTGCTAAATCTTGAAATCCAAACGAGAAAAGCTTCAAAACCAACCTACAAGAGTGTTCTACACCCATCAATTCCACCCCAAAAGCTATAAATCAAAAGCCCCAAATAAACCCTAGTTTTCCAAACCTAGGTTTTCCTTCAAAAATCCCAAAAGAAAGGAAAAAAAGTGTTTCCAAACCTCTTTAGCTCAAATCCCACCTTGGAAAAGCAAAGGATAGGCACAATAGCTCCAAACTTCCTTCTTCTTCAAGTTCTAGCCTTCCTCCAAGCTCTTGTGGCAAGCTTCAATGGTGGAGAAGAGGAGGTTGAAGAAGAATCCAAATAGTGAGATGTGTTGGAGAAGGAAATCCAAGATTTTCTCTCCCTCTCACTCTCTCTCTAACACTTTCTCTTGCTCTCTCCAAATGAGAGGAAAAGAAGAGTGAAGGGGGTTAAAAACCCTAATGTAACAAAATCCTAAAAGACCCTTGCAAGAATGTTATTACATTTCTTACTGTGCTGTCCAGACTCGCACGATCCGGACTGCACCCATCCGATCCGGATCCGAACGTGGAATTTCCAGTTTCGCGCGGACGATCCGGATTGTCCCTATCCGATCCGGATCCCGAACGTGGAATTTCCAGTTTCGGGGGGACGATCCGGATCGCCCCTATCCGATCCGGATCCCGAAGCCAAAAACCCCAAATTTCAAAATTTTCGAAGATTTCCGATTTGCGCCCAAACTCTCCGGAACCTTCTAGGACCCTCCGGAAGCTTACAAAAACATTCTAAGGGTATCATTCAACCCTCCACACACTCGAACTTCGCAATTTGATAAAGTTCAGTGTACTACAATCACCCCTCCTAAAAAGGAGTTTCGTCGCGCGAAACTAAAGTGAAGTACCTAAGTCTCCAGCTGAAAAGATGAGGGACCGCTCCTGCAGCGCGCTCTCAGCTCCCACGTGGGCTCTCGATCCTCGTGATTGCTCCAAAGTACCTTCACATAAGGTATCTCGCGATTCCGAAGTTTCTTCACCTCACGACCAAAATCTTCACCGGTTGCTCCTCAAAGCTCAAGTCCTCGTTAGTTCCAGCGGGGCGAAGTCCACCACATGAGATGGATCAAAAACATACTTCCGGAGCGTCGAAACATGGAACACATTGTGCACTCCGTAGGTTAGGCGGTAGAGCCAGCCGATAAGCCACCGGGCCGATACGCTCCAAAATCTCAAAAGGTCTAATAAATCGGGGACTTAGCTTCCCTCGGATGCCAAATCTCTGACTCCTCTAGTCGGCGATACTTTTAGGAAGACATGGTCTCCAACTTGAAATTCCAAATCGCGCCGACGCTTATCCGCGTAACTCTTTTGTCGACTTTGAGCTGAAATCAAACGTTCCCGAGCTAGTCGTACCTTGTCTTCGGCCTCTTGAAGTACATCGGGGCCTAAAATCAATCGTTCTCCCACCTCGCTCCAATGAAGAGGTGATCGAAATAAAAATTTCTTCGCATAAAGAGACCTCGAATGAAAGGGGGCACCATCTTGATACTTGCTGATAACTATTGTTATAGGCAAACTGCGGCCATCGATAGATATTGATGCCAACCACTTTGATAATTCCAAAACACATGCTCTGAGCATGTCCTCCAAGATTTGTATGTTCGCTCAGACTGCCCA
>CM055069.1:33103524-33144888 GCA_029204045.2 Tillandsia leiboldiana
CTTGCGACTTAGAGCATCCGCCACACCATTTGCTTTCCAGGCTGGTAGAGAATAGTCAAATCTAATCCTAAGCAGCTCAACCATCCTGCGCTGACCCTAAGATTCAACTCCTTCTGAGTAAAGAGGTACTCTTAGACTCTTATGATCAGTATATACCTCACCATGCTCACCGTATAAGTAGTGTCGCCACAGCTTCATGCAAATACCACGGCGGCTAATCCAAATCATGAGTGGGATAGTTTTTCTCGTAGTCCTTTAAGTGACGAGAGGCATAAGCAAAACCTTCTCGTTTTGCATCAAAACACACCCTAACCCACTCAAGGAAGCATCACTGTAGATTCGTATCCTGCTCCCCCAGTAGGCAAAGCCAAGATCGGGGCGGTTGTCAACCGTTCCTCAATCCCTGAAGCTTCTCTCACACGCATCTTCCAGATAACTTGGTCCTTTATGTGTTAGCGCGTTAGGGGAGTAGATAACCTTGCAATCCCTCAACAAAACGCCGATAGTAACCGGCCAGACCGATAAAACTCTGGATCTCGGGTGATGTTCGTCGGTCTAGGCCAATCCTTAATTGCCTCAATTTCTTGGGGTCCACAGCTATTCCTTTATCTGATATACATGACCCAAGAACGCTACCTCTCGTAGCCAAAACTCACATTTCTTCAGCTTGGCGTAGAGCTCTTTCTCTCGAAGTAAATGCCAACACTTGCCGCAAGTGATCCTCATGTTCTTCATCACTTCGAGAGTACACCAAAATATCGTCGATGAACACCACGACGAATCCTATCCAAAAAGGGCTTGAAGACACGGTTCATCAATCCATAAAAGCTGCCGGGGCATTAGTGAGCCCAAACGGCATAACAGTAAACTCATAGTGTCCATACCGTGTCCTGAAAGCCGTTCTAGGAACATCCTCTGGCTTGATCTTGAGTTGGTGATATCCAGACTGAAGGTCAATCTTCGAATACACTCTTGATCCTTGAAGTTGATCAAACAAATCATCAATCCTACGGCAATGGATACTTATTCTAATTGTGACCTTGTTAAGCTCGCGATAGTCCACGCAAAGGCGAAGTGATCCATCCTTTTTTCTTGACGAACAAAACTGGTGCTCCCCAAGGTGAAACGCTCGGTCGGATGAAGCCTTTTTCCAACAAGTCTTGAAGCTGTGCCTTGAGCTCTTTTAACTCTGCCGGTGCCATCCTATATGGTGCTTTCGAGATTGGGGTAGTTCCAGGGATCAGATCCACCACAAACTCGATCTCTCTATCCGGAGGCATCCCCGGTAGCTCTGCGGGAACACATCAGCAAACTCTCGCACAACTGGGATATCCTCCACTCTCGGAGTCTCACAGCTCCTATCCACAACAGTAGCCAAGTAGGCGACACATCCACTCCTAATCAATTGTTTTGCTCTGGTGGAAGAGATAGTCATCGCAAACAGTGAACTTTTGCAGCCTCTGAACACCAATTTCCTCCTGTCCCGGTTCTCGAAACTTCACGAGTCGATTCTCACAATCAATGGTAGCGTGATATCTTGTGAGCCAATCCATGCCCAATACCACATCGAATTCTCCAAGTCGATGGAGGGCCAACAAATCTGCAGGCAAATCCAATCCCCAATCCTAATAGGACAACTAGGGGAAAACTCCCGAATCTCCAAGTATGATCGGGAACTAAGACTCGTCCCGGATGCAAGGTAGGAACTAACTCAATGCCATGCAACTCGGCAAACAGCCGGTCAATGTATGAATGAGATGCACCAGTGTCAAATAAAGCTCGAACTCGAATGCTATGAATCAAGATAATACCTGCAACGACGTCCTCTGCCGCTGAAGCCTCCTCAGTTTGGGCCGCATACATGCGCCCACTCGGAGCCTGCCGTGGCCCCTCGTACTGTCGCGACGCCGGTGGTCGCCCTGACTGAGAGTAGGTGGGTGGGGTCACCTGTCCTGGAATAACTGGTGCCGATGCTGATGAAGGTGTCCGGTGTCGAGCCTCGCGGGCACTCTGATCGAAAGTGACCCCTCCTGACCACAAAGGTAGCACTTGCCTCCACGCTGCGGGCATTGCGGCGGCACATGGGGTCCACCACAAATCACCGCAACGCGGGGGCCGCCGACGGTCAGGTCCTCCCGGTGTGAAGATGAGCCGCGTCCTCCAGACTGGCTCCTCGGGTGCTTCGGCGGTTTCTTCGAATAGGGCTTATGACTTGCGCCCTCGGTTGCCGTCCTCTTGCCTCGCGTTCTATCAAGAGCTTCTCTCTCTTCCTTAGCAATCTTCGCGCCTTTCTCCACTATCAAGGCACGGTCCACAACCTCCCGGTAGGTTTGGAGGTTTAGGGTCTGAACCAATCTGAAAATGGACGGTCTAAGGCCGTTCTCGAACATACGGGCCTTGTCCTCGTCGTCCCTCACAACGTGCGGAATACAGTTAAGTAGTCGAGTAAATTCCCTCTCGTGCTCCGCCACGGTTTTGTCTCCTTGCCTCAAGGTGCGGAGGTCTCTTTCCATTTGCCTTTTTGCGCTCGCCGGAAAATACTTCATTGCGAGCAACTTCTTGAACCGCGGCCATGTGATTGCTGCCAAATCGGTCGTGGGGTCATCCCGAATGTCCGTCCACCACTGGTAAGCATCGCCCTCGAGGTGGTGTGTTGCCAACCACACCCGGTCTCCCTCCGCTACGAAGGTATCGTGGAAAAGTTTCTCCATGTGTAGAATCCACTTCTCAAAAACCCAATAGTCGGGTTTCTCTCCATCATATGTCCGGGGCTTGGATTCCCGGAATTCCTTCAAACGAGCCATGAGTCGGTCCCGCTCTTCTCCTGCTACCATCATCGGTAAAACCGTCCTCGCCGGTGGAGTCTGAACTGGCGGTGACATCACAACCTCTTCCCGGCGCCCAGCACTCGGAGTGTGATGTGAAGGCTCGGGCACCTCAGGTCGAAGTGCATCGGTCACTCCACCCATGTGCTCCCGTTGTTGCACGGGTGGTTTGCGAAGGGTCTTGAGTTCCCCTTGCCGCCAACTGCTGGGTCAAAAGAGCTTCCAACCTCTGCATCCTTGCATCCTGCCGACGCGAAGCCTCAGCCTGCTCTCGCGCCGCAGCCGACTGCCGCTCCACTACATCAGCTAGCATAGCCAGCTGCTCTCTCAAATCTCGGACCTCACTGGATCCGGAAGTAGCGGATGTCTCCGCATCGGCCTCCTCGGCCATCATGGAGCGAGTCGTAGGCATAACAAACTATAACAGGCATAAAATGCGTAGGTTAGGATAACCAACGCGAAACGCATCCCCACTCAAAACAAATCCCAATCATGCGAAAGCAAATGAAGCATGCCACAATTATTTCCCGATGTCAGGTTGTCGGCCGCCAACCAGACCTTCCAAGGAAATAGAAGGTGCAATCACTTCGATCAACTCCAACTCTTATGAAGTTATAGTATTGACCCAATCATGTTACTTTCGCCAAGTAATCATATAAGACCCCGTCTCTCGCGTTCTAAATCCTTATAGTCCAACCAGCCTAAGGTTTGCTAGGTCCACTAAGACTTAACCCTAGGCTCTGATACCAAAATAATCTGTCACGCCCCAGGCCCCAGCGGAAGCCTACCCAGCACGTGCACAGACCCACCGTGTGCACAAGGTACCCCCGGTACACACAAGGCGTCTACAACAACAAGCGGAAGGTAGGCAATAAACACATCCTACTAGTAATCAGAGCACAACACAACTAAACTATACATAAAGAGGAAAGTAGATAACAACTATCATACAAGAAGTTAAAATCCAAAATACACATGTAGTTCCCTTAAATACAACTTATCAAAATACATGGGTGGTTTCTATGCCAAAATACACCAACACTTCTCTAACAAAACAAAGGAAAAGGTGTCCTGTAACCACCTCGAGTGGTCCGACGGGGAATAGCTAGCTATGCGATAACCCCTTGCCACGGTCCCGAGCCCCTCCCGCTGCGGATGGCTCTGAAAAACAACATCCCAAATGGGGTGAGAACTATTAAACAATAGTTCCCAGTGGGTAAGCCGCCCGAGAGAAGTGAAATACACCACTAGGTCAACTGAGGCATAAGATAGTAAACTGCTGAAATGAAATGCAGAAAATAAACAATTGAAGTAAAGTAAAGTACTCTACTACTATCATGCCTCTATGCTCATGTACAAGGTGATGATGATATGAATCTATCATGTATGTCCAACTACCATTAATGTATCATCTTTGTGATATTCAATGTTAAGTTTGGTTAACTTAATCCTTTTCTCTTGAAGACTTTCTTTGAGTCTAAGCTTGAGCTACGCCTCATGGTCCCGTGGTGGCACCCCCCAAGGAGCTATGCCAAACCAACGGCGTCCCAATCGGCACCCAATCCCGCATGGCGATCATAATGTCGCAAATGGCCAACTCCGGAGTGCCGGCTTGGAGGGAGCGACCCTACCAAGCATGTGCGAATGAGCACAAACGGCAAGCAAGCAAGTCTCGATCATCGTGTCTGAAACACGGAATAGCAAGTCATCGTGTCTAAAACACGGAAAAGCATCATCGACCTTTAGGTCGGGGTATAGTATCCCAAGTGTCAATGTTTCATGTACAATATTAACATTAATTTTGCATAATGAAAGAGTAAAACATTTACAAGTTGTCCTCATGTCTCAAACATGGAATCTCACTATTTCATCTTGATTGTACAAGTTTAGAAGTTTTCTACTTACTTGTATCTCACTACACTAGATGGCACTAATGTCATAATGTCCATTTTCTTCATGACCATATGCATAACATATCTCAATAATTCTATAATATGTATAGTTATTCTCTATTCATATCCAAAAGCTTAAGTTCACGAAAATTCCTTTTCAATCCCCCCTCAAAGTGCCCATGCACCTACAATGTTTACCTCTACTACATAGAGTATGAAATTTTCTACACATGAAGGGGTTCAAATGCATGATCATAAATCATGATAAATCAAACGATGCATGTTTAATATAGCAATGATGCCCTAAAAGTCTATAGAAGACATAGGGGGAGTTCACCCATTTCGGTGAGGTCAGACCCACCGGATAGTTGCCAAATCCTTGTGAAGGATCCCAACCACGAAGCCCACACTTCCTCTTATGCCCTAAGAGAAGTTTCCAAAGGGTCAAAACATCACAAAACCCTAATCACAAAATCCCTTAAAATCATAAGGAAAATAGGTGGAAAATACCTTAGGTTGAGAAATCTTGCTAAATCTTGAAATCCAAACGAGAAAAGCTTCAAAACCAACCTACAAGAGTGTTCTACACCCATCAATTCCACCCCAAAAGCTATAAATCAAAAAGCCCCAAAATAAACCCTAGTTTTCCAAAACCTAGGTTTTCCTTCAAAAATCCCAAAATAAAGGAAAAAGAAGTGTTCCAAACCTCTTTTAGCTCAAATCCCACCTTGGAAAAGCAAAGGATAGGCACAATAGCTCCAAACTTCCTTCTTCTTCAAGTTCTAGCCTTCCTCCAAGCTCTTGTGGCAAGCTTCAATGGTGGAGAAGAGGAGGTTGAAGAAGAATCCAAATAGTGAGATGTGTTGGAGAAGGAAATCTAAGATTTCTCTCTCCCTCTCACTCTCTCTCTAACACTTTCTCTTGCTCTCTCCAAATGAGAGGAAAAGAAGAGTGAAGGGGGTTAAAAACCCTAATGTAACAAAATCCTAAAAGACCCTTGCAAGAAATGTTATTACATTTCTTACTGTGCTGTCCAGACTCGCACGATCCGGACTGCACCCATCCGATCCGGATCCCGAACGTGGAATTTCCAGTTTCGCGCGGACGATCCGGATTGTCCCTATCCGATCCGGATCCCGAACGTGGAATTTCCAGTTTCGGGGGGGACGATCCGGATCGCCCCTATCCGATCCGGATCCCGAAGCCCAAAAACCCCAAAATTTCAAAATTTTCAAAGATTTCCGATTTGCGCCCAAACTCTCCGGGAACCTTCTAGAACCCTCCGGAAGCTTACAAAAACATTCTAAGGGTATCATTCAACCCTCCACACACTCGAACTTCGCAATTTGATAAAGTTCAGTGTACTACACGGAAGGTGGGTACCCTTATCGTGCGTCCTTTTTACAGTAAGGTCTCATCATGTTCTATATATGAGTAAAGTAGATGTGCTGATGGTTTTCAACTAACCCCTTTTCGCATGAGTATCCCTTTAATTACTATCTGTAGCGACTGGTGTCGCGGTGCTCTATATCACACATGGACTTCGGTCATTATGCTCATGGTTGCTTACACGCACACCAGCGGTTTGGCCACCGCAATGGTGTACTTTTTCGGAACAGTGGTACATTTTACCCGTGTACCCCACAAGGTGACATAGTGGGGACCCCTCGCGGTTACTGTAGGGGCTGCACAAGTGTCGTGGAGGGGTTGGTGGTAATAAGGTGAAGGTGAGAGCAAGGTGTTTCGTTTCGCTGGGGGTCCTTAGACCTTTTGGCAGGTGTTCCGTTCTGACTTTCATGGGTATTGTGGATTCATGAGGGGGAGTTTTGGATGCTCTGGTTTATCGGTTTGCTTTTCTTTCAGTACTTATGGCATCTTATATGTTTTACATCTACCTCTTACTCTTTGGTCACTGACTTCCCACACTGTGACAGGTTCGGTCAAGGGTTGGGTCCGGGATGACAGTGAGGCCGCGACTCGTGGATCTTAGCCCGATTAGGAGCTGGTGACTTTCTCTTTTACTTACGTTTGATTACTATTGGTTAGTTAGATTATGTGCGTGTGATACATTGTTGTGGATGTTGGGTTTGAACTGTGTTTTCTCATGGATGAATGCTTTCCCTTACTAGTTGTTGTTTCAGCCACTCTTTTCAAATCAAGTAAAAAGATTGCGAAAATATTTCATAAAATTTAGGTGTCGTGTGGGCACCGTTTTACAACCCATGGATTTATCCTTTCAAAATGGGGTGGCCTTACCGGATATGGTGTATGTTGTTGTTTTCCTCCTTTTTATCTCCTTGACTGGTGTGGTTAAAGTATAAATCGTGATTGTGACGCCGTATAGGAGACTATGTCCGTTTGTGGAGTAACTTTGTATGTGTGGCGGGTCTGGGCACGGGCCGGGGAGGGCAAATGTTTCAAAAAAAATTAATTAATTAATACACGTTTTTCCGCTTGTTTTAAACCCCCAGGGCATGACATGTGCGGTACTGTTTGCGCCCGAAACTATTTCGGGCGCCCGAATGTGGGGACCCAGATGGAATTAAGTGAATTGTTCTGTTTTGGCTATGTATAGCCCTTTTTGGTCGTTCTTTTGAGCCTTTTTCCGAGTTCCCCTGTGACAGAGCCCTCAAGATGACTTGTTCTTCATCTTGTGCTGCAACTCTTGAAGGATTCCCGAATTTTTTGGAGGCCGCGGCATCGGCGTTTTCTACGATGCGGCGCACTGCGACGCTCCTTCGATTTTGGCTTCTACCATCGCATTTCAGTGTGCAAGACCCCCTGAGCTACCCCAATGGAATTTTGAGTTGATTTTTGTGGCAGCGCGTTCACGAGAGATACATCTTCAATTTCCATGTTGATCACTTCGCCTTATTTTGGGTTTTTGGCATGGTTCCGAAGGTATCTTTTGACCCCTTGTACCACTGAGAGGTTTTGGACAGCGGTGGAGTATTATTGGGATTTCTCGGCCTACGCGCATCGGAACGAGACGTATGAGGACTCGATCAACATCTACACTTTGAGAGGAATGCACCCGTATTTTTGTCGGAAGTTTTGAAGGACTACTTAAAGGTGATATTTAAGCTTCTTTGGGACTGAATTCTGCAGAGATGCGAGTTGTGGATTGATTGGCGTACCGCGATGTTCTATTTGTATCTTGGCCTACATGTGTCAGAATGAGGAGTATAAATACTCAATTTGGATCTACTCGTCGCGAGGATCGCAACCGTGATTTTTCTGGATTTTTCAGAGGACTGCACACAGGTGAAAATCCACTTTCTCTTTGCTGGACAGTAAAAACAACAAGCGCTGTTTTGTATGGGTGTGGTATTGATTAGTGTGTTGTGGATGTGATGTTGGTTTGAGAAGAGGCTTGTGCGACCGAGTACCGAGGGTGCGGTTCCGGCGGATTTTGTTAGCAAGTGGCTACGCACTTCACCGACTTCAGCTTTGCCTGCGAAAAGCGATTCAGGTGGGTTGTTTCGTCTCCAGAACTGGTGGATGGTTCTCTAATTCTATCTGATAGAATGCATGCATGTTAGTGTACCGATATATGGTTGAATTGTAAGCTTAGTAAGGGTATTTTGTTTGAGAAATTGCAAGATATGATATTCAGGTATGCCTAATGGAAACTTGCAAGATAAGATATTCATGTTGTATTTAATGAGAGCTTGCATGATATTGCTATCCATGTTATAGTAATTGAGAGCTTACATAGGTGTAGTGTTCCCCTATGAGATTGCGAGCATGCATAATTTAATGTACAACCTATAGCTTTGAGTTGTGAGCATAAGAATGATATAGTTCATGTGGATTGAGGCTTACATGATTTATGGTACACGTCAAATACCTTCGAGATATTATGTATTTATTGGTTGTATTCACCTATGCTAGTTGAGAGCATGCTTAGGGAGATGAGGCTTATTTTGATTGATTTTGGTGATCATATCTGTTAAAGTTCCCTGCTTATGATTCAGTTTATTTAAATGCTATTTTTGGAACTTGACCTAGCACCCCGTCATATGATGCATGTTTAACCAGACTAGTAGAGAACCTTCACTTGGGCTAGGTTCTTTCATGCTTTAGACATCCCACACTTTGCATCTTTTCCTAGACATAGATTTTTCTCGCCCATGTAGTGGGCCGAGTGGTCAGGTTACGGTGGGACATTGTTGCACTCGTGCCTAGGGGCTGAGTGGAGTCTGGTAGCTGAGGTTAGACCTGTGCTAGTGTTGTTGGGAGCCATTTGGGTAGACGGTGGCCCCGGGCCGTCGAGTATCTTTCGGTCAGTGTTGTTGGGAACCGTTAGGGTTGACGGTGGTCCCGGGTCGTTGAGTGTCGTCCAACCAGTTTTGTTAGCCCTGAGTTGTGGGTCGATCCCGGCTGTGGAGTATCTCCAGCCTGTGTGTTTAGCGCCACGAGTTGGTTGAGTTCGTTAGTGTCTCGAGATTCGTGAGAGCTGGTTAGCTGAGTCGTCGAGAGTACTCCGACCGTCGTGCGAGACGTTTGAGGACCCTAAGTCCTTCCGTTCTGAGAGTGAGCGTGGATTTTGACTATAGCCTGCATTAGCCACCTTGAGCTTGACAGAGATGCCCGGATACCTTTTTCCTCGGTGGGGTTGCGCCCCTCGAGTGCCCCGTCCGGAGTGGGCCTATTACTTTCGTATCGCGACTTGTCGATGTTGTTCCTCTGGCTGGGCCTTTTTTAGGCAGTCACGGACGCAGTCCTTCTGGCTGGGCCAGTTTTGGCAGTCACTGTCACGCCCCGGGTGTAAACCGGAACCCGGGCCCGTCTACAGATCCGTCGTGCACACGGTATTTCCCGCGTACACGAAGCGCCAAACCTGCTCAGATATAAGAGATAATAATAAAAGAGCAATAAAAACAGAGCTGAACTAAAAACTAATACATCTCAGACTGAAGTTGGAAATAAAATACAATACATCTGTATAAATGATACATCAGTCTCTCCCAGCTCACCAAAATAAATACAACCTGCTGGCAAAAGCCAGTCCCAAAAGTAAAAGTACAACCGTCTGAGGAAACATGGGTACATCAACAGTCCAGCTAACCCGCTCCTCCTGCCTCGAGATCTATCTACTCAGCCGTCCTCTCTCCTCGACCCGCCGCTGAAAGCCCAGCAGCACCTGCAGAAGACACTGCAAAACAAGGGAGAAGAAAAAGAGGAAAGAAGAATGGGGGTGAGAACTACTAGTAAACCAGTAGCCTCCCCTAGTGGGTAAAACCTCAAACTCTAACACACCCACTAGGTCTACCAGAGGCAAAAAGGAAAGAAGAGTGGTAAGAAATGAAACTGCTGAAAAAGGGAAATCTACCACTACTATGCCTCTAAAATACAGTCCTAGACTGGAATAACCGTATGCAACAATAATCAACCGTCCCAGATGAACCCAATCTGTACCGCCCTCATCATCGGGCAAGTAAGCCGCGCCGATGTGATAGCAAAATTCCTGCTGCCGCCCTCATCATCGGGCAAATAAGCCGTGCTAATGTGATAGCAAAACTGTCCATAACTGTCTGGCCCCGGCCTCCGCAGGGGATCTCGAGGGGAGCGACCCACACGAGTAAAGCATCACCGGGCAATAACCGCGCCGGTGTGATAAGTAACAAAAGCAGGACTGGATCACAACTATAAAGCCCCAGTGGAACACAACCCTCCACTAAAAGAAAACTGATTCCCAATCAGATGCAAAAGTAACCATCCGGTGAATTGCCCAATATCCGCGATTGCCGCAATACGCCAAAATCCACGACCAGGTCTCACAACCGACCCCCGGTCAACCGCCCAATATCCGCGGTCGCCGGAATAACCCACAATCACAATCATGTCCCACATCTGACATCTGGTCAACCGCCTACTATCCGCGGTTGCCACAAAACCCTCTAGTCCATAATCATGCCCTATCACCGATGTCCTATAACCGACATCCGTTCAACCGCCCAATATCCGCGGTCGCCGCCAAAACCCATAATCCATAATCCAGGCCCCGGCTACACTATCCCAAACCCCTGCTCAGACCCGAGCAACAAATACCACCTGACTAACGAAAGGAGAAAAGAAACAAACAAGGTTTCTCCTAAATCAAGTTTCAGCATGAAAGTGTAGCGATAAAAGATGGCCTATCTAGATGTCCATACAAGCATGCAAGTGTTCTCAAGGAAATAAAGGAAAAGGTGACCAATAGTGGTTCCACATGTGCAACAATTAATAGCTCCGCATAGATATAACCATCATGCTAAAACATTATCCAACCACACATGTCTATAATCCATGTTCCATAATAAAGCATTACTATCCACCTATGCATGTCATAAAATCCTCAAACAGTACCAACCACTAACAGGATAATCATATAGTCCAAAATAAATAATCCATTCCACATGCAAGGTTAAACGCTAACATAGCAACCCAATCCCCACACAGGCATGCATAACCCAACCCCGATCATGATTAATCAAGATGTCCAAGTAAAGGGGGTCACTCTAATATTCCTAGTGAGCATGTCAAAATAGAGGTAAGCAACAACCACCCACATCGATCGCTAATTCCAAGTCCAAATAGTGCTCTCGCCCAAACCAATAAGCCGTCGCGACCACTGTACAAAATTCCCAAAAGAACATACATAATTAATCTTACAATGCTCCAATAAAATTTGCCCAAATACACAGTCCAATGTTTCCCTGTTTTCTCCTGCGAGAAGTGCCCGGAAAATTCCAAGAAAAATACTGTCACGATCCTCGCGACGAACCCGTCGAAACGAGTACCTGCACGCTCAAATATGAGTTTCCTACACTGAGAAACAAATCCGACAAGGGAACCACCCCGAAATAAACAAATCGCAAAATCTGAATCACAAGGTTCTGCAAACAGGGACTTTCACCTTCGGGAAAAAATTCAGAAAATTCCAAGAAAATTTGGGGATATTCCTCGTGATGTGTAGATGCAAAACGCCTCCTGAATCACCCCAATCCGATGTCTGTACGCGAAGATATGGCCGAAATACCACAGTGCTGTCCAAAACTCCGCCCAAGAAAAAGGGTCAAATGGAAGCTCGGGGAACTCCAAGATAAACTCGAAATGAGGAGGAGCTCAAACACAAAGATCAAAGACCTACCTGTCATGAGTCCAACGGCGCAAGAATCGCCTCAATCGGAGGTCGGAGTAAGCCGGGGGAGTCCTCGCACCAAAATGCGACGAAGAAGATCACAAACGAACGAGCGTCGTGCCGCGCCGTAAAAATGGAAACCTCAGGATGCGTGCCGCAGAAAAATCCTGGAATCTGTAGATGGATCCAGCTCAGGGAGAGGAGGAAATCTCCTGAAGGTTGCACTGCAAAAAAATCCGCGCAGAGAAAAAGTTCTTCAGTGATGAACAGGGGCCTATTTATAGGCCCAAAACGACAAATCCAGAAATACCAATTTTGTCCCAACATTCGGGCGCATGCCCAATTCCGGGCGCCCGAAAGCTCCACGGGCTGCCCTGCGACGAGCGCCCGGATTCCCCTGGTGGCGCCACGTCACCCCGGAACACGGGACAGCGTCCCCAGCCGCTCTGCGCCCGCCACGTCGCCCGCGCCCGGTCAAAGCAGTAGGTGGCGCCCGCCAATGGCAGGGCGCCACGTGGCCCGCCCTGACAGGTCGCCGACAGCGCCCAGTCGCCACCTGCCACGCCGCCTGGCGCCCTAACGCGCACGCGCCCCGAGTCGCCCCGGTGCGCCTCCGTGGACCCCGCTCCCGTGAGCCCACCAACCGCAAGACGCCACGTGTCCAGACCGGTCCATGCACCACTCCGCGTTGCTCCGTGATCCAAGTCCACTGCACCGACCCTACCGCACGCCGCCACGTGTCCAACGCGCTCCCGTGCACCGCGCGCCTGCCCGCGCGCCCGCGCGCCCGCGCGCTGCCCGCGGCCGCTCGGCCGCCTGCCCGAGCCCGTCCGCCGCGCTCCGCCGCTGCCCGCCGGCGCCGGAGTTACTGTTCCGGCATGAATAGTAACCGGTTGCGCAAAATATCAAGTAGGTAGTCCATTTTGACCGTTTTCGCGCGCTGAATCTGAATTTGATGTCCATTTTGCCAAATTCCAACTCTAGAAATTGCCGAAGGCATCCGGAAAGATGTTCTTTGCCCAAATTTCGTGCTGAGCCCAATTCTGATATCTGTTCCGCGCGAGAACACTTCTAAACACTCAACGGGGACCTCCGACCACTCACGTGATCCATTTTAAGCCCGAAGTCCAACACTTGTGTCCAATTGGTGCACAAACACCTCCAACGCACCCCGTAGGCCTCCAGAAGCCACCCAACGCACAGCAACAGCTATGCGGAGATCCAGGTCATCACAGTCACGGACGCCCTACGTAAGTCCAGTCCTCCGTGGATGTACTTGTAGTAGATAGGCGCAGGCTTGACTGGACCCAATGAGGCAGTCAGTTCGATTGGGTCGATTGAGCACCTTCGATGCGAGTAGTTGCATATCTTTTCATCTGTTTCACCCATTGAGCATTTAGATAGAGGCATGGTAGCTGTAGAGTATCTCCAGCTTTTCTTGTTCAGTTTTTACTGCATTGTTATCTTATGCCTCTAGTAGACTTAGTGGGCAGACCGTCGGGCTTGGTGGCGGTACCCACTGAGAACTACGTGTTGATGTAGTTCTCACACCCGTTGGGGGTTCTTCCCCTCCTTTTTCTTTCCTCTCCTTTGTTTTGTAGAGTCATCTGTGGGAGATGCTGATTCTGCTGTTGCTGTTCGAGGCGAGGTAGTCGTGAGCTAGATCCCTACCTGTCTTTGGAGAGTAGCTATACCCCCACATTGGAGATTTGTAATACAGTCAGTAGATTAGTTTTATTTATGCTTTTAAGAGATTATTGTAGTGAGGATATGACTTGTATTGAGAGCCTGTACACTGATGTATTATTTCAGGTTACCCTCCCTGTTGAGTTCTGGTTTATTGTATCTGAGGATTTTGTATTTGATTTAATTTTTTTTGGGAGATGGATATTGTATCTTTATTTCCAGTTGTACAGTGTTTGATAGAGTTTTACAGCTTTTTATTTTACGGCTCTGATATCTGTTTAGCTGTAGTAGATCTTTCTTTGCAGGTTGGATGCTTCGCCTATGCGGGGTTTTCGTATAGGTGGCGGATCTATTGGCGAGACCGGGTCGCAGTTCGACCCTGGGGCGTGACAAATAGAGTGTCGGGTGGACACTATTTTAAAACCTTGTGGCTTTATCCTTTCAAATTGGTGTATGCCGAGTCGGCGAATTTCCTTTGAATGATGTATAAGTTTATGTGATCACTTATGTGAGAATGTGTATGTTAAACTAGTGAGGTTTGGTGATTGTATATTGTGCGATGCCGTGCATATACAGGGGAGACTCTGTCCGTTTGATTTAGTGACCTTGTATATGTGGCGGGTCTGGGCACGTGCCGAAGGGTAAAGGCTTTTAAAGAAAAAAATTGGGACGTTTTCTGCTTTCAAATTTACCCTCGGTGCGTGACAGTTTGTTTAGAGAGATCCTGTATATGTGGCGGGTCTGGGCACGTGGCAAGTTGGGAGATTTCAAAGAAAAGAAAAATAGGGTTGTTTTTCGCTTTTAAACCACTCCCAGGGCGTGACAGTTGTATGGAAGGAGCCTTGCAACTTGCGGCCAGGATGAAGCAAGAACCCGACCAGCCAAGCTTCCTCAACCCGTACGGCTGGTTTGGTGTGACTTGGTGCATCCTAGCAGCGCTTCAAAGCCTCTCCTCGATGAGGAGATGATGATCGGGATCCCTCCTCTCCTTCCTCTGCTTCTCTGATGTGAAAAGATCAAGAAACGATAAAGAAAACGGAAAGAAAATAGAAGAAGAAGAATAGTTTGCCGGAATCTTCGCCGGAAAGTCGTCGAAAATGCTTGGATCGCCGGTGAGGGTCGTGAGGAAGCGTAGACAACGAGTAGAAATCTGTAGATCTAAAATTTTCTAAAAAAATCTCGCCTCTAACGCTTATTTGTAAGTTTTATATATGCAAAATTGCACATAATCTCTCCAAACTTAATCCTTTTTAAACTAGAATCACAAAAAAATCCTTACATGTAAATTTTTACTTAAATCCACACATAAAATATAAGGATTTTATACCTATGATACCCAAATCCAGAAACTAACTTCATCACTAGATTTGGCATTGTCAAATCATTTAAGTGATATTTTTGTTCATCGAATTCCATTTCCGTTTAACCATATTAGTCAAAATGCGACTTAAACGTCAAAACTTAAAATTCTTGAATCTAAATTTAATTAAATTTTAAGTTAAATTTTACTAAATTCTATAAAAAGGCTACTCGGGAGACAAAGGGGCTCCTTTTATAGAAGTTTCAATGGTGTAAAATGAGCCAACAGAGCGAATTAGTGCTAATCTGTCCATCAGTAAAATTCCAAATTTGGGCGCTTGGAACCCAACTTGGGCATCCGAAAAGTCAAGCAAACACATGCAGTGGTACAGGTAAACTTCCAGTTTTCTTCTCAGCTGCATCCCATACTTTTCGGGCGCCTAGAATCTGCGCCCGAAACTTCACCAACTAGCTGCCAAGTGTCAAAATAAGTCGATACGCATGAGAGAGCTTACAAACCCACTTTCAGGTGGGTATTGTCACGCCCCGGGGTTTAAACACGTGGAAGAATAGCCACCGAAAGCTCCCAAATTTGCATATGTATTTTTTTTTGAAACCGATTCCCCCCCGGTGCGTGCCCAGACCCACCGCATATACAAATTCACTCCGCAAACGGGCGGAGTCTCCTTTGTATATGCACGGCGTCCTGACTACAATTGCCATACAATCATCACTTTAACCACACTAGTTCAACAGTCGAGTGCATACAACAATTTTTCATAAATAACAAAGAGGCCAACTAACTTTGAAAGGATAAATCCACAGGGTTTTAAAAACGGTGCCCACACGACACCCAGGTTTTACAAAGCCGTTTCGAAATCCATAAATACACTAAGTTTTAAAAACGGTGCCCACTCGACACCTATGTTTTTTAAACTAATTCGAAATCCATAAATCCACAGGGTTTTAAAAACGGTGCCCACTCGACACCTATGTTTTTCAAATCATTTTCGCAATGTTTTCTTTTTTTTCTTTTCTTTTTCAGTAGTTTGAAAACGGCCAACTAGCAGATAGTAAACTAAACATTCATCCACAGAACATGCAACCGTTCCAACATCCACATCAACCAATCATAGCCACATAACTACTAACTCAAATGAAATTGCCAAAAGAAAAGGGAAAGTAGAGTACTCGCCCTGAGTAAGGCCATAATCCTCACGTCGCGGCCTCACCGTCAACCCAGATCCCACCCCCGACTGAACCTGTCACAGTGTGGGAAGTCAGCGACACATGATATAAAGTATGAAATGCATGAAGGGCTATAAATAAAGCAAACCGTAAGAAAAACCAGAGCAACCGTCCTCCTCATCGTGCAATCGACGGTATCCCCTCCCCCCTGCATAACCTAAACCGGGCACCTGCCCCGGCAACACAGACCGAGCACCAACCTCGGCAAACCAGACCGAGCACCAACCTCGGCAAACCAGACCGAGCACCTGCCTCGGCATCCCACCGCTCACACCCCCCACCTACGGGGGCCCCCATTACGTCACCAACACGTGGGGTACACGGGTCAACGTACCACTTTTCCGGAAAAGCACACCCTCGCGGTGGCCAAACCGCTGGTGTGAGTGTAGCAATCTCGAGCCTCGTAACCAAATATATATATATAATAACTTTAACGGGGTTAGCAATGTAAACATGCAATTACATTAATCTTACACCTTTTCCCATAATCCCGGAATCTAAAACAATGGAAAAGTACCCACGGGTTGACAGTATTTTAACATGTCAATACTTTACACTTACCAATTTTCCTCATTTCTGACTCCTGGACTGTCGAAAGAGGAACCCACCTTCCGACTTCCGAATGGTCGCACCGATCACCCACCATACCCCTTAACATGATAACCATAATAATAACAAAATTGCGCATAAAGGGGTTCTAAGGGTGTACCCACCTGAAACGAAGACAAACAACCATGCCCGCGACCCTCCTAAGTGTTCAACACCACCCGCAGCCTAAAAAAATGTCCAAACAATATAAAACAACACATTACCCCAACTGGCAAAATCAGTGGTCCCGACTACCGAACCAAAAATCCCTTTTTAACCCAAAACAAAACACCGACGAAAAACTTCGTGTCCAAAATCCCTCCGGTTGCAAAACCGTGCATCCGACGCGATCCGACTATCGACGAGGCAACTGACGGAAACCGGCTCCAATCGTTGCCTTGACGAAGTCCGCGGCGAAAAACAACCAAGCGGAGGGTCGTTTGGCGAAAAACAAAAACCACTGTGCCAAGCGGACTGCACCATCTGGCAAAAACCATCGATGAAAACACCAAGAGCACTGTCAAACCAAAAACCGTCGACGAAAACACCATCCAGCAAGAACCATCGACGAAAATACCAAGAACACTGTCAAACCAAAAACCGTCGAGCAAAGAGAACCGTTGACGGTTGCGGCTTGACCCGCGCGGGCTGTCGCGCGGACATGGGTTGCGCGGTGGTGCGGGTAGTGGGGAGGCGCCGGCTGCAAGGGCGCGCGGCAGCGGCCTGACAGCAGCGCGCGGCGCAGCCCCGGTAGCATCGTGGTGCAAGCCCGATAGCGGCGTGGCGCAGGGCTGGCAACGGCGCGGCGCAAGGCTGGCAGCGGCGCGGCGCGCAGCGCAGGCAGCAGAATGATTGCCTGTTTTCGCTAGAGGAGGAGGAAGAAGAATGATTGCCTGTTCCTCGCTCGATCAAACCCGCAGAAAGGAAGTACTTTCCCCTTCCCTCTCCCCGTCTCGGGTTCTCTACGCCGCTTTCTTGAAAAGGGGGAAAATGTGGATTTTGAGTTTTTCCCCGTACGCACCCCGATCGGAGTAAAAGACTAAGCAACCAGATTACTAAAATAAAAACTCAATTAAAATCCTTAGCCATTCAAAATTTGAACGAGGGGTCCTGATCACCTCGGAAAGCGTGCCGATCGCCGGCACGCCTTCCGATGCGCCCAAGCTGACAGTAAACTTCAAAAATCATTTCTGGGAGATCCCGGGGTCGGAATTCGAATCCGATCGCGCCACCGTTCACCGTTTTGCGAGCTCTAGCTCCTAAAAATACCCGCGGCCCCCGACGGTCAGCCCAGAAATTCTTGAACTTTTAATCCCCCCCCCCCTATCGACTGAATTAACTTAGAAACAAGATAGAAGGCGGGAAGGTCGAGGTATTACAGGTATAGTAATATCTAGGTGCCCAAAACATTATGTAGCGGCCCAGATCCCCGTACAGCTTTGCCACATGACCCATGTGGTGGAAACACCTATTATTGGTGTGTCAGATCCGCAACGCGTCAAATGGATACGTTGGACGGACTTTGTGAGGTTTCTGGATCAAGCCTGCCTTTCGGCTATTTTCGCCGAGGCTATTTATTTGTATTTTTCGGAGTCCGGATACCCAAAAACGGACCCCCAAAAGTTTTTTGCGCATTTTGGTGCATGGGGGGGGAGCTGTGGACCGAGGGGAGGACACGTGGCAGCTCGGGATTGGCCGGCGCATGCGCGCACGGTCCATGGGAACACGCGCGGGGAGCCGTTGACCAGGGCAGAGCCACGTGGCGGCTCGGGATTAGCAGGCTCACGCGGCTCGGTCCACGCTGCGCTGCAAGTGTGCGGTCCATTGACCTGGCGCGTGCGCTGGGCGCAGAGAACGCCGGCTGAGGACACGTGGTGCAACCGGATTGGCGGGGCAGGTCGGGGCAGGTGCGGGCGGGTTGGCGCCCACTCGGGGGGCGCCACGTGGCGCCCCGCCATTGGCGGGCGCCAACCCGCCCCGCCCCGTTGTCGAGCCACGCGGCAGCGCCCGATTGGCCGGGCGCCACTGTCCCGACTATCGAAGTTCCCGATCCCTTATAGTTCGGGAAAGCAATAATCACAGTACAACTCGCAGAAGACACCAACAGGGCCCGAAAGTCCCGGGAGACCTACACCTACAACCCTATCAAACAAGAACAGGTTCCAGGCTCGGCCCCCATGGCTTTCGTCCCGACAGAGGAACGACCCCTAGAACCCAGACCACTCGAATCCTTTCGAGTGGGGAGATTTATGGGAAAAAGGTGACATTTGTTATTGAAAACTAATTTGATCTGGAAGAAATCCATATTTATTGATTTTAGTTCTTTTTAGAAAAACAGTTAGAAAACAAGTGTTTTACCCAAACCCCGAAGGGCTGATGCCTTTGTCCAATCAAACAAGAACAGACTCCAGCGGCCCTTCGATGTTTGGAAGAAAACATTGGTAGACTAAAATCATGTATATGTCGAAAAGGGTTCTGGGTTCTAGGTCCGGCTAACACTAGTAAACTACTGCCACTAACACAGTGGCGACGACCCAAACAGGGGAAAACAAGATCTCTCGGGTCCACCGTTTACCCCAAACGGTTCCCGATACAGACAAGCGAACCACTACATCTACCAGACTCCACTCTGCTCCCAAGCACGAGTGCAATGCATCCCACACTATAGAGAAGTCCCGACCGCTCGGCCCACTACCCGGGCGAGGATAACACTAAGTCCAGGAATGCGACATAAAGTGTGGATGTCTAAACATAAATAACCCTAGCCCAAGTGAGGGTTTTCTACTGGTCTGGTTACACATGCAACATATGACGGGGGTGCTAGGTCAGGTTCCAACATAACAAATATTTAACATGATAGTAGGAAGCAAGAGATCACAAGATCGACAGATAAAACAAGGATCAACAATTCCTACACTCTAGCATGCTACCCAAGTCTAATCACTATCATGCATGATTCTATATCAATAGAATTAGAGCACAGTCCATAGATCTTGAAAGCAAGCCACCCACCTGAAGACGCTAACTGTCCGGAGTCGTACAGCTGAGAAAACCAGGAAAATGACCACTCTAGGTCCAACAGGTCCAGCACAGTCCACAATCCCTCCTGGGTACAACATAAGGCTACAGTTACACTTTAAATCCATTAAAATCCAGGTTTTACAAATCTGCTGGGAACAGTCAACTTACTGCGAAGTTTTAACCTATAAAACGAACTCCAAAAATTCTGATAAAAATACCACAGCGATCCTCGCGTCAATAGCTTCGAAACGGGTACCTGCACATCCAATTCCGAGCACCGTAGGCCAAGTTACAATTTCCACAGTATCGGTGCGCACAATCCCTAAACCATTCAACTGTAAACTCTTGTACAGATAAAAGGAAAAGTGTATACCTTCGGGAAGGTCTCCAAAAATTCCAAGAAAAATCCACGATGATCCTCGCGTCGAGTAGATGAAAAAAGTCTATAAGCACGTCTTGATCCGAGACTCGTGCGCGAAGATCTCCTCAAAAGAAGGTGCTGCCCTCACCAAAATCTCACAGCAAAAAGGGTCCCAATGAGCACGAGAAAACACCTCGAAAAACGTGAAATCTGAAAATGTGCGAGAAACCCAAAATCGTAGCCTCACCTGTTACGAATCCAGCAGCGAAGAAATCGCTCGAAACGATGGTCGGAGTAGGTCGGGGGAGCTCGTACACCGAAGAGCGACGAAAGAAACACCAAAGAAAGAGCGTCGCGCCGCGCCAAGAAAAATCTGAAACCTCGGGATTCGAGCCTCCAAAAATTCTTAAACTCCGCAGGAAGATCAAGGATTAAGAGAGGAACAATTCATCAAGAGGAAGCTCGGGGAGATCTTGCACAGACAGAGAGAAAAAGGGCAGCAAAGAGGGCTCGGGCTGCCTATTTATAGGCCCAAAGGAACAATTCGGATAATATCGAAATTGTCCCAAGATTCGGGCGGCTACAGTGCGGCCCAGCCCGGATTCGGGCGGCTACAGTGCGGCCCGGCCCGGATTCGGGCGCGCACAGTGCGGCCCGGCCCGGCCGGTTTCGGGCGCGCACAGTGCGGCCCAGCCCGGCCCAGCCCGCACACGGGATCCAGCCGGACGCCTGCTTGGTCCGACCCGCACCGGCGCCCGCCACGTGTCCCCCGAACACGCCGCAGCCGTGCAAGCCGCCGCGGGGAGCGCCACGTGTCCCTGCCCGCGTCAACGCGGTAGGTGGCGCCCGCGAATCAGCGGGCGCCACGTGGCACGCCCACGTCGCCCGCGCCTGCCCCGCGTACGGCCACCTGCCCGCGGCACCTGCCCCGCGCGCTGCGTGGACCGCGCGCGCATGCGCCCGCCAACCGGGTGCTGCCACGTGGCGCGCCCCCGGTCCACGCCTCCCCTCGCACTCCCGCAGACCGAGCGCACCAGAGCCGCCCAATCAGGCGCTGCCACGTGGACACCTGCCGGTCCACGCGCCTCCCGGTGCACCCCGGTCCTTACCCTAGCGCTCTGTGGACCCGGCCGCGTGCGCCGGCCAATCCGGGCCTGCCACGTGGCACCCCCGCCGGTCCACGGCTCCCCCATGCACCAGAAATCCAGTAAATTTTCCGGGAGTCCGTTTTTGGGCATCCGGACTCAGAATTTGGCAAACAAAAAGCCATTTTCAAGCGTTTTTCCGTGCTGAATCCATTTCCGCCGTCTGTTTGGCCTAATTCTTTTTCAAACTTTCGGCAAACCCAGCCGAAAGCCAACACAGCTAATAAAACCTTACAGGGTCCATCTGTGGCATCGCATTGATGCACCATGGGCCAGATACACCAACAACATGTGTTCTAACAGTGGATCCATCGGAAAAATGCTGCATGGGGTTCGGGGGTCCTACATCCTCCCCCACTAAAAGGAAGTTTCGTCCCCAAAACAAAAACTCGCCACAACAATAAAACCAAAACAATCAAAACAACCAAGAACGCAACACTAAACTAACAAGAAAGATACGGCTCCACCAGCAGGAAAGTCATCAACTTCAACCCTCGATTTAGAAAACAGCTGAAATTAGCGAAAAGTCTAAAAATTTTGAAAAATCAGTGCCTTCGCCCCAATCAAACAAGAACAGGTTCGGGCACTGTCTCCATTTCTGGAGCAATCTTTCGATGTTTTCGTCCTGTTCGTAAATTTCAGTACAAAGGCGAAAAAAATTGAGAGAAGTGTTGGTGTCGTTCCTGCTGTGGCCACAAAAGAAAGCTATCCCTAACCGAGACTCCTAAGGACATAACCACTAGTCCCAACATCACGTCTGCTCCCGAGGTGGCGTCTGTCCACAGTCGCTGAAGCCCATGCTGTTGGAAGGATACGCCGACAATCCGAGAAAACGAACTCCTCCAGTCCAACTCGCAGAAGGATAACTGCTTTCATTCCATCATCAGTCGTAGCACAGCACCGCACCAATCAGTCCAACCTGGGTGCTCAATCCAAGTCCTGGAGCTGTCCTTGAATCGTCACATCAGCAAGTGAAGTCCCAAGTCTCAACTGCACTGATCATACACCGCGATCCTCCTCTACTCATAGGATACTGGGAAGAATCCAATCGCTAAAACATGTAGCAGAAATTCCTAACCCATACCCATGCAAGGATGCCGATGCAGATACTCAACTAATAAAGCAGAAGAATGCAGCGGTAACAAAATGCTCAACTCAGCTAACTGAAATAAAATCATACCTGCCAAGTCACGATCCGCTGCCGGGGTGTCCTCCAACAGGGCTGCATAAACCCGTCCACTGGGTGCCGCAGGTCGCCGTCCCGTCTGTCCCGACGTCGTGGCCCACTCTGTCCGCTGGTGTGCCGGAGGGGTTCCCGCTGCATGGATGGGCAAGGGGGGTGCTGTCGCAATCGGCCGCACTGACAAAATGGCCTGGGGGCAAGCTGCGCGGAAATGTCCCGACTCTCCACAGAGGAAACACCGCCCCTGTCTCTGATCACACTGTGACGGTGGATGAGGCCCGCCACAGATGACACACCGCTCCTGCCGCTGTTGCCGATACCGCTGATGCTGCTGCTGCTGGGGCTCACCAGATCTCCGGCGCCTATGAAACCCACGACCCTCAGGATGAGATCGTGGAGGTCTCGGAAGTCCCTGCCCGCTCGTCTGACCCTCATCACCCGGTGCTGGGCGCTTCGCCCCAGGAATAACTACGGGGGCTAGAGCCACCTCTGACATCACTGCCTCTCCAGACTCAACATATAACGCCTGCTCCATCGATGCCTCCAAAGTCTGTAATCTGCAGGAGCGAACAAGCTGATAAATATCCCGGCGCAGCCCCCGCTCGAACATGTAGATCCGGTGAGACTCGTCCCTGGCCACGTGAGGCATACTAGCCAACAGCTGATTGAATTCGGCTATGTATGCATTCACGGGCCGATCTCCCTGGCGGAGATTTCTCAGCTGCTCCTCCAATCTCTGGCGAACACTCTCAGGAAAGAAGGCCCCTAACAGAAGTCTGCGGAACTCCGCCCAGGGAAGAATCTGCGTCCCAGGCGGACCAGCAGGCCGCACACGCCGCCACCAAGCCTCGGCGTTGCCCTCCAAGTAGTGTGTAGCCAAAAAGACTCGAAATCGATCCTCAACGAACAAACTCTCAAAATGACGCTCCATGGCCGTGATCCAAGACTCTGCCTCCCACGGCTCAGCACTCATACCAGAAAAACGGGGTGGATCAAACCGGCGGAACCTCATCAACAGATCCACCACCGCACTCTGCTCAGCCAAAGTCAAAGGTCCCATCGATCCAGGCGGTGGTATGCTAGAAACCGGCTCGACAGGAATAGCTGGCGCTGACGGGACCACAGGGGGCGCCACAGCTGGCGAAGAAGGCATAGGCGAACACACAGGGGGTGCTACCACAGGCTGCGTCCTCTGCTCAAAAAGAAGCGTCATCCGACCAAAGGCCTCCTCCTGGCGCCGAGAAGCCTCCTCCTGGCGCTGAGAAGCCTCCTCCTGGCGCTGCACCGCCTCAGACAACTGGGCCAACTGAGCCCGAAGCTCCTGCACCTCACTCTGCTGACCCTGTGCTGGCTCCTCCTGCCCAGGCTCATCGGAGGGAAAAGGCTGAGAACGCGTCTGTACCCTGCGTCGGGGAGGCATCGTGCCCACCTACAAAACACATGGAAACATCAGGACCGTACCAAACAATACACGACCCAATCCAGCGAAAGTCTAGGACATGTCATCCATTCCATAGCATTATGTTGTCTGCAGGCAACATAATCGCTTAGGAGAATAAACATGCCAGTCACTCATCCCACCCCTTGGGAGAGGTATCAAACTCAATCAGGACTCTCGCTAACAGTCACGACTCTCACGTAGTCATCCTAATGTCCAACCACAAGCCTAGGGTTTCCAAGTCCACAATGACCTACAACCTAGGCTCTGATACCACCTAATCTGTCACGCCCCGGCGTCGAAACTGCGACCCGGGCTCGCCAACAGATCCGCCGCCCATACGGGAAGCCCGTATAGACGAAGCGACTAACCTGCAAAAGAGCATCTAAACTATGCAGATATCAGAGCTGAAAGTAAAACTGCTAGAAATAAAAACTATATACAACACAAGTCCTCACCAAAAGTACAAAAGTCTCTCGAGCAGTAGAAAATAAATACAACTCTATACCTCACTACAAAGTTCTCTCAACAGGAACTCTCAAAAGTAATAAGGGTACATCTACTCTCTGGACGACGACTGGTGGGGAACTATCTCGCGACTCCCTTACCTCGATCAGAAGAAGCAGCAACAGGAGCAGCAGGAACCGGAGTAGAAGTCCCTGTGGGAAAAATACACCACGACGGGTGTGAGAACTACGTCCCAAGTAGTTCTCAGTGGGTGCCGCCAACAAGCCCGACGAACTGCCCACTAAGTCTACCAGAGGCATAAAGCAACAATATAAAACTGAAATGAAAGGGCTGGAAAAATAACTCTACAGCTACTATGCCTCTATCTAGATGCTCAAGAAAAGGAACAGATGAAACATGATGCATCTACTAACACACACAGTAACTCACCAAATCTAAACTGACTGCCTCAAAGGGTCCAGTCAAACCTGCGCCCACCTACTGCCGCACATCCTCAACAGGACGGGTCTACCGTAGGGTGTCCGTGACTGCCGCTAACTGGGCCAGTCAGAGAGACGGCGTCGACAAGTCGCGATAGCAAGTAACAGGCCCAACTCCGGAGTGGCTCTCGAGGGGAGCGACCCCACCGAGGAAAGTATCCGCGTATCTCTGTCGAGCTCAAATATGGCTCATGCAGGCTATAGTTCAAACCACGATCAACAAGATCGACCAACAACACCAACTCTCAACCACAAGCTGGAAGTCACACAGCTGGGGCCACCGTCCACCAGACGGCTCCCACAACAGAACACTAAACTCTCCAGAAAGACCGACACCATAAGGGTTCGGAAACCCGATAGACCGGTGCTAAGAACCCTATCAAACAAGAACAGACTCTAGGCTCCGACTATCGAAGTTCCCGATCCCTTATAGTTCGGGAAAGCAATAATCACAGTACAACTCGCAGAAGACACCAACAGGGCCCGAAAGTCCCGGGAGACCTACACCTACAACCCTATCAAACATTCCAGGCTCGGCCCCCGTGGCTTTCGTCCCGACAGAGGAACGACCCCTAGAACCCAGACCACTCGAATCCTTTCGAGTGGGGAGATTTACGGGAAAAAGGTGACATTTGTTATTGAAAACTAATTTGATCTAGAAGAAATCCATATTTAATGATTTTAGTTCTTTTTAGAAAAACAGTTAGAAAACAAGTGTTTTACCCAAACCCCGAAGGGCTGATGCCTTTGTCCAATCAAACAAGAACAGACTCCAGCGGCCCTTCGATGTTTGGAAGAAAACATTGGTAGACTAAAATCATGTATATGTCGAAAAGGGTTCTGGGTTCTAGGTCCGGCTAACACTAGTAAACTACTGCCACTAACACAGTGGCGACGACCCAAACAGGGGAAAACAAGATCTCTCGGGTCCACCGTTTACCCCAAACGGTTCCCGATACAGACAAGCGAACCACTACATCTACCAGACTCCACTCTGCTCCCAAGCACGAGTGCAATGCATCCCACACTATAGAGAAGTCCCGACCGCTCGGCCCACTACCCGGGCGAGGATAACACTAAGTCCAGGAATGCGACATAAAGTGTGGATGTCTAAACATAAATAACCCTAGCCCAAGTGAGGGTTTTCTACTGGTCTGGTTACACATGCAACATATGACGGGGGTGCTAGGTCAGGTTCCAACATAACAAATATTTAACATGATAGTAGGAAGCAAGAGATCACAAGATCGACAGATAAAACAAGGATCAACAATTCCTACACTCTAGCATGCTACCCAAGTCTAATCACTATCATGCATGATTCTATATCAATAGAATTAGAGCACAGTCCATAGATCTTGAAAGCAAGCCACCCACCTGAAGACGCTAACTGTCCGGAGTCGTACAGCTGAGAAAACCAGGAAAATGACCACTCTAGGTCCAACAGGTCCAGCACAGTCCACAATCCCTCCTGGGTACAACATAAGGCTACAGTTACACTTTAAATCCATTAAAATCCAGGTTTTACAAATCTGCTGGGAACAGTCCACTTACTGCGAAGTTTTAACCTATAAAACGAACTCCAAAAATTCTGATAAAAATACCACAGCGATCCTCGCGTCAATAGCTTTGAAAGGGGTACCTGCACATCCAATTCCGAGCACCGTAGGCCAAGTTACAATTTCCACAGTATCGGTGGCACAATCCCTAAACCATTCAACTGTAAACTCTTGTACAGATAAAAGGAAAAGTGTATACCTTCGGGAAGGTCTCCAAAAATTCCAAGAAAAATCCACGATGATCCTCGCGTCGAGTAGATGAAAAAAGTCTATAAGCACGTCTTGATCCGAGACTCGTGCGCGAAGATCTCCTCAAAAGAAGGTGCTGCCCTCACCAAAATCTCACAGCAAAAAAGGTCCCAATGAGCACGAGAAAACACCTCGAAAAACGTGAAATCTGAAAATGTACGAGAAACCCAAAATCGTAGCCTCACCTGTTACGAATCCAGCAGCGAAGAAATCGCTCGAAACGATTGTCGGAGTAGGTCGGGGGAGCTCGTACACCGAAGAGCGACGGAAGAAACACCAAAGAAAGAGCGTCGCGCCGCGCCAAGAAAAATCTGAAACCTCGGGATTCGAGCCTCCAAAAATTCTTAAACTCCGCAGAAAGATCAAGGATTAAGAGAGGAACAATTCATCAATAGGAAGCTCGGGGAGATCTTGCACAGACAGAGAGAAAAAGGGCAGCAAAGAGGGCTCGGGCTGCCTATTTATAGGCCCAAAGGAACAATTCGGATAATACCGAAATTGTCCCAAGATTCGGGCGGCTACAGTGCGGCCCAGCCCGGATTCGGGCGGCTACAGTGCGGCCCGGCCCGGATTCGGGCGCCCACAGTGCGGCCCGGCCCGGCCGGTTTCGGGCGCGCACAGTGCGGCCCAGCCCGGCCCAGCCCGCACACGGGATCCAGCCGGACGCCTGCTTGGTCCGACCCGCACCGGCGCCCGCCACGTGTCCCCCGAACACGCCGCAGCCGTGCAACCCGCCGCGGGGAGCGCCACGTGTCCCTGCCCGCGTCAACGCGGTAGGTGGCGCCCGCGAATCAGCGGGCGCCACGTGGCACGCCCACGTCGCCCGCGCCTGCCCCGCGTACGGCCACCTGCCCGCGGCACCTGCCCCGCGCGCTGCGTGGACCGCGCGCGCATGCGCCCGCCAACCGGGTGCTGCCACGTGGCGCGCCCCCGGTCCACGCCACCCCGCGCACTCCCGCAGACCGAGCGCACCAGAGCCGCCCAATCAGGCGCTGCCACGTGGACACCTGCCGGTCCACGCGCCTCCCGGTGCACCCCCGATCCTTACCCTAGCGCTCCGTGGACCCGGCCGCGTGCGCCGGCCAATCCGGGCCTGCCACGTGGCACCCCCGCCGGTCCACGGCTCCCCCATGCACCAGAAATCCAGTAAATTTTCCGGGAGTCCGTTTTTGGGCATCCGGACTCAGAATTTGGAAACAAAAAGCCATTTTCAAGCGTTTTTCCGTGCTGAATCCATTTCCGCCGTCTGTTTGGCCTAATTCTTTTTCAAACTTTCGGCAAACCCAGCCGAAAGCCAACACAGCTAATAAAACCTTACAGGGTCCATCTGTGGCATCCCATTGATGCACCATGGGCCAGATACACAAACAACATGTGTTCTAACAGTGGATCCATCGGAAAAATGCTGCATGGGGTTCGGGGGTCCTACATCCTCCCCCACTAAAAGGAAGTTTCGTCCCCGAAACAAAAACACGCCACAACAATAAAACCAAAACAATCAAAACAACCAAGAACGCAACACTAAACTAACAAGAAAGATACGGCTCCACCAGCAGGAAAGTCATCAACTTCAACCCTCGATTTAGAAAACAGCTGAAATTAGCGAAAAGTCTAAAAATTTTGAAAAATCAGTGCCTTCGCCCCAATCAAACAAGAACAGGTTCGGGCACTGTCTCCATTTCTGGAGCAATCTTTCGATGTTTTCGTCCTGTTCGTAAATTTCAGTACAAAGGCGAAAAAAATTGAGAGAAGTGTTGGTACCGTTCCTGCTGTGGCCACAAAAGAAAGCTATCCCTAACCGAGACTCCTAAGGACATAACCACTAGTCCCAACATCACGTCTGCTCCCGAGGTGGCGTCTGTCCACAGTCGCTGAAGCCCATGCTGTTGGAAGGATACGCCGACAATCCGAGAAAACGAACTCCTCCAGTCCAACTCGCAGAAGGATAACTGCTTTCATTCCATCATTAGTCGTAGCACAGCACCGCACCAATCAGTCCAACCTGGGTGCTCAATCCAAGTCCTGGAGCTGTCCTTGAATCGTCACATCAGCAAGTGAAGTCCCAAGTCTCAACTGCACAGATCATACACCGCGATCCTCCTCTACTCATAGGATACTGGGAAGAATCCAATCGCTAAAACATGTAGCAGAAATTCCTAACCCATACCCATGCAAGGATGCCGATGCAGATACTCAACTAATAAAGCAGAAGAATGCAGCGGTAACAAAATGCTCAACTCAGCTAACTGAAATAAAATCATACCTGCCGCGGCACGATCCGCTGCCGGGGTGTCCTCCAACATGGCTGCATAAACCCGTCCACTGGGTGCCGCAGGTCGACGTCCCGTCTGTCCCGACGTCGTGGCCCACTCTGTCCGCTGGTGTGCCGGAGGGGTTCCCGCTGCATGGATGGGCAAGGGGGGTGCTGTCGCAATCGGCCGCACTGACAAAATGGCCTGGGGGCAAGCTGCGCGGAAATGTCCCGACTCTCCACAGAGGAAACACCGCCCCTGTCTCTGATCACACTGTGACGGTGGATGAGGCCCGCCACAGATGACACACCGCTCCTGCCGCTGTTGCCGATACCGCTGATGCTGCTGCTGCTGGGGCTTACCAGATCTCCGGCGCCTACGAAACCCACGACCCTCAGGATGAGATCGTGGTGGTCTCGGAGGTCCCTGCCCGCTCGTCTGACCCTCATCACCCGGTGCTGGGCGCTTCGCCCCAGGAATCACTACGGGGGCTAGAGCCACCTCTGACATCACTGCCTCTCCAGACTCAACATATAATGCCTGCTCCATCGATGCCTCCAAAGTCTGTAATCTGCAGGAGCGAACAAGCTGATAAATATCCCGGCGCAGCCCCCGCTCGAACATGTAGATCCGGTGAGACTCGTCCCTGGCCACGTGAGGCATACTAGCCAACAGCTGATTGAATTCGGCTATGTATGCATTCACGGGCCGATCTCCCTGGCGGAGATTTCTCAGCTGCTCCTCCAATCTCTGGCGAACACTCTCAGGAAAGAAGGCCCCTAACAGAAGTCTGCGGAACTCCGCCCTGGGAAGAATCTGCGTCCCAGGCGGACCAGCAGGCCGCACACGCCGCCACCAAGCCTCGGCGTTGCCCTCCAAGTAGTGTGTAGCCAAAAAGACTCGAAATCGATCCTCAACGAACAAACCAACATAATCGCTTAGGAGAATAAACATGCCAGTCACTCATCCCACCCCTTGGGAGAGGTATCAAACTCAATCAGGACTCTCGCTAACAGTCACGACTCTCACGTAGTCATCCTAATGTCCAACCACAAGCCTAGGGTTTCCAAGTCCACAATGACCTACAACCTAGGCTCTGATACCACCTAATCTGTCACGCCCCGGCGTCGAAACTGCGACCCGGGCTCGCCAACAGATCCGCCGCCCATACGGGAAGCCCGTATAGACGAAGCGACTAACCTGCAAAAGAGCATCTAAACTATGCAGATATCAGAGCTGAAAGTAAAACTGCTAGAAATAAAAACTATATACAACACAAGTCCTCACCAAAAGTACAAAAGTCTCTCGAGCAGTAGAAAATAAATACAACTCTATACCTCACTACAAAGTTCTCTCAACAGGAACTCTCAAAAGTAATAAGGGTACATCTACTCTCTGGACGACGACTGGTGGGGAACTATCTCGCGACTCCCTTACCTCGATCAGAAGAAGCAGCAACAGGAGCAGCAGGAACCGGAGTAGAAGTCCCTGTGGGAAAAATACACCACGACGGGTGTGAGAACTACGTCCCAAGTAGTTCTCAGTGGGTGCCGCCAACAAGCCCGACGGACTGCCCACTAAGTCTACCAGAGGCATAAAGCAACAATATAAAACTGAAATGAAAGGGCTGGAAAAGTAACTCTACAGCTACTATGCCTCTATCTAGATGCTCAAGAAAAGGAACAGATGAAACATGATGCATCTACTAACACACACAGTAACTCACCAAATCTAAACTGACTGCCTCAAAGGGTCCAGTCAAACCTGCGCCCACCTACTGCCGCACATCCTCAACAGGACGGGTCTACCGTAGAGTGTCCGTGACTGCCGCTAACTGGTCCAGTCAGAGGGACGGCGTCGACAAGTCGCGATAGCAAGTAACAGGCCCAACTCCGGAGTGGCTCTCGAGGGGAGCGTCCCCACCGAGGAAAGTATCCGCGTATCTCTGTCGAGCTCAAATATGGCTCATGCAGGCTATAGTTCAAACCACGATCAACAAGATCGACCAACAACACCAACTCTCAACCACAAGCTGGAAGTCACACAGCTGGGGCCACCGTCCACCAGACGGCTCCCACAACAGAACACTAAACTCTCCAGAAAGACCGACACCATAAGGGTTCGGAAACCCGATAGACCGGTGCTAAGAACCCTATCAAACAAGAACAGACTCTAGGCTCCGACTATCGAAGTTCCCGATCCCTTATAGTTCGGGAAAGCAATAATCACAGTACAACTCGCAGAAGACACCAACAGGGCCCGAAAGTCCCGGGAGACCTACACCTACAACCCTATCAAACAAGAACAGGTTCCAGGCTCGGCCCCCGTGGCTTTCGTCCCGACAGAGGAACGACCCCTAGAACCCAGACCACTCGAATCCTTTCGAGTGGGGAGATTTACGGGAAAAAGGTGACATTTGTTATTGAAAACTAATTTGATCTGGAAGAAATCCATATTTAATGATTTTAGTTCTTTTTAGAAAAACAGTTAGAAAACAAGTGTTTTACCCAAACCCCGAAGGGCTGATGCCTTTGTCCAATCAAACAAGAACAGACTCCAGCGGCCCTTCGATGTTTGGAAGAAAACATTGGTAGACTAAAATCATGTATATGTCGAAAAGGGTTCTGGGTTCTAGGTCCGGCTAACACTAGTAAACTACTGCCACTAACACAGTGGCGACGACCCAAACAGGGGAAAACAAGATCTCTCGGGTCCACCGTTTACCCCAAACGGTTCCCGATACAGACAAGCGAACCACTACATCTACCAGACTCCACTTTGCTCCCAAGCACGAGTGCAATGCATCCCACACTATAGAGAAGTCCCGACCGCTCGGCCCACTACCCGGGCGAGGATAACACTAAGTCCAGGAATGCGACATAAAGTGTGGATGTCTAAACATAAATAACCCTAGCCCAAGTGAGGGTTTTCTACTGGTCTGGTTACACATGCAACATTTGACGGGGGTGCTAGGTCAGGTTCCAACATAACAAATATTTAACATGATAGTAGGAAGCAAGAGATCACAAGATCGACAGATAAAACAAGGATCAACAATTCCTACACTCTAGCATGCTACCCAAGTCTAATCACTATCATGCATGATTCAATATCAATAGAATTAGAGCACAGTCCATAGATCTTGAAAGCAAGCCACCCACCTGAAGACGCTAACTGTCCGGAGTCGTACAGCTGAGAAAACCAGGAAAATGACCACTCTAGGTCCAACAGGTCCAGCACAGTCCACAATCCCTCCTGGGTACAACATAAGGCTACAGTTACACTTTAAATCCATTAAAATCCAGGTTTTACAAATCTGCTGGGAACAGTCCACTTACTGCGAAGTTTTAACCTATAAAACGAACTCCAAAAATTCTGATAAAAATACCACAGCGATCCTCGCGTCAATAGCTTCGAAACGGGTACCTGCACGTCCAATTCCGAGCACCGTAGGCCAAGTTACAAATTCCACAGTATCGGTGCGCACAATCCCTAAACCATTCAACTGTAAACTCTTGTACAGATAAAAGGAAAAGTGTATACCTTCGGGAAGGTCTCCAAAAATTCCAAGAAAAATCCACGATGATCCTCGCGTCGAGTAGATGAAAAAAGTCTATAAGCACGTCTTGATCCGAGACTTGTGCGCGAAGATCTCCTCAAAAGAAGGTGCTGCCCTCACCAAAATCTCACAGCAAAAAGGGTCCCAATGAGCACGAGAAAACACCTCGAAAAACGTGAAATCTGAAAATGTGCGACAAACCCAAAATCGTAGCCTCACCTGTTACGAATCCAGCAGCAAAGAAATCGCTCGAAACGATGGCCGGAGTAGGTCGGGGGAGCTCGTACACCGAAGAGCGACGAAAGAAACACCAAAGAAAGAGCGTCGCGCCGCGCCAAGAAAAATCTGAAACCTCGGGATTCGAGCCTCCAAAAATTCTTAAACTCCGCAGGAAGATCAAGGATTAAGAGAGGAACAATTCATCAAGAGGAAGCTCGGGGAGATCTTGCACAGACAGAGAGAAAAAGGGCAGCAAAGAGGGCTCGGGCTGCCTATTTATAGGCCCAAAGGAACAATTCGGATAATACCGAAATGGTCCCAAGATTCGGGCGGCTACAGTGCGGCCCAGCCCGGATTCGGGCGGCTACAGTGCGGCCCGGCCCGGATTCGGGCGCGCACAGTGCGGCCCGGCCCGGCCGGTTTCGGGCACGCACAGTGCGGCCCAGCCCGGCCCAGCCCGCACACGGGATCCAGCCGGACGCCTGCTTGGTCCGACCCGCACCGGCGCCCGCCACGTGTCCCCCGAACACGCCGCAGCCGTGCAAGCCGCCGCGGGGAGCGCCACGTGTCCCTGCCCGCGTCAACGCGGTAGGTGGCGCCCGCGAATCAGCGGGCGCCACGTGGCACGCCCACGTCGCCCGCGCCTGCCCCGCGTACGGCCACCTGCCCGCGGCACCTGCCCCGCGCGCTGCGTGGACCCCGCGCGCATGCGCCCGCCAACCGGGTGCTGCCACGTGGCGCGCCCCCGGTCCACGCCACCCCGCGCACTCCCGCAGACCGAGCGCACCAGAGCCGCCCAATCAGGCGCTGCCACGTGGACACCTGCCGGTCCACGCGCCTCCCGGTGCACCCCGATCCTTACCCTAGCGCTCCGTGGACCCGGCCGCGTGCGCCGGCCAATCCGGGCCTGCCACGTGGCACCCCCGCCGGTCCACGGCTCCCCCATGCACCAGAAATCCAGTAAATTTTCCGGGAGTCCGTTTTTGGGAATCCGGACTCAGAATTTGGCAAACAAAAAGCCATTTTCAAGCGTTTTTCCGTGCTGAATCCATTTCCGCCGTCTGTTTGGCCTAATTCTTTTTCAAACTTTCGGCAAACCCAGCCGAAAGCCAACACAGCTAATAAAACCTTACAGGGTCCATCTGTGGCATCCCATTGATGCACCCTGGCGCCAGATACACCAACAACATGTGTTCTAACAGTGGATCCATCAGAAAAATGCTGCATGGGGTTCGGGGGTCCTACATCCTCCCCCACTAAAGGAAGTGTTCGTCCCCCGAACACAAAAACAGCCACAACAATAAAACCAAAACAATCAAAACAACCAAAGAACGCAACACTAAACTAACAAGAAAGATACGGCTCCACCAGCAGGAAAGTCATCAACTTCAACCCTCGATTTAGAAAACAGCTGAAATTAGCGAAAGTCTAAAATTTTTGAAAAATCAGTGCCTTCGCCCCAATCACAACAAGAACAGGTTCGGGCACTGTCTCCATTTATGGAGCAATCTTTCGATGTTTTTCGTCCTGTTCGTAAATTGTCAGTACAAAGGCGAAAAAAATTGAGAGAAGTGTTGGTGCCGTTCCTGCTGTGGCCACAAAGGAAAGCTATCCCTAACCGAGCTCCTAAGGACATAACCAACTAGTCCCAACATCACGTCTGCTCCCGATGGGTGGCGTCTGTCCACAGTCGCTGAAGCCCATGATGTTGGAAGGATACGCCGACAATCCGTAGAAAACGAACTCCTCCAGTCCAACTGCAGAAGGATAATGCTTTCATTCCATCATCAGTCGTAGCACAGCAACGCACCAATCAGTCCAACCTGGGTGCTCAATCCAAGTCCTGGAGCTGTCCTTGAATCGTCACATCAGCAAGTGAAGTCCCAAGTCTCAACTGCACTGATCATACACCGCGATCCTCCTCTACTCATAGGATACTGGGAAGAATCCAATCGCTAAAACATGTAGCAGAAATTCCTAACCCATACCCATGCAAGGATGCCGATGCAGATACTCAACTAATAAAGCAGAAGAATGCAGCGGTACCAAATGCTCAACTCACTAACTGAAATAAAATCATACCTGCCGCGGCACGATCCGCTGCCGGGGTGTCCTCCAACATGGCTGCATAAAACCACGTCAACTGGGTGCAGCAGGGTCGCCGTCCCGTCTGTCCCGACGTCGTGGCCCACTCTGTCCGCTGGTGTGCCGGAGGGGTTCCCGCTGCATGGATGGGCAAGGGGGGTGCTGTTTCGCAATCGGCCGCACTGACAAAATGGCCTGGGGGCAAGCTGCGCGGGAAATGTCCCGACTCTCCACAGAGAGGAAACCACCGCCCCTGTCTATGATCACACTGTGACGGTGGATGAGGCCCGCCACAGATGACCCACCGCTCCTGCCGCTATTGCCGATACCGCTGATGCTGCTGCTGTGGGGGCTCAACAGATCTCCGGCGCCTACGAAACCCACGACCCTCAGGAGGATCGTGGAGGTCTCGGAGGCCCTGCCCGCTCGTCTGACCCTCATCACCCGGTGCTGGGCGCTTCGCCCCAGGAATCACTCCGGGGGCTAGAGCCACCTCTGACATCACTGCCCTCTCCAGACTCAATATATAACGACCTGCTCATCGATGCCTCCAAAGTCTGTAATCTGCAGGAGCGAACAAGCTGATAAATATCCCGGCGCAGCCCCCCGCTCGAAACATGTAGATCCGGTGAGACTCGTCCCTGGCACGTGAGGCATACTAGCCAACAGCTGATTGAATTCGGCTATGTATGCATTCACGGGCCGATCTCCCCTGGCGGAGATTTTCTCAGCTGCTCCTCCAATCTCTGGCGAACACTCTCAGGAAAGAAGGCCCCTAACAGAAGTCTGCGGAACTCCGCCCAGGGAAGAATCTGCGTCCCAGGCGGACCAGCAGGGCCGCCACACGCCGCCACCAAGCCTCGGCGTTGCCCTCCAAGTAGTGTGTAGCCAAAAAGACTCGGAAATCGATCCTCAACGAACAAACTCTCAAATGACGCTCCATGGCCGTGATCCAAGACTCTGCCTCCCACGGCTCGCACTCATACCAGAAAAACGGGGTGGATCAAACCGGCGGAACCTCATCAACAGATTCCACCATCCGCACTCTGCTTCAGCCAAAGTCAAAGGTCCCATCGATCCAGGCTGGTGGTATGCTAGAAACCGGCTCGACAGGAATAGCCGGCGCTGACGGGACCACAGGGGGCGCCACAGCTGGCGAAGAAGGCATAGGCGAACACACAGGGGGTGCTACCACAGGCTGCGTCCTCTGCTCATAAAAGAAGCGTCATCCGACCAAAGGCCTCCTCCTGGCGCCGAGAAGCCTCCTCCTGGCGCTGAGAAGCCTCCTCCTGGCGCTGCACCGCCTCAGACAACTGGGCCAACTGAGCCCGAAGCTCCTGCACCCTCACTCTGCTGACCCTGTGCTGGCTCCTCCTGCCCAGGCTCATCGGAGGGAAAAGGCTGAGAACGCGTTTGTACCCTGCGTCGGGGAGGCATCGTGCCCACCTACAAAACACATGGAAACATCAGGACCGTACCAAACAGTACACGACCCAATCCAGCGAAAGTCTAGGACATGTCATCCATTCCATAGCATTATGTTGTCTGCAGCCAACATAATCGCTTAGGAGAATAAACATGCCAGTCACTCATCCCACCCCTTGGGAGAGGTATCAAACTCAATCAGGACTCTCGCTAACAGTCACGACTCTCACGTAGTCATCCTAATGTCCAACCACAAGCCTAGGGTTTCTAAGTCCACAATGACCTACAACCTAGGCTCTGATACCACCTAATCTGTCACGCCCGGCGTCGAAACTGCGACCCGGGCTCGCCAACAGATCCGCCGCCCATACGGGAAGCCCGTATAGACGAAGCGACCCTAACCTGCAAAAGAGCATCTAAACTTTGCAGATATCAGAGCTGAAGTAAAACTGCTAGAAATAAAACTATATACAACCACAAGTCCTCACCAAAAGTACAAAAGTCTCTCGAGCAGTAGAAAATAAATAAAACTCTATACCTCAATACAACGTTCTCTCAACAGGAAACTCTCAAAAGTAAAAGGGTACATCTACTCTCTGGACGACGACTGGTGGGGGAACTATCCTCGCGACTCCATTACCTCGATCAGAAGATAGCAGCAACAGGAGCAAGCAGGAACCGGAGTAGAAGTCCCTGTGGGAAAAATACACCACGACGGGTGTGAGAACTACGTCCCCAAGTAGTTCTCAATGGGTGCCGCCAACAAGCCCGACGGACTGCCCACTAAGTCTACCAGAGGCATAAAGCAACAATATAAAACTGAAATGCAAGGGCTGGAAAAGTAACTCTACAGCTACTTATGCCTCTATCTAGATTGCTCAAGAAAGGAACAGATGAACACATGATGCATCTACTAACACACACAGTAACTCACCATAATCTAACTGACTTGCCTCAAAGGGTCCAGGTCAAACCTGCGCCCAACCTACTGCCGCACATCCTCAACAGGACGGGTCTACCGTAGGGTGTCCGTGACTGCCGCTAACTGGGCCAGTCAGAGGGACGGCGTCGACAAGTCGCGATAGCAAGTAACAGGCCCAACTCCGGAGTGGCTCTCGAGGGGAAGGACCCCAACGAGAAAAGTATCCGCGTATCTCTGTCGAGCTCAAATATGGCTCATGCAGGCTATAGTTCAAACCACAATCAACAAGATCGACCAACAACACCAACTCTCAACCACAAGTGGAAGTCACACAGCTGGGGCCACCGTCCACCAGACGGCTCCCACAACAGAACACTAAACTCTCCAGAAAGACCGAACCATAAGGGTTCGGAAACCGATAAGACTAAGCTAAACCCTATCAAACAAGAACAGACTCTAGGCTCCGACTATCGAAGTTCACGATCCCTTATAGTTCGGGAAAGCAATAATCACAGTACAACTCGCAGAAGACACCAACAGGGCCCGAAAGTCCCGGGAGACCTACACCTACAAACCTATCAAACAAGAACAGGTTCCAGGCTCGGCCCCGTGGCTTTCGTCCCGACAGAGGAACGACCCCTAGAACCCAGACCACTCGAATCCTTTCGAGTGGGGAGATTTACGGGAAAAAGGTGACATTTGTTATTGAAAACTATTTGATCTGGAAGAAATCCATATTTAATGATTTTAGTTCTTTTTAGAAAAACAGTTAGAAAACAAGTGTTTACCCAAACCCCGAAGGGCTGATGCCTTTGTCCAATCAAACAAGAACAGACTCCAGCGGCCCTTCGATGTTTGGAAGAAAACATTGGTAGACTAAAATCATGTATATGTCGAAAAGGTTCTGGGTTCTAGGTCCGGCTAACACTAGTAAACTACTGCCACTAACACAGTGGCGACGACCCAAACAGGGGAAAACAAAGATCTCTCGGGTCCACCGTTACCCCAAACGGTTCCCGATACAGACAAGCGAACCACTACATCTACCAGACTCCACTCTGCCCCAAGCACGAGTGCAATGCATCCCACACATAGAGAAGTCCCGACCGCTCGGCCCACTCCGGGCGAGGATAACACTAAGTCCAGGAATGCGACATAAAGTGTGGATGTCTAAACATAAATACCCTAGCCCAAGAGGGGGTTTTCTACTGGTCTGGTTACACATGCAACATATGACGGGGGTGCTAGGTCAGGTTCCAACATAACAAATATTTAACATGATAGTAGGAAGCAAGAGATCACAAGATCGACAGATAAAACAAGGATCAACAATTCCTACACTCAGCATGCTACCAAGTCCAATCACTATCATGCATGATTCTATATCAATAGAATTAGAGTACAGTCCATAGATCTTGAAAGCAAGCCACCCACCTGAAGACGCTAACTGTCGGAGTCGTACAGCTGAGAAAACCAGGAAAATAACACTCTAGGCCAACAGGTCCAGCACAGTCCACAATCCCTCCTGGGTACAACATAAGGCTACAGTTACACTTTAAATCCATTAAATCCAGGTTTTACAAATCTGCTGGGAACAGTCCACTTACTGCGAAATTTTCACCTGTTAAAACGAACTCCAAAAATTCTGATAAAAATACCACAGCGATCCTCGCGTCGATAGCTTCGAAACGGGTACCTGCACGTCCAATTCAGAGCACCGTAGGCAAGTTACAAATTCCACAGTATCGGTGAGCACAATCCCAAAACCATTCAACTGTAAACTCTTGTACAGATAAAAGGAAAAGTGTATACCTTCGGGAAGGTCTCCAAAAATTCAGAAAAACCCACGATGATCCTGCGTCGAGGAGATGAAAAAAGTCTATAAGCACGTCTGATCGGAGACTCGTGCTCCTGAAGATCTCCTCAAAGAAGGTGCTGCCCTCACCCAAATCTCACAGCAAAAAGGTCCCAATGAGCATGAGAAAAACCCCGAAAAACTTGAAATCTGAAAATATGCGAGAAACCCAAAATCGTAGCCTCACTGTTACGAATCCAGCAGCGTAAGAAATCGCTCGAAAACGATGGTCGGAGTAGGGTCGGGGTGAGCTCGTACACCGAGAAGAGCGACGGAAGAAAACACCAAAGAAAGAGCGTCGCGCCGCGCCAAGAAAATCTGAAACTCGGGATTCGAGCTCCAAAAATCTTAAAATCTGCAGGAAGATCAAGGATAAGAGAGGAAAAAAATCATCAAGAGGAAGCTCGGGGAGATCATGCACAGACAGAGAGAAAAAGGGCCGCAAAGAGGGCTCGGGCCTGCCTATTATAGGACCAAAAGGAAACAATTCGGATAATTACCGAAAATTGTCCCAAGATTTCGGCGGCTACAGTGCGGCCCAAACCAGATTCGGCGCGGTACAGTGCGGCCCAGCCGAATTCGGGCGGTACAGGTGGCCGGCCCGCGGTTTCGGGCGCGCACAGTGCGGCCCGGCCCGGCCCAGCCCGCACACGGGATCCAGCCGGACGCCTGCTTGGTCCGACCCGCGCCGGCGCCACCAGTGTCCCCCGAACACGACGCAGCCGTGCAAGCCGCCACGGGAGCGCCACGTGTCCCTGCCCGCGTTCAACGCGGGAGGTGGCGCCGGAATCCCGGGAGACACTGGCACGTCCCACGTCGCCCAGCGCCCGCATGCCCCACGTTCCGGCACCTGCCCGCGCGCTGCGTGGACCTGCTGGCGCGCATGCGCCCGCCAACCGGGTGCTGGCCACGTGGCGCGCCCCGGTCCACGCCTCCCCGCGCACTCCCCAGACCGAGCGCACCAAGAGAAGCCAATAGGCGCTGCCACGTGGACCACTGCCGGGTTCCACGCGCCTCCCGGTGCCCCCGGGCCTTACCCTAGCGCTATCCGTGGGAACCGGCCGCGTGCGCCGGCACAATCCGGGCAGGCCACGTGCACCCCCCGCCGGCCACACTCCCCCATGCACCAGAATCAGTAAATTTTTCGGGAGTCCGTTTTTGGGCATCGACTCAGAATTGGGCAACCAAAAAAGTCCATTTTCAAGCGTTTTTCCGTGCTGAACTCCATTTCCGCCGTCTGTTTGGCCTAATTCTTTTTCAAACTTTCGGCAACCCAGCCCGAAAGCCAACACAGCTAAATAAAACTTACAGGGTCCATCTGTGGCATCCCATGATGCACCATGGGCCGATTACACAAAACAGGTGTTCAAACTAACAGTGGATCCATCGGAAAAACTGGCTCATGGGGTCTCGGGGGTCCTACACTTTGAGCTGAGACCCTTTTGGGCCCTGGTTTCTCTATCTTATTCTCATCCTCCCATAGAGATTGATGATTTTTGGAGATCTCGACATCGGCAGACCTTCTGCGATTCGGCGCACGCGACGTTCTCCTTCCGGTGTTCTTTTCGTCGCGTTTCGGCCAGCGGGGATTCCCTGGGCTAATCGAGGGATTTTTGAGTGATTCTTGTGGCATTGTCCCACGAACGGTAGGGCTACATTTTTGTATTTACCACTTCTGCCCTTTTCGAGTTTTATGGGGTTTCCGGGCTCTTAGACCCCATTCGCGGAAAATTTTGGCAGCAACGGAGTATTTATGGATTTATTCTCAGCCTCGAGTATCGGAATGAGGCGTATATTAAATACTCGATTGTATCACACTTCAGCGGAACGGAACGGTATTTTTTTCGAAATTTTTGAAGGACTGTTACAGAGGTGACAACCCACGTTTTCTGTGTTGTTTTTGCAAAACAGCAAGTGTGGTTTTGGGAGTTGCACCGGTTCATGCTGAGTGCGATACATTTGCGTGGTTCGCAGGGTTGGGTGTCCTGCGGAGAGGCGGACAGCGAGGAGGCTTTTTACTATTGTGATTGCTCGTTGCATAGTGGGGGGTTGTTGACCCTCATTTTAGACTGCCACTAGGATGGAGGACCCGAATCCCGCTTTAAGGGTTTTGTGGTTTTGGATGAGTGTCGCGGGAGGTGGTTGTGCCGTGGTCGCGCCCAAAAATTGAAATTTCGGGTGTGAGTGTTGAAAATTGGAGCTGTGCTTTTCTGGAAGCCCATTAAGGGTGTATTCGAGGGTTTTGCCCGCGCGCGTATTGGAAACCAACGAGTTGACCCGGCATGAAAAACGGCATCAAGTTACTTTTCCGGGAATTTTTGGAAAAATTTTAGAAGTGGAATTGGCCGGTCCTTGGGCGCGCGGTCCATGCTGGGGTCGGGTGCACAGTGGACGGGGTGGACACGTGGACGGGGGGTTCTGCATTGGTGCGGTCTAGCGCGCTCAGTCCACAGAGCAGGTGTCGCGTGCCTCGGGCCGCG